>LPNX010504416.1:4133-31458 GCA_001517045.1 Pseudotsuga menziesii | reverse complement strand
TTTTTAATTTAAACGTAATATCAAATTAAAAATTTATATTGATTAATAATGGACAACATTAAAACTACTAAAATATAATGACCATACATAAAGCGACTAAAACTGACTAAATTAGTGACCAGTAAATGAGATTAATGACCAAAATTCACAAATAAAATGACCAATAATTGAGAGATATGCGGCCAAACAATGAGATATAAATGACCAGAAAAATGACCAAAATTCGCATATCAATGACCAAAAATCAGTTTTGGTCGCTAATTTAAGGTCTTTTATTACGTGACCAAATTTGGTCATATTGTAGCTTGTCATGTGGTCATTAATTTGGTCACAAATGTGGTCATATATTTGGTCATTGATTCAAATATATGACCAAATTAATGACCAACCAACAAGCTATAAATGACCAAAATAAAAATGACCAATTTTGGTTATGTAATAAAAGACCGCAAATTAGCCACCAACGATCGCCAAACCAAAAGTGGTAATTGATATGCGGATTTTGGTCATTTTTTTGGTCACTAATCTCTCATTTTCCACTATTGAAACTAGCTCGAAAAGTCTCATGAACAAACGAGAGCGACGAGGGAGAGAGACCCCTCTCTTTATCATCAACTCATCACAATCAAAACTTAAGAAATTCACATTATTTAAAAAATAAAATAAATAATTTTTTAAACTATACACAAACCACCCAAAACTATAGTTTGAGAAAAAAATTATAAAATCTACCAGCAAATTAATAGGGGTGAACGATTTATTTATAATCCCCTGTGAGGGACATAATAATACACAACAATCAAAGAACATATTAATAGTCATCATAATTGAATAATGGAGGTAATAAATTGGTGAATTTGCAAACCATATTTAAGATGATTTATAGCTCATATTGGTATTAAAGCAAGTTATCTGTAGGATTAAATGCAGAATTAGTCACAATCAATGATCAAAATACTAAAGGAATTGAAAAAAAATGGAGAGTTGTAATGCATATTTCATAAGGATTTATAGATCAATGATAATTAGAAACAAATATAAAAGGCCTAAGAAGTGATTCGTGTCAACTTTCTTTTAAGGTAGAATTGAAAGCAAACATTAAGCCCTATGATTATGTGGTTGATGTTGTCATAATAATTAATTGCAACAAATGTAGATATTTTTTAGTGTGCCTAAATCAATAAAAAAAACATAATATTAGACTCATTTATGGACTTAGTTTTCCAAATCATTTCAATATCAATCAATGTTTTAATCTACTTCATACTACATAAGGAAATTACAAAGAAAAATTCTAGCCAAACAACCTTCAAGCCAAATGTTTGTCATTTGCGTAATCATAAACAACCCAGGAAAAGTTACACCTAACCCCCAAGAACCTATTATATGTTGATCTGATCAAATGCACTACAATGAGGTTTCTCTGAGTAGTTTATTTCCTTCAAATTCTTAGTAAATGAGTGGGAAATATGAAAAGCAAATATATGATATATTTTAGTGATTTTTTTGGTAGATGACATACCTACAAGCCGACCTACTTGAGGAAGAAACATAAATTAAGCTTGAATCTTGAATAATGATGTAAAATGTACGTTGATATCAATAACGCTAGGGAAGGAAGGAAAACTAATAATGGTGAAAATGAAGACAAAAGGTAGGTGATAAGATGTATTCATTTTTTTTTTAAGATTCAGATACCTAGTAAGTTGTTTAAGTGTTATTAAAGCACCTTATCTCGGAAGAATCTACTTGTGAACTGGAAAGTGTTATGCGGGAGGCATATCCAGTCCTATTCAATGATGCAGAAAGGGAAGAATAAAGAAGAAAGTTAGTAACACTAAGGATGATGTTATCCTCTAAGGGGAGGTGTATGTAATGCAGCTAAAATTAATAATTTATTATTAATTTCTATTGAAAATACTTTATTTATTATTTTTATATTTTTGAGAGAAAAAAAAAACATTTGTAATGAATGATTCTTTATTAATAAAAGCTATTGAAGGGTACAATAGTGGAATAGCAGCTGAAGAGTGGTTGCTGACCCCCACGAGGAAAATACAAGTGGCTGGAGCTAGTGAGTGAGAACTCAAGGTGTAGGAGATATCTTCCCCAAAATCAGGTCACAACTGGGTGAGTGCAAGCTAATGAGGATCACTTTTGGCATGTTAGATGCAATAGAAAACTGAAAAATCAAGCATCGCTCAACTTAATTGTATTTTTAGAGATACTTACACAAAATATATTGCTTTGTGTAAAAAGTATTAAATGCAGGAAATTAAACCACCTTTCCTAATATATAAGGTTTATGTATTGAAAATTTTTATAACTATGTCAAGTTTCATTTTTTCTAACAGTCATTTTTTATTTTTTAGGAAAATGATAAGGTATATGTTTTTGTGGGTGCAGACTTTGAGGACCTAAATGATGCTTTCATGATACAAAAATTTGCTTGCATGTAGAGAACATCTAGCACTAGTGCAACGCTATGTTTTGAAAATAAAATTAGTAATTTTTAATTTTTCATAATTATCTAAGTGATCATTCCTCGAAAATGGTACGCCTTTTGTGGGTGCATCCTTTGAAGGTCTTAATGAAATAATCATGAAATGGGTTGTTTTATAGAATGTAAAGGTCAGTGTCTTCTAGTGCACCAGATAATTTCTTTTTAAAACGATTAAGAATTGAAAAAGTTATGGAGAAAACACTAACAACATATTTTTTGACTTAAGAAGTTAGGACACAATAGAAATTGAAAAATAATTAGGAAAATATAATATTTTTTAATAAAAATTACATATTTAGAATCTATAGAAAAAATGATATTTATGTTTAATATTTCATCAAAAATGATTGTGTGTAACATACTGTAACGAGTGCGTAAACAACGACTTCTTTAGAAACTAGAAGAAATGCCCAATTAGCTATGGTTTATCATATACCATAGCATAGGTTTGGTGACATGCGAGCAAGTGAATTGGCATGTTTAAATTCAAATTATAGTTCCCACCCTTATAGAATTGGAAAACACATGCATGTTATAGAACTACAAAACACACATGCGTTATAGAACTACCAAACGTGTAAGCATTATAGAACTATAAAACACGCGCACGTTATGTAGTTCTATAACGTGCATGCATTTTTTAGAGCTAAAAATTTAGCACTATATGCAATATATCAAATGTATGGATATTAGTTTAGAGGGGATGTGGAAGGGTTAAGGGCCTCGGAGGATGTTGGAAGTTCAATTGGGTATGGTTAATAGTTGAGAGGGGGTGGGAAAGGGTCAAGGGCATAGGAAGATGTTGGAAGTTCAAGTGGGGATGTTTAATAGTTGAGAGGGGGTGGAGAAGGCTCAAGGGCATAGGAGGATGGTGTAAGTTCGAGTGAGTATGGTTAATAGTTGAGAGGGGGTGGGGAAGTAGTGAAGGTTCTAGGAGGATGTTGTAAATTCAAGTGGAGAAAGATGAACAGAATGAGAAGATTATGGGTTACAAGAGCGAAGGGGAGTGGGGATTGGGAGAAATATTAGTAGGAGAATATGTATTGAAGATGTATAGGGTTAGAAGCAGTGCACGTGTAATGTCCCCAAAACTTGAAAATAATTTTTTTTTATAGGCTAGTAAGAACTACCCGAAGGGATCATTATTACTCCTACGGAATTACATGTGCTACTTAAACTTTCGATCTCTTCAAAAATTACTCATACTGTTTTGTCAATCTCTTATCCATTCAGTGATTATTAGTTCATTTACTTCTTATGTCTTACTTTTGTTATTTATACTATTTGTACATCTCAGTTATTCCTATCAGTGAGTTAATGAATTGTATAGTTCATTGTTTTACTTCTGCACATGTGTTCTTTTTTTTATTAAGTATAAACTAACTTAAATTTGTTAATGGAAAAACAGTGGTGGAGTGGCAGAACTAGTTCTCCCATGACGGTCTGAGAGGTAAGGTATTATTTGGTTACGTAGGCTTACTTAGTTCAATCGAACTAAGGAACCTCTCTCTTTTACTTATGCAGTCCATTACTTGCGATGGGGTCGAATGTAAAGTGTATTGGAAACCTTGGTCGTCGATAACCTGCTTCTAATTATTGCGTTGCCTATCTACTTGGTTTTAAAACTTGGTAAGAGTCATTATCGTCAAATTTACTATTATGGCTAAATTTTCTGTACATTGATTATTCTTCATTATGGTCATTTCAGATGTCATTAATATCTTTTTTGTGCTATGTATATTTTTACTATATATTCTATTTTAACATTTCTTATGTTCTCTTATTGGTAGGTTATTAATGGTTTGAGAACAGAGCTTTAGATTTGATAGTCCTAGAGATTTACATGGCATACTTTGTATACCATGGTTCTTAAGCCTAAACACCTTAATACTATGGTATTAAACCCTAAGCTCTAAACCTATGGACTAAACCTTACCTACATTTCTAAGCAAGGGATTAAGACTTTGGACTAGCACAACCTATGGCTGAGTATTGTTATAATACTATCATAGTGCAAGCTTTGTATTATATTAACGTTGATGTTCAAAGTTTGGGGTGACATGTTATATGGTATAAACCATACGTTACAGGGTTTAAGCGTTGGTATGAAGGGTGGTGATCATAATCGATACTTTGTAACAAGTCGTGACCATGGGGGTGGGTTTGTTGAAACGTTAATGGACTCCAGCCTGGTGCTTGTGGGAAAATGTGTGGGAAAGTGTGAGAATGATTATAGGATTTGGTTGTTGTAGGTATATATAATATGTACGGATTGTTTATTATGACTTTGCCTTGGGTCTTGACATCCAAAGGAATCGATGTTGCGACCTCTATTTGCAATAAATGTATTTAATGTAAGGTAATGAAATGTAATTTGATAAATAAACAAGCTAGGCTTGCATGCCACAGGATTCAATTCTTGCTACTGTTTACAATAAATGGATTTAGGTTATGATGTTGAGTTATGTAAATTGATTTATGGTTATGTAGAGATGGCTATTATATGGGATTTTTAAAGATATAATGCTTGTGATTTATGGTATTTTAATTTAGATGTTAAGACTGTAGATTTTATGGAAGAGTCTTGATAAGGGCCACATGGATGGTCACAATATCCCTTTGATTAAATTTAATTTGGTTTTAGTTTATGTGGAGTATTTTTAATGTAATTTGTTATATGATTACAGACCTTGAGAGGTCTTAGATGGATTATTTAATTTTATAAATAAATGCATAGATAGTTTCTATAAAGGTTTATACCTGATAGATTTATTTATATGTGAATACAGTTATCTTATAAACAAATAGCTCTGGTTATTATATGACCTCTGTTCTTAGCAGAGCTAGTTTAAAATATAAATATGTATAGATTAGCATAATTAATATTTTAGTTAATTATTACTGAACTAGTTTATTTAAAATTTCTAGGACAAGCCTCTACTGACAAATGAAATATGTTAGCAGAGTATTAAATACAGAAATCACAGTATAAACATAATACTAAGATCAACACCTAGTTAATACAATAATATTTATGAAGGATACCACCCTGAACATAAACAACATACCATAAAACTTCTCCAGCATAAGATTAGTAAATTGTAATTACAAACCCTAGCAGTTTGTTAATCATAAAACTTAACCCTTAGGATTTAGAAATTACATTGCAGCCATTACTTAATGTGAACAGTAATGAATCATTAGGAAGTAAAATAGAATAGGATTTCCAGGGTTTCATACCTGAATTTGAAACATTGTCAATGGTTGCATCTACACACTTAAATAACTAGCATTAACAATCAAATTAAGATCTGACCTCTGTTTGATGACCAAATCACTTGGGAACTACCACATTCTACCCAACCATGACCCAGAACTGGTCCTGCTTTAAATCCAGATCCCCCTGAGATGGAGTCCAACATGCAAGTAGCTTAGAGCTCCTAAGGTAGGGTTTCCTATTTGGTATTCAAATTATGAATCGGTCCTCTTTTCCTTGCAACAGAAAGTCCTCGAAGAAAACACTTGAGAGCCAAAAACAAGTAGAATAATAATTTTCCAAGGAAAAATCAGAACCCCAAGCCTTTGCTTGGCTTGAGTCTTTATAGACATACTTTTCAGTCAAAGGGGTAGTTAAATCAAGAAATCCTTGATTTCTTGATTTACCCCTTTTTAATTTATTGGGGTAATTTTTAATTCTTAAGCTAGGAACTTTTAACTAGTTCCTAGTTAGTCTTTCATAGTTATTTCACTATTTATTAATCTTTTAATAATAAATAATAATTGGTGGAGCTTCTCTTCTTTCTTTATTTAATTATATAATTAATCATAATAAATTCTTTATACATACTATGTATAAAATACATAGTATTAAAATACTTGTTAGCATTTGTCTTCGAGCATCATGTATCATGATCCCTAGACTTAACGACACTTCCTTATCAAGGTCAAGTATATAGATGGCTCAGGTTTACTAGGCTAGGAAACTCTAAACATCCTTTCATGTTGGATTTCCCTGGTATAATGTGGTAGCTCTTCAGTACTTGATGAGAATACAGAAATTCAAAATTTCATTTAATGACTTATAAATAAGTATGATGAGATCAATATTTTTCTTGAGTCTTTTTCACTCGAAAGTTATTAAATTCTTTTCAGTAACCCCTAGCGCTTACCAAATACCATACTCAATGCCTATAGCAGGGAGTTACAAACATAGTGCAATTGTAGAGCTTTTGCTCAAAACTAAATGCTAGGATGGACTTGTACGATACACATAGGGATACAATGGCCAAAGATCCATTGCTCCAAATATTATGCTCAACACCAACATGGAATGCTCCAGAGGTTATGTCCAACATTTCCAAATTATATTTTCATGTGTTCCAGAGCTTTATGCTCAACACAATGTAAGTACTTATGTGCTCCAAAGCCTCTCGCTCAACACAAAACATCTCATCGATCATGTGCTTTAGAGTCCATGCCCAACACAAACATTTCAGCAACCATGTGCTTTAGGGTCCACGCCTAACACAAAACATATATATACATATGTATCATCAATAATTGGCTTATAACTAATATACAAAACAAATCATCATGTTCATATGTAGTGGGGTTTATGACCCAATATAAAAATAAAACATCAATATAATCATCATGATCAATAGGCTCATGTCTATAAATGGTAGGTCCAAAATTCAGGATATTACAACACAAGACTTGAGTAGCGAAGGGGGATAAGGTGGAGGGGAGGAAGTGGGTCATGGTTTGATGAGAGAGAGGAATGGTGAATGAAAAGGTGGATATGGTATTAGAGGAGGAATATGACTTGTTAGAGGAGAGAAGAGGAGGAGGGGGGAATTGAAGAGATGGGAATGAGATGTGATAAAACTGAGAATAGGGGTCACAGTGAGGTAGGTTGTTGAGGAGAAGGGATAAGTTGAAAACATAGAGGAATGAAGTATGAGAGAGAGAGAGAGAGAGAGGAGGGGGCGTGAGGGAGGGATGGAGATAGAGTGAAGGAAAGAGATAGTGAGGGAGCGATAGAATGTGTGTGTGTGTGAGGCAGGGGCTTGGGGATAGACACAAGTAGAGAAAGGGGGCAAGCTTTGAGAGAGAGAGAGAGAGAGAGAGAGAGAGAGAGAGAGATGGTGTCCAATATAGAGGGTGGAGGGTTGGGAGATGGAGAGAGAGGGAGGTTGTGAAAGAGAGAAACATGGAGAGGGAGGGTGAAAAGAGATAGGGAGGGATACAAGTTGAGAGTGAGAGAGAGAGGAGATAGGTAGATGAATAATTTCACAGAGGGATGGTAATTAAGGGAGAAGGGAGGGAGATATTGATAGAGGGAGGTAAATAAAAGGAGGATATAGAGGGAGAGATAGAGGGAGTTTGTGAGACAAGGGGACACACACACACACACAGCGAGATATTTTGTGGGAGAGAGGGAAGGAGGGGTGAGCGATGAATAGGGAGGGAGGTGAATGGTAGAGAGATTGATATGGAAGGAGGGATAGTGATGGAGGTATATAGAAGGTGGAGAGATACTATGAGAGAGGGGGTGGAGAAGGGTCAAGGGCCTAGGAGGAAGGTGTAAGTTCAAGTGTGTATGGTTAATAGTTGAGAGGGGGTGGGGAAGGGTGAAGGTTCTAGGAGGATGTTGTAAATTCAAGTGGAGAAAGATGAACGGAATGAGAAGATTATGGGTTACAAGAGTGAAGGGGAGTGGGGATTAGGAGAATTATTAGGAGGAGAAGATGTGTTAAATATGTATAGGGTTAGAAGCAGTACGTGTGTAATGTCCCCAAAAATTGAAAATAATTTTTTTTATACGCAAGTAAGAACTACCCAAAGGGGATCATTATTACTCCTGTGGAATCACATGCGCTACTTAAACTTTTGATCTCTTCAGAAATTTATCATACTATTTTGTCAATCTCTTATCCATTCAGTGATTATTAGTTCATTTACTTCTTATGTATTACTTTTGTTATTTATACTATTTGTACATCTCAGTTATTACTATTGGTGAGTTAATGAATTGTATAGTTCATTGTTTTACTTCTGCACATGTGTTCTTTTTTTTATTAAGTATAAACTAACTTAAATTTGTTGATGGAAAAAAAGTGGTGGAGTGGCAGAACTAGTTCTGCCATGACGGTCTGAGAGGTAAGGTATTATTTGGTTACGGAGGCTTACTTAGTTCAATCAAACTAAGTCACCTCTCTCTTTTACTTATGTAGTCCATTACTTACGATGGGGTCGAATGTAAAGTGTATTGACAACCTTGGTCATCGATAAGCTATTGCATTTCCTATCGACTTGGTTTTAAAACTTGGTAAGTGTCATTATCGTCAAATTTGCTATTACGGCTAAATTTCCTGTACATTGATTATTCTTCATTATGTTCATTTTAGATTTCATTAATATCTTTTTCGTGCTATGTATATTTTTACTATATATTCTATTTTAACATTTCTTATGTTCTCTTATTGGCAAGTTATTAATGGTTTGAGAGAAAAGCTTTGGATTTGATAGTCCTAGAGATTTACATGGCATACTTTGTATGCCATGGTGCTTAAGCCTAAACACCTTAATACTACGGTATTAAACCCTAAGCTCTAAACCTATGGACTAAAACTTATCTACATTTATAAGCAAGGGATTAAGTCTTTGGACTAGCGCAACCCATGGCTAAGTATTGTTATAATACTATAATAGTGCAAGCTTTGTATTATATTAACGTTGATGTTCAAAGTTTGGGGTGACATGTTATATGGTATAAACCATACGCTACAGGGTTTATGTAATGTCCCCTTCCTTTTAGTCCTTGAGGCCCATACCGCTAACCCATGTGATTCCTGTGGGTTCGAGCGGTTACTGAGAGCTAGGGAATCAGATCAGGACTGATGCCATCCATAGAAGATCTAGGGCATCATCATTGGGTCAAGAAGGACCACTTGGGCCAAAGGCCACTTTCATGCATGACCATGCTCTTTTCCATGCTCCATGCATGACCATGCTCTTTGCATGCAAGTCAACGGAAAATTAGAAGATAAAGTGACCTAATTAGGTCAAAGATAGGGTTTTGCGCAGTTGAACTTTATAAATAGAGGGAAAAGCAAGAGGAGAGGACACTTATGATTATTGATTATTTTGGGAGCACTTAATAGCAGCATAGCGTGCAGCACAGCAGTTGGGGTTGGAGACAGAGTCTTCAGCTAACAGGATTTCGGCAGTGAAACATCTGTCCTAGTCTTATCCGGGTAAGCCATACTGGTTCACCACTTATTCTTCATTTCACTCATCAGTTATATAGTACAGGGCATAGATATTTGCAGAGGCACGGTGTAGCCGTAAGAGGGGGTTTTCCACCAGAAAGCCCTAATCAGCTATTGGGCCTTCAGATCTCAGTTTCCTTCCGAAACTCAGGCATCATTCTCACCAGCAGCTTCATACTCTGGTACCCAGTGACTATCAGCTTCATCCGAGCTCATCCGAAGGAGTTATCAGCCTTTCCAGACCATCAGGGGCGTGAGCAACTGCCTCAGAGAACCAAAACGTTTTCATACTTAGAGGGCTCAAAATTGCGGTATAATCCAGGCAATCTCTCCGGCACAGCGAGGATATAAACCCCGCAAATCGGCGGGTCCATCGGGCACCTCCTTCCTTGAGGGTGTCACCCTTTTCTCTGTTTGGGGGCGTCTTGCTGCTGGAGCATTCACCGGAGACAGGAGAGATCAGTTCTTCTCGGATCCAGTTCTCAGTACTTGCAGACTTCATCTGTAGCAGTTCAGCCGGTTATCAGTGGTAAGTGTGTATTCTGTCTCACAAACCCTAACCCTAATTTTTCCTATAAAATAGGGATTTTTGGCTGGCAGTCTGTAAGCCCAGTTATATCCGCATAATTGTTCAGAAATAGAAAATATCAGTATTTGGGATATTTCAGTTTAAGCGTTGGTATGAAGGGTGGTGATAATCGATACTTTGTAACAAGTCATGACTATGGGAGTGGGTTTGTTGAAACGTTAATGGACACCAGCTTGGTGCTTGTGTGAAAGTGCGTGGGAAAGTGTGCATTTAATGCTTGTCAAAAAGTGTGAGAACGATTATAGGATTTGGTTATTGTAGGTATATATAATACGTATGGATTGTTTATTTTGACTTTTCCTTGGGTCTTGACATCCATGGGAATCGATGTCGTGACCTCTATTGGCAACAAATGTTTTTAATGTAAGGTAATGAAATGTAATTTGATAAATAAACAAGTTGGGCTTGCACGGCATAGGATTCGATTCCTGCTACTATTTACAATAAATGGATTTATGTTATGATGTTGAGTTATTTAAATTGATTTATGGTTATGTAGAGATGGATATTATATGGTATTTTTAAAGATATAATGCTTGTGATTTATGGTATTTTAAATTAGATGTTAAGACTGTAGATTTTATGGCAGATTCTTGATAGGGGCCACATGAATGGTCACGATATCCCTCTGATTAAATTTAATGTGGTTTTAGTTTATGTGGATTATTTTTAATGTAATTTGTTATATGATTATAGACCTTGAGAGGTCTCAGATGGATTATTTAATTTTAGAAATAAATGCATAGATACTTTTTATAAAGGTTTATACCTGATAGTTTTATTTATATGTAAATACAGTCATCTTATAAACAAATAGATCTGCTTATTATATGAACTTTGTTCTTAGCAAATCTAGTTTAAAATATCAATATGTATAGAATAGCATAATTAACATTTTATTTAATTATTACTCAACTAGTTTATTTAAAATTTCTAGGGAAAGCCTCTACTAACAAATGAAATATGCTAGCAGAGTATTAAATACATAAATCATAGTATAAACATAATACTAAGATCAGCACCTAGTTAATACAATAATATTTATGAAGGATACCACCCTGAACATAAACAACATACCATAAAACTTCTCGAGCATAAGATTAGTAAATTGTAATTACAAACCCTAGCAGTTTGTTAATCATAAAACTTAACCCTTAGGGTTTAGAAATTACATTGCAGCCATTACTTAATGTGAACAATAATGAATATTTAGGAAATAAAATAGAATAGGATTTCTAGGGTTTCATACCTAAATTTGAAGCTTTGTCAATGGTTGCACCTGCACACTCAAGTAACCAAGATTAACAATTAAATGCAGATCTGACATCTGTTTGATGACCATAACACTTGGGAACTACCACATTCCACCCAACCATGACCCGGAACCGTTCCTGGTTTAAATCCATATCCCCCCAAGCTGGACTCCAACATGCAAGTAGCTTAGAGCTCCTAAGGTAGGGATTCCTATCTGGTATTCAGATTATGAATCGGTCCTCTTTTCCTTACAACAAAAAGTCCTCCAAGAAAACACTTGAGTGCCAAAAACAAGTAGAATAATAATTCTCCAAGGAAAAATCAGAACCCCAAGCCTTTGCTTGGCTTGAGTCTTTATAGAAAGACTTTTCAGTCAAAGGGGTAGTTAAATCAAGAAATCCTTGATTTCTTGATTTAACCCTTTTTAATTTACTCGGGTAATTTTCAATTCTTAACCTAGGAACTTTTAGCTAGTTCCTAGTTAGTGTTTCATATTTATTTCACTATTTATTAATTTTTTAATAATAAAGAATATTTGATCGAGATTCTCTTCTTTCTTTATTCAATTATATAATTAATCATAATAAATTTTTTATACATACTATGTATAAAATACATAGTATTAAAATACTTGTTAGCATTTGTCTTCGGTCATCATGTATCATGATCCCTAGACTTAACAACAGTTCCTAATCAAGGTCAAGTAGATAGATGGCTCAAGTTTACTAGGCTAGGAAACTCTAAACATCTTTTCATGTTGGATTTCCATCGTATAATGTGGTAGCTCTTCAGTACTTGATTAGAATACATAAATTTGAAATTTCATTTAATCACTTATAAATAAGTATGATGATATCAATATTTTTCTCGATTCATTTTCTCTTGGAAGTTATTAAATTCTTTTCAGTAACCCCTAGCACTTACCAGAGCCCATACTCAACACCTATAGCAGGGAGTTACAAACATAGTGCAATTCCAGAGCTTTTGTTCAAAACTAAATGCTAGGATGTACTTGTACGATACACCTAGGGATACAATGGCCAAAGATCTAATGCTCCAGATATTATGCTCAACACCAACATGGAATGCTCCAGAGGTTATGCCCAACATTTCCAAATTATATTTTCATGTGTTCCAGAGATTTATGCTCAACACAATGTGAGTACTCATGTGCTCTAGAGCCTCCCACTCAACACAAAACATATCATCAATCATGTGCTTCAGAGTCCATTCCCAACACAAACATTTCATCAACCATGTGCTTTAGGGTCCACGCCCAACACAAAACATATATATACACATATATATCATCAACAATTGGCTTACACCCAATCTACAAAACAAATCATCATGTTCATATGCAGTGGGGTCTTTGACCCAATATAAAAATAAAACATCAATATAATCATCATGATTAATAGGCTCATGCCTATAATTGGTAGGTCCAAAATTTTGGATATTACAACACGAGACTTAAGTGACGAAGGGGGATAAGGTGGAGGGGAGGAAGTGGGTGATGGTTTGATGAGAGAGACAAATGGTGGATGGAAAGGTGGATATGGAGTATTAGAGGTGGAATATGATGTGTTAGAGGAGAGAGGAGAAGGAGGGGGGAATTGAAGAGATGGGAATGAGATGCGATAAAATAGATAATAAGGGTCACAGTGAGGTATGGGGTTTAGGAGAAGGGATAAGTTGAAAACATAGAGGAAGGAAGTATGAGAGAGAGAGAGAGAGAGAGAGAGAGTCGTGGAGAGAGTGTGAGAGATAATAAGATAAAGAGGGAGGAGGGGGAGTGAGGGAGGGATGGAGATAGAGTGAAGGAAAGAGATAGCGAGGGAGCGATAGAATATGTGTGTGTGTGAGGCAACGGCATGGGGATAGACACAAAGAGAGAAAGGGGGCTGGATCTGAGAGAGAGAGAGAGAGAGAGAGAGAGAGAGAGAGAGAGAGAGGCAACGACATGGGGATAGACACAAAGAGAGAAAGGGGGCTGGCTCTGAGAGAGAGAGAGAGAGAGAGAGAGAGAGAGAGAGAGATGGTGTCCAAGACAAAGGGTGGAGGGTTGGGTGATGGAGAGAGAGGGAGGTTATGAAACAAAGAAACATGGAGAGCGAGGGTGAAAAGAGATAGGGAGGGATACAAGTTGAGAGTTAGAGAGAGAGAGAGGATAGGTAGATGAATAATTCCATAGAGGGATGGTAATTAAGGGAGAAGGGATGGAGATATTGATAGAGGGAGGTAAATAAAAGGAGGAGATGGAGGAAGAGATAGAGGGAGTTTGTGAGACAAGGGGACACACACACACACACACAAACATATAGAGAGATTTTGTGGGAGAGAGGGAAGGAGGGGTGAGTGATGAATAGGGAGGGGCGTGAATGGTAGAGAGATTGATATGGAGGGAGGGATAGTGAGGGAGGTATATAGAAGGTGGAGAGAGACTATGAGAGAGGGGGGGTGAGGGAGTGACACACACACAAAGATATATATAGAGAGAAGGGGGAGGGACACACACATACACACACACACACACAAAGATAGAGAGAGAGGGAGGGAGGGGCAAGTGATAGAGAGAGAGAGAGAGAGAGAGGGGTGGAGGGAGGGAGAGTGAGGGGGGTATAGAGAAGGTGGAGGGAGGGTATGAGAGAGGGGGGGGGAGGGAGGGACACACACACAAACACATACATATAGAGAGAGGGGGGAGGTGTGATAAACAACGAGAGGGGGGGGGGACCAATAAAGAGAGAGTTATGTAGGGAGGGACAGTAAGGGAGGTATAAATAAGGTGGAGAGATTTTTTGAGATATGTGGAGTGAGGGAGGGACACACACACATAGATATAGATAAATATATATATAGAGAGAGAGATTGTTAGAGAGAGAATGGGGAAAGACACACACACAAACACATAGAGATATATAGAGATGGAAATAAAAAGGCAGGGAGGGCCAATGAGTAAGACATATAGGTATAATGAGTATGGCACATGTGTAGCCATAGATTCTAGAAATATTATGTAGGGATTGAGTCTTGTATTTCCTCCCTTGACCATGTTGAGGCCTTAATACCAATATCTAATGCTCAAAACCTCTTAAAGGTATGTGCATATTTTCTTGGAGATCAATCATACCTTGAGTAGGTCATCTGTGGTGCTTCAAGGAATTGTTCATCAACATGGGTGCCTCAATTATTCTATTATGGCCTAAGGAATGAGAATATTCCCCCAAACATTTCTAAGAGGTCCCATACCTACTGCTTAAAACCACCTAATTCTACTAACATCCATATTCATAGTACAAATATACCTTTGAGATGGAATGTGTGCTTTTTTAAGGCACTTGATCTATCCCTGGATGCATAGAAGCTTTAGTTAGGGCCTAAGGCCATAATTCCTCCCCTGACTATGTCCATGGACTTGAGATGCATACTTAGTGCTCAAAAAATGATGATGGCATGCATATCCCGATTGAGATTCAAATGATTCACTTTCAATGTCATGTGTGGTGGTTGGAGGCATCAATTTTGGCCCTAAATGGTTAAAAACTTCCTTTAAGGCATAAGGACCAAGTGTTCCCCTCCACCCATGTGAACAGACCTAATATATGTACATATTTCTAAAAATGTTCTAATGGCACTAGTATCCCCATTTCAAGGTAAATGAAACCATGGAAGGATATTTTGAGGTTGTTGAACACATCATTCTTGGCTCTAGATGGATATAAACATCTTATGGACCTTGAGCCCTAAAAGCTGGTATACAACCTAAAATTAAAGTTGTATGTACCAACCATGATTAACACCTTATCCTCCATATCTAATGCTAAAAAAATCCTAATCATGGCCATATTCCAACTTAAAGGTTGAGGATACCCTTAAGAGATCATGTGTGTTTGTTCAGGGTGTCATTCTTGGCCCTATATGTCTATAAGATTCCTTTAGGGCCTAAGTACTAGGTTTCTTTCGTCAACCATGTCTACGGATATGTTTATAGTGCTAAGAGAATTCTATTGTACTACATATTCTCTCTTATATGCAAAATATCACATGTGAAGATCCTATGTGCAGGTTTGATGTCTTGTTCATGGACCTCAAGCCTTAAAAGCTACCTTTATGACATAAGTCTTGAGTTTCCTCCCTCAAGCATGGTCAAGGGACTATGGACCATACTTAGTTCTTAAAACCTCCTAATGGTGTCCATATTACAACATAAAGAAAAATTATGTTATTGGGAGGTTAGGCATGGTTGTTTGAGATGTTGTTCTTGATGATGCTAAAATATTACTATAGGTCCTAAGTCTTGATGATGCAAAACTATTGTTTTTATTCATTTCCCTAACCATGCACTAAAACCATTTTTTGTGTATCTCTATAATGCATGCACGTTTTGCTTCTCTAAAACATGTGCATGTTTTGCTTCTCCATAGTGCATGCGTGTTTTGCTTCTCCATAATGCATTCACATTTTGCTTCTCCATAGCACGTACGCGTTTTTCTTAGCCTAACCTACATGTCATATGACATGTCAGGATCAAACTTAACCAAACCAAGAATTACATAACGTGAGCGCATCGTGTTTGTATGTATCATGAACGTGTTTCCTAAAAGTAGCATTGCATCTAAAAGGTCCCTTAGCTTCTTGCACACACCCAACTCCTAGTTGAGTGCTAAATATCAGGAGACCCACAAATGACTAAGTCTTAGGAAAAATACTATATAATAGTATGCCCATTAGAAAGCAAGAGGCTAGCATTGGACGGGGATTGAATATGATAATGTAAGGGATGATACATTAAGTGAATTTTTCTCTTGTGGTTCATCAAACAGGATCGGGGGTTCCGGGGAAAGTAAACTTGGCTTCTGTGGAAGATGGTTGGGAGGAACGACTATTCCATTTCTGTTTTCTAGAAGTGGTGTCAGGTTCTTATTCTATGTTTTTATTTTTTAGTAGGCTATTTATTCCAGATCTGGAAATGCTGTTAGATTTATAAGAAGAAATGATTTATTACATTTTATTGCATAGTCACCTAATATGCATCGATTTAGATCTTGTTCATTTATCATTCCTAAATCTGTTTATGTTTTGGTTTATATCTAAGAATGACAACTACAGATTAGGAGAGCTTCAAAGATTGAACATTCATACCCGTTTTATGGATTTCTCAAAGATATATATGCTGGAGAACCAAATTCTTTAGTTAAACATGTAAATATTCTCAAATTTTATCTATTATTTTCCTATGTTGTAGATCTAGTTTTAATTTAAATTACATTAGTAGAATAAACCTATTTAAATTCTAAATTACACTAGTAATAGTTAAATGTATAAATATTAAATGAGTTACAGACATAACAAAGTCAAGGAAAATCTAAGTAAATAAACCAGATTAAATCTTTATGAACTAGCATTCAGATATACAAACTCTACGATTTACCATCTAGTTAATTACAAATCCTCGAATCACATTTATTCATACTCATAGATCTATATGCATATACAAGTACAAATCTTATACAAAAAAACACCTACATTATAATTATATTTCATTTACAAATTATCTAACCAATCCTTTATGAATATCATTTTAACAGTCAAAACCAGATTCAAGGAAATTGTAGATCTACAAGGTAAAAAAATCATAGATGCAAGTATTTTCCAACTCCAAAGACTAATAGTAAGTCCATTACTATGGACGTTGAGCATCTAAGAATAAAAATCCCATAACAAATCACAAATATTCAAGTTGGGATCTATTAGTTCCAAGAATATCACTATAAATAATATATATATAAATAATTTATACAATCCATAATCAATAACAAAAAATATGGAATTAACTATTGGATCACTTAACTAGTAGTACTCGACTAGTTCAAGGGAACCAAATCCAGAGTACATCAAACAAAATATCCGTCAAAACTTTTCCACAAAAGCCACAGAATCCAATGGGTTGCATAAGCAATAACAAGCTTAAAGGTTGTGGTTGTAATCCCATATTCAATGGTTTCCATCGTTATACAACCAAATAAAACAATGCATTGATTCAATTACTATCCGACAATATATAAATCATATTAAACCCTCTTACGGGTCAATAACAATAGTAATAACAATACCATTATTATTATCTCTATCTGCTCACATTCACAAAACTGAGTTTTAATTATACAACATTTTTTATCAAAACATATGCATGGTCGTAAGACCATCGAAGGATGGCATCGTGTAAAAAAACAATAACCACAGAGTATATTCACAACAGAGACCCTAACGATCGTCCCATTTATTTAAATAAGTAATCAATTAAAACAACACATTTACACATACAGGGTGTGGTGGTAAGTCCATCTACGATGGCTTCCACTTTGTTTTAAAACCATGAATAAACTAAAATAACAAAACCAACGATGTCGAGGTAAGACCATCCACAATGGCACCCATAGTGTCACGCAACCACTAAAGACTTAAACCTAATACATTCACATGATATTTGACGTAGAGAGGCTAGGAAATCCCTCTGTAAAGCAGATGTAAAACTCATGGGGGTTGAACAAAGTACACAACACTTATCTTGTGCAAAGGTGGAGATTCCTCTCCTCTCGACTCTTTAAGCTCAGGCATTATACACCTACAACAAAACCATGTGAATCATAAGCTATGACAGTTGCAATGTTTTAAACAACTGTAGGGCAATAAAAAAATGAGACATGGTTTGTTGTTTTACCTGGGCATTATAAAACGTTGGCTTGGGAGGAGGTGACCATGTCGCCTTCCTCTCTAGCACCCTCCACCTACAAAATGATTAAGCTACAGTTAAAACTAAGGTAAATAATTGAAAGAAAACTGTAAACAAGTATATATAAAACCTTCATAGTTGTACCTCAGCAAAGTTATAGAGAGGGCCAGGAGTGGGCTCCTTCGGGGTTTCCCTTATCCCTCCTCTGTCTACAACCATGACAATGTAATATATGTAAAATTCCTTAAAACAAATGAGTTTACCAAATAAAAATTACAGAGTTGAGTTTTTAAAACTCTTACAGAGTTGAAATGTTGTCGGGGTCATTTGAGGTGCAAGAAACGTGTGACCGGAAGTTGCAAAAGCCATGGAAGCACATGCACACCTTGGAAATAAAATCGGCACAATGCCATTAACACCGTGGTAAACCTTTACACCATAAACCCTAAAGAAATTGCCATTGACAGAACAGGGCTTCGACTCTTGTAACTTACAGACCAAATGAACAAATACAAACTAATGAAGTATTCATGCAATCAAAACGACATATTAAAAACCCTTGGAAACCCTTTGCATCTCTCCATACAGATGGAAGGATGAGATTTACTCACGAGTAAGCTTGTAGGGCATGGATACACTATCAACTCACAACTAAGACAAAACATTAATCTTCCAACTCAAACAGGTTACAACCCTTTTCAACATCTTAACTCATAACCAAGACAATCATGGTTCACAATCATTATCAATCAAAGATCGAACCTTGGGTTTAACCACCAAACCAATTAAATATAATCATATAATATGAGACCCAACAAACTACATATTATATTTGCAAACAATGGCGTAGACCATGTCAAAATCATGTTCAAATAGAATATGTTGAGAACCTTATATTATAACTTATTAACCATTGCATTACAAACCAACGAAGGGTCATGTTATTTTAACATTGTACACTATGGTCAAGACCATATCCTTTATACACTTTAAAACCTTATAACTTCATGCCTTAGGTGTAAAGTCCTTACATTTTATACCATGCGCTTAGGCTATGGTAAGGCCCATGGCCTCTAACCTTTAATTCAAACCTTATTACATTAAAGTGTGTGATCAACACTATGGTATAGTTTCCCAACCTTTGGGGCTATTTATCCCTAGTAAAATTAATAAAAATAAAAGCAAGGAACTTTAAAACATCACCTTCGGGTGTAGTTGAATGCAACTGATGGACCTTGTTGTTACTCGAGCTCGTGAAACATGACATTTAAGCGAAATTATATTAATAACTTACACAAGCCTCATTAACTTAACACATAAGTAAAACTACCAAAAATTATATAAATGATTGCTAGTCAAATGAATGCAATTTTTTTTTATTACCATGAGGTGTGTTACAAAAT
This sequence comes from Pseudotsuga menziesii, assembly GCA_001517045.1. NCBI lineage: Eukaryota > Viridiplantae > Streptophyta > Pinopsida > Pinales > Pinaceae > Pseudotsuga > Pseudotsuga menziesii. Next base: position 11,699 of record LPNX010504416.1, on the reverse strand, counting down.
AATTAAGTAAATATTGTAAAAGTTTCCAATATAAAACATATAATCATTATATACTAATAACAATGGCATTTTAAAATTTTTATTATATTTAATTTTAAAATATTATCACATTTATTTTGTGTTTAATAACAATCATATTTTTAAATTTTATTATATTTAATTTAAAAATATTATCATTTTTTTTATATTAACTAATATTAACTTTTGTTATTATAAATATTTGAAAAGCTTTTTCATATTAACCCAAAGCAAATATAATTTGTTTTTTTAAACTAAAATCATTTTTATTAATAAAAAAAAAATTAGCCCACATAAAATTGTTGAAAAAAATAAAACCCTAATATATATAAAATCTCACTTAAAAGCATTTGAGTGACCAACACTAATACACTATGATACATTCAACAAGTCAAACGATTAGTCTTCTTGATACATTCAACAAGTCAAACTATTAGACTTTTGTAGTTAATACTTTCATAGTTTATGGATAAATTTTCAAACCCCTAAAAACCTTCAAGGCGAAATCGTCCAACGATTAGACTTGTAGAGTTAAATTTATCAACAAGTCAAACTATTAGACTTTTGTAGTTAATATTTCCATGGTTTATGGATAAATTTTCAGATTTTGTTTAACTAGGAGACTTTATTACCTTTGTTTTTCACTGGTTTTAACATATTTTTTTTTAATGAAATTTTACTGAATTTTTAAAATGTTTAAAAATATTGTTAAATTTTACATAGTGTGGGTGTTGTGATTTTCTTGTCACCTGATTTCATTTCTAATCTTAAAATCACCCAACAAATAACATAAATTACAAATATTGTAGATTAAATTTCCCGCAGAAAATCAACCTGAAAGTTAAAAAGTCCCCTCTTTAAACAACTCCCAACCACTAGACTTCAATAGTTTATGGATACCATTTCCAAGTACTTAAAAACCTAAAGTAAATGATATGGTAAATTTATTGGTAGTTATGAATGTAGTGAATTGTAGGGTTATCAATATTGGTGATCATTAATCAACCTGCTCCAGATCAATTAAGTCCCCTCTTTAAACAACTCCCAACCACTAGACTTCAATAGTTTATGTATACCATTTCCAAGTACTTAAAAACCTAAAGTAAATGATATGATAAATTTACTCTTGGTTATGAATGTAGTGAATTGTAAGGTTATCAACATTGGTGATCATTAATCAGCCTGCTCCAGAGCAATAATAGCCGTACCAGGCTCATTGCTGGCCATTAGATTTTAGCTCGTTGAGATCCAACCGCTAACAATAAATCTATGGTAACAATCATTGCTGGCCAGGTTGATTAAGTTTCGCCCTTAATATTAGTTATGAATATAAGGATTCCCAAGGCTATCAATATTGGGCAGGTTGATTAATTTTCGCCCTTAATATTCCCTTACGATTATAAGGATTCCTAAGGCTATCAATATTTGACTTGTTTTCAGTATTTAATGCCAAGCAGCTATAGAGTACGGTGTTGAATCTTAAGCTGTTTAAATCTAATTACCTGTTGGGCAATTAACATTGGTGAATTTTAGCTTTCTAAGATGTCTAACTTGTAAATTTAATATTAATCCATGATGTATTTAATTAGCAACAATTTTTAAATTTCAAATCTGGACAGACTTATCTGTCATGAGATAAAAACGGTGAGCTAAAAACGGTGAGCACGGGCTACGAGAGAGGGAACCACCTGCTTCCACGCCACCGCCGCTACCACCACCCTGAGCTGCCCTGAGGAAGAAGATTTTATAGCCGGCAGAATCCCTAAGGCAACTACCTGACTCATTAAACTTTTTATTAATGTACAGAGAGTAAATTGCGTAGTGGTGTAGCTAACTCATGCATTCACTAGTGGTGTATTTAATTAGATGCAACATTTAAATTTCAGATTTTGATAGACCAATCTGTGTTGAGTTGAAATTGGTGAGCACAGTCTACGAGAGAGAGGGAACCACCTGCTCTCACGCCTCCACCACCACCCTGAGAAAGAAGAGTTTCTCTCGCTGGCGGAATCTCCGAAAGACATACAAATTCCCAATGTGATAGTAGTTATTATTGTGCTCCTTACAGGCCTTTTCTTAAATACTCCTCTTGTTCCATAAAAGCGCAAAGAACTTTCACTTTGGATTGAGAAAAGATTATAAGCAATTTATTGAAGAAGAAATTATGAAAAGTTAATACATCCTTTAGAAAATATTATAAGTAATTTATTGAATATCCATAATGAGTTAATAGTGTTGAAAATGTAGTGTACATCATTTCAATTTGTTTACTGCATTTTGAATGTACAATATTTTAATATGAATTATATTTTGATAGTTCAAAACAGGCAATTTATTGAATATCCATAATGAGGTTATAGTGTTGAAAATGTAGTGTACATCATTTCCATTTGTTCACTGCATTTCGAATGCACAATATTTGAAAACGCAATGGCTTAAATAAAGAATGAATTTCAATTGTTAGGAGAGAAAAAGTAGTTTTCTTCTGGTTAACCAAGAGAGTTTTCAAGGCAGTGGTTTTTATTTATTTATTTTTTTAATATTTTTATAAAATATAGTTACATAATATTATATTATAGTATTATTGTTCATATTGATTGTTGCTAGAGGTAGTTTCTACAACTTAACTGAGCAAGATGTGTTGCTTATGTAAAGTTGAAGTTGTATATATAGGTTTCATATATACATATATATATGAATATCAAGAAACGGTCTTTTCCTTTGAAAAAAAAAAAATTGCATATCAAGAAACTTGAAAATAAAAGTTGTATATATAACTACATTGTACATTGCCTAGTTAAAATGGATCTATATATTTATAATAAAAAGTACATATATAAAAAAACGAATTAACAAATCTCACATCAAAGTCAAAAGAAGTGGAATGTGTTTTATTATTATAAGTGGAATGTGTTTTCCTTTTCCTTTATTATAAGTGGAATGTGTTTTCAAGAAACCGTCTTTTCCTTTTGGAAAAAAAAAAGTTGCATATCAAGAAACTTGAAAATAAAAGTTGTATATATAACTACATTGTACATTGACTAGTTAAAATGGATCTATATATTTACAATAAAAAGTACATATATAAAAAATGAATTAACAAATCTCACATCAAAGTCAAAAGAAGTGGAATGTGTTTTATTAGTATAAGTGGAATGTGTTTTATTACTATGGTCATGTCATTGTCTATTGAATATGTTTATAGGCACTCTTCCTTTAATGTTATCCTCGGAAAATGCTACTCTTTTTATATTATAGTTTGTGAAAAAATTACATTGTTTGAATTGTAATAGCCTTCCTCAATACATTTTTTATCCCTATACTTTTTCTAATAAGTTCATATTGATACAATTTTTACAAGACTTGGTAATTAACTAATTATTAGACTTGCTAGTCAATTATATATACTTAGTTAGTATAAATGAAAGGAGAAAAAAAATACTAAGAGATGTATCACATCTATAACATTGACAAGGTGTGGCCTCCAAAAAACAATTACTATAAAATTAAACACATGTTGCCTTCTAATTTAAATTGGCTACAATGTAAATTGGCCAAAGTTAAAGTGCATATGTGCATTTTCCAGCATCAATGTCTATTGAATATATGTTTATATGGATACCTCCTTAATACTATAAAGTAGTATTTGAGGAATTCACTTACAACATTGTTGAGTACTATTGCAACTATTTACTTTTGTGGGAAAATGCAACTCTTTTTCTATTAGGTTGGTGGGAAAATCATGTTTTTTTTAATGCAATAGTGGTACTCAATATATTTTTCTTCCTATACTTTGCCTAATAAGTTTATAGATTTTGATTCATAATTTTTTTCATAGGAGTTGGTAATCATTATACTTACCAAGTCAACTCTCTTAAAGGTTCAACCTCAAAATGAGCATAGTTAAATTGAATTGGTTACCACTACTTGGTGGGTTTGATTAGCTCCACGAGTATTCAATAAATTTCTCATATATAGCTGGTCTAAATGAAAGGAGAAAAACAACAAAAAGACCTTCATGCTTTTCATTTATGGGCCAACATTTAAAAAAAAACGATTCTCTATAGTGTCAAAGCCTTGTACTTATTTTTTACACATGGATTATAATTTTTTTTGAAGATTGATAAATCTATGTAAATGAGACATTATATGAGTTATTGACATGACTCCATGTGGTGAAATTAAAACATGAATTTAGTTTTTAAAAATATACCATCATAGATCCATCTTAACTCTAGTTTTATTAAGCTCCCAAATGAGTCAAATCTCTTGAGATGCAAACTCCTTTGAAGTCCTAAACTTAAGGAAACATTTACACCTTAAGAGATTTGATCCCTCTTATTTTTCCTCCTTGTTCTTTCAGGAATAGCCTTCACTTTTTTCGTAGTATGACATCTTCACCAAAAATAAGTCATATAACATCATGGAATCTATCACTTACATCAATTATTTATGTTAATTCTAAGTGTATTTTATCCCTCTTAAATTTTTGGATTTAGTTAAAATTGAATTTTATTTTATTTAACATTATGGAATCATCACTTATATTAATTGTTTATTCTATATCAATTTAGCTTAATTCCAAATATATTTATCTTGCAATGATTTTTTCTTTTTACATATCTGAATTTTATTAACATTGTATTTTGTTTTCTTTAAAATAGTATTTAGAAAAATCAAACAAAATTATTGTGTCCATAAATGTTTTTTTTTTTAATTTTAATAGCTATTACAATTAAAGAGCTACATTAACTAAAAGTATTTGTTCTCATTATTCTTAATATTATATTAAAGAAAACATAATGCAATTTCTCAATGTAAAATCCAAATTTTAAAAAAAATGATAATGCACCAAAAATAAAGTAAAAAGGCTCTAAACGATGTTATGTAACTCATTTCTAATGAAATTCTGTTACAAGGAAAGAGTGAGAACCATCACTAATGCTTTGAATATTTTTTTGGATAATCAAAATAATTGTTGCATCATTTTTGGAGGTTCACATGTTTAATGAGATATTGGCATTTTGTAATAAGGCTATAAGGTTAGACTCCCTTTATAATAGAGGTCTCTATAGTTGTGTCTTAGAAAATCTCGTCCCTCGCTAAGTCACAATTTTTTAGCATATTTCGTTTGTGTGTTGTTGGATATATATATTCTTGGGTTATAGTGGTATCCATTAAAATCTAAACCTAAGCCTCATATAAGTAATATTGACTAGTTATTGATTCCCATGGTTTAAGAAAAAGAATTTGTCAAATTCTTCCATCCAATCCACTAAGTTTTTGAGGAATTCACTAACAACATTGTTGAGTAGTGCTCCAACTCTTTACTAGTACACTTGGATTACAAGTGTTTTTGAGGATTGATAAATCTATGTAAATGAGACACCATAAGAGTTGTTAAGATGATTCCATTTGGTGAAATTAAAAAATGAATTTAGTTTGTCAAAATGGACTATCATGGATCCATCTTAACTCTAGTTTTATTGAGCCACACAGAGGAGTCAAATCTCTTGAGGTGCAAACTCCTTTAGAGTCCTAAACTTAAGGAAACATTTGCACCTTAATAAATGTGATTCCTCTCAATCAATAAAGTGAGAATTAAGATGAATCTATGCTAATTTATTCTAATTCCAAATACATTATTCGTATAAAATTTTGAATTTCAATTAAATTACATTTTATTTCATTTTAAAACAATAATCATAACAATAAATGTAATTTTTAATTAAAATCGTTATTAAAAAACAAAAACAAATATATTCAGTCCTCCTTCTCTGCATTACTTTTCAAAAAATAAGAATGGCCTTCACTTTTGCCTCCTATGACATCTTCACCAAAAATGAGTCATATAACATCATGGAAACATCACTTAGATCAATTGTTTATGCTAATTCTAAATGAATTATATCCTTCATGCTAATTCTAAATGAATTATATCCTTCTTGACTTTTTGGATTTAGTTGAAATTAAACTTTATTTTATATAACATCATGTAATCATTATTTATATCAATTGTTTATGTTAATTTGAGGCGTATTATATTTTTTTTGAAATTTTGAATTTAGTTAATTTAAATAAAAAATGAGTCATGTAATATTATGACCATTAGTTTATGTTAATTTCAAACTTATTGCACCGAGAGGCGCTCTGCAGTCCAGTATGGGGGAGATCTTGTAACGTTACGTAAAGTTATGTAACGTTACGTAAAGTTATGTTATGTCGGCTATGTTATCTCAGCGCTCTACAGCCCAGTATGGAGGAGATCTTGTAACGTTACTTAACGTTAGTAACGTTATGTAAAGTTATGTTATGTCGTCTATAAATTATGTAACATTAGGTAACGTTATGTCAGCTATAAATAATAATAGATAAGTTGAATAATTAAATGTATAATTCGTTAATATTGGTCATGAGTTCGTCAAATTAAAGCATTAATTTGGTTTGCAGTTTACATTAAAAAAAGATGGAGCCCATGGTTAATGATGTCATGCTATCAATGGAGACTCAAAGATGCCTTCGAAACATACCTTGATGATTATTCAAATATTCATCCTGGAATCGAGTTGACTGTTACAGTATTAACGAATGGAGTCTGTCCAACCTGCAAGTCCTCTGAACTTAATCTTCCATTGGAAATGCTTAAATGCATTGAGTTATACAAATGATTTTATTCCAAAAAATATCATCATCATAAAATTACATGGTTATATATTTTGGGAATTAATTGTAAAATTATTGGAATGTTTGATTCTAAGCCCATAGAAATAACAGTATCAACCAACCAGGGATTTATGCTTTTACTGTTCAATGGGTTGGAAAGGTCAACTTACAGTTAAATATGCGAGAGGAGGATGTCGTTAGATTGATGCATTCTATTTTATGTGGAAAGTACAAAATTATTTTGAAGGAACCCGTCACACAAACAATAGCCAAAACTGATCATTTTGAATTGAATGCTCGCTTCACATCAAAATAGAATTCCTGCACTTCCACAAATTGATGAGAAGAAGAAATTCATGGAGGTTGTTGATGGAGATATTAGTGATGCTGTTGATGCTGCAATAATTCGCACAATGAAGGTTATCAAAGTCTTGACAAGTGAGGAATTATTCACAGAATGCGTTCAACAAATCCAACCAATATTCAACCCAAAAGTCAGCTTAGTGCTGAAGCAGATTGAAGATTTGATTTCAAAATATTTCTTAGAACGAGACAAAGAAAATTGTAGTAGGATTTGTTATTTACCACATAGGTACTTCAAGCATGACTATGAGACTCCTGCATAGATATTTTATTCATTTTCATTTTTTTTTAACTAGCACGATGTCTACGTTTTAGGAGCTTTTCCTCTTTATAGCTTTTATCCCTATTGCATTTCATATACTCATTTAACAAAGAAATTATTAAGTTTTAAGATTATAAAGTGTTAAGCTTGCGCATGGTGTTTCCACTTAATTGAGATGAGTTTCTTGGCTATCAAAATTTTAATCATGGTATTTGTGTTTTAAATCAAGATTTCAAAGAGGGTTTTTTTTTATTTAAAAA
>LPNX010504395.1:302767-313053 GCA_001517045.1 Pseudotsuga menziesii | reverse complement strand
TAGTGGGATTTTCAGGGAAATATGGTAGGTAAATGGACGAATGAGCCATGAAATGGGGTAGATGAGGTAGTTAACCATTTTTGGGTGTTAACAATGAGTTAACTCATATTCCACTTATAATTAGATTTCGAACACTACAAAGGGCTGAAACATGCCCCAAACAAGTTTCCCTGATTAATGGGATGTTGATTTTCCCATCAATTTGTCTTTTTTGGCATTTAATTTGTCTTTTTTGGCTTTTAATTTGTCTTTTTTGAGAGAAAATGAAATTAAGTGATTAATAATCACTAATTTCACTCTCAAAGTGGGTACATAGGTAAAGTGGGTGGTATGAGTTATAAATGAGCACCTCCATGTCAAATTTCACCTCCTAGTACCACTTTTATGACTTATTGAAAATTTTCAATTAAAATATCTTGTTTTTGCAGGAAAAATTTTATTAACAGAAAATTAAAAAATCCTAGGGGGCACTTAGCGTATATCCATAATAATAATAAATAATGACTAGAATGGCTATATACATTGACACTAGGCTTTAATAACCCTCAAGCCCTAACCACTAGGACGATTATTCCATCTTTGGGGGATTGAGTAAAACACTCGAAAATTATAAGTCGATGAAAAGCAATATATAATTAACAAGGAAAGACACTCTAGAGTAATTGGACTGATGACCATGCCAAGTCCAAACCTTTTACAAAAGGTCATCATTCTACGTCATTTTATTACAAATCCCCCATGGGGGTATGCACATGCGTGAAAGAGAAAACTGGGCCAAAAACTGGCATGTTGGACATCTGAACTCTGATAACGAACATGTAACTTGTTCAATCTATGGTGGCTTGTAATATCATATTACTGATAAACATGGATTAACTAATAATTAACGCACATAATACAAAAGCACACAATTAGCAATGATATTAACTCATTAGCATATAAAGAGGACCACTTAAGCAATATCAATTGATATGTGTGACATGCGAGGCCTAATTCAAAATGCATGTGACATGTATTATTAAAGTTTCATGCATGCATATGTTAAGTGGCATGCAACATGCCCATGTCAACAAAATAATAAAAGAAGTAAAATTGAATTTTCTAGGCATACATTTCTATTATTCACTTTTGGAAACAGGTGTGAGAGCTCGGTGAGTTGCTTCAGGGTTGAGGGTGAATTGCCTTAGACAACATTGGTTTCAACAGTGAAATATATCTATCCTAGTCAATTCAGAGGATAGATCATCAAGATCTATTATATAGCTTCAATATTATAGGGTATCCATCATTCTTTGCATATTTCAAAGCATCCAAAGCAATTGAATAATTGTGAGGGCGCATCATTCTACACATATTGAGGGTATATTTCTTGGCTCTTACTGAGGGTGTATTGTGGGATCATCTTGAGAGGTGTACTATCTAGCTATCACTAGAGACATATTATTTATCTATTTCACTAAGGCACATTGAAGAGTTGTTTCACAGAGGGTGTATTACCTTGTCATCTTCTAGAGGGCACATTCTTCCTTATCCAACACTAAGGGCGCATTCCCATAGATAAGATTAGTGGAGGAATGTTTTCATATCATCTTGGGAGAGATATCACTCAACCATGGTACTATGTGAATCCTAATTAGTTTCATTACTGCTTGTTGAGACTTGTACTTTTCTTTCTGGAGGAATTCTTGTGATTTGAGACCAGAAGAGGGCATGAGACCTTACATGAGCGAATTGATTTGGGCGTCGATACTATGTTCTGACTTAGAGTCTATGCATCATATGCATGTCTTCTTTATGATATTACACTACTCCACTGTATCTCATTGGTATGCACATGATTTGATTTTGAGTTTATTTACATTGTAGATCTTAATTATCTTGTTTCTCAGGGACATTCAATATCATGTGATGTCATTATTACTCTTGCAAACCTATTATCTATAAGTTGTGAATGTCAAACTCCTGAACAAACAACAAACACCACAACAAACTCTACAGAATATCAAATTACACCAATTTGGGATATTACATGGCTCAACTGCAAGTCCATCCAAGTGTAAATTGGTGGTAGCAAGCTCCACATTAGAATATGTACAATGCATTTTATATTATTTACAACACTGGTTCATAATATATCAACACGCATAACTAGACTCCCATCACATAAATCACATCATACACATGATACATGCTTTAATGAAATATCATTCAAGGGTCAAAACTAATGTATTACATTGTGTTACATGAAACACCAATGTAAAAGAAAAATGTTGGGGTGAACATTGCCAATTATAATTTAGATTATGTTTCTCACTTCCAATGGATCTTTCAAAATAGAGATTTTGTTAAAAGTATGATAAGACAAGAATTTGGAACTAATTTTGGAAGACCATGTTCTTGACCAATCCTCATCAATACAAAGTTCGTTCCTTTTGACATTGTTGATCATTCCCCCTTGTTTGAAGACTTACCATGCAAGTCTTGATTTACACTAAATGGATCTAGTTGGTCAATTTTTTTATATCTATTTCCATTATATTGTGTAGGAATTCAATATAATTGATACTACTCATGCATTTTCTCCAATATTTGTAGTTGTAGTAGTGTCATGAAGCCCTAAGCTCCAGTAGTTGTAGTTGTAGTAGTGTCATGTTTGTACACATACTTCTTTCAAGGTAGCTTGGATACCATGTTGAATTTGTATGGTTATACAATATAATAAAACATTTAGCATCATAATAACATAACCATATGAAATAGGATCACTGAAAGAAAGAAAGGAACAACAACACACAAAAAAAGAACACAGAGATTTATCTTGGGAAACCACAAGGGAGAAAACCCAACAAATTCTTTAGTATAGATTATGTCACCAAGTGCAATGCCAACCAATATAAAATAAATCCCAAATACAATAAGAAATTCTTCTCTTCTACAACGAGCCTCTTCTTCTCTCTCATGCGCACTTGCTTGGGTGTGAGATATGTCCAAATGAGAGGAGTGCCCTCTCTATTTATACTCATCAAGTGAGTGGCCCTTTTACTCAACCTGTTTTTCTAAACAGGGCCGACTTACCTAGGGAGACTCAAAATAATATTTATATAATATTATTGTGGGTATTATTGACCTAACTTACAACGAAAGGGTTACATTAATTCTTTCAAGTAAATTTACATAACCAAGTACAACAATAACATATCTCGAAGGAGGTACAACAATAATACAATAAAAATATCTTCCAAAGTTGCATCCTTCAACACTAAGCACCCAGGTATGGAGCATTTGATGATTTACAGTTGGGGGGTGAACCGTTGGATATGAAGTTATTTCTATCCAACAATTCACACCTTGAATTGAAGAGCATTAAATGCTCTGCAATTAGGTGCTTAGATACGACCCTTTCACATGGGACAAGTCTCGCATGCATAGTTTTGGGTCTGATTTCATCCTTTACGAAGCATCCATCACTTCCTCTCATGAATTTGATATATATTCCTTGGATTGTGAGCACCTTTTAGTTATGGGTTGACCATTAACTTGACCTTGGAGAAGGAATTTGGTAGTTGGAGTTTTGTATTGTTGTTTAATTAAGCCCAAATGATGGATGTTCTCTCACCTTGGGATGTGGATTGATTAAATTAGAATGTATGGGTGGCATAACAAACCACTTATTGAATGCATTTTTTTAACATGTCATGAGGAGGTTAGGGTTTGTGTATTTTTAACCATGTCATGAAGAGGTTAGCATTTTGGTATTTTTGGCCATCTCATTGATGATTTATTATTTCATTATTGAAGAGTTAGTCTCTCTTCCTATATAAGAGACCCTCCTCTCATCATAATATTTGTTAGAACTTGTGGAGAATAAACTCTTTCATTATTTTATAGTTCTCATGGATTGAAGCTCATGGTTGTTTTCATTTGAGGATTTGCTCCTTGGTGCTATAATCATGGATTGATCTCCAATTGTTGATCTTGAGTAATTGGTAGGTCAACAATTTACCGTTCCTTAAGATGTTAGCCATTGTTATTGTTGGGTCACAGATTTGTCCATATTTTCATCACCTATCGACATATATTTCATCCCTCTTCTTCATATTATTATCCATTTGTCATTTTATTTTCCATCCATTTGTTGTAACTTCCCATAAAATACCATATTACTTCCATTGATGCTTTAGTGGTTAATCATGATTATTTTCCTTTATTTTTAATGAATTGAAGAGTATTATGCATAATTTTAGTGATGATGGTTTGTGGAGTTATTTTTCATATTAACGGCACCAACACTCATGGTTCAAGCCTCCATCTCATGATCAAACGGCCTTAACCAAAAACGCATTCCAGATAAGAACACCTTGATTTGTGTCTCGATTTGTGGGAATATGGAAAAGAATCTCAAAAATATGGAACATGGGTTTTGTGCGTAACAGACTCATTTACCTAAGTTGTGAGGAAATATCCAAACAAAGCTACCTTTTGAGAGATACAGGTGGTTCTTCGAGAGATTATTTTCAGATTTGTAGTTATGGCCAGTTTTCCAAATTAGCAAATTTGTTGAAATAGATCAAGTTGGGGATTCGGTTTCTCATTCCCCTGAGAGAATTTTATGTATAAATATGTAATCAATCTCATGAGAAAGGTGAGAGTAGAGCAAGTAATTTTATGCTGTAGAAATTGATCCAGAATTTTGTAATAATTCCATTCTAATAATATACACTGGCAGTTTCTTAATTTTGGAGTTGTTTACTTTCATTGTAGAGATCCAGCTCTGCTCAGTGGAGGAAGGGCCTTCTTCCCTGAGAAGATGTTAACAACATTGATTGTAAGTGTCTTATTTTGTAGATTTATTTATTATTTAGTTCATGCTTTCATTCATTAGATTTATCATAGTTGTTTTTATTATTTAGTTCATGCTTTCATTCATTAGATTTATCATAGTTGTTTTTATGTTAATTCATTTTGATAGATCGTTGGCCAACATAACACTTCTTTTAGATTTATGCAATTAGATCTTGTTTCATAAGAATAGATTTTGTTTGAAGTGTGTTAGATTTATAGTTTGGTTTCATGAATAGGTTTTAGGTTTGATTTCTTTTCAAGAAGGTGTGATCTAGTTTACAAAGAGTTTTTATTTCATACCAATAGATAACAGTGTCAGGTAGAAATTAATTCAGGTAGATCTTGTACAATAGCTTTGAAATAAAATACTTCCTCAGGTTTATCTTTTGGGAGTTTCAGCTATTTATTTAATAGGACAATTAATCCCACCAACATTTTGGCGTCATTGTCGGGGAAGTTATCAATCGTGCAAAAGTACATCTGACATTGTTTTGTAGATGCATTGTTAAAATAGGGCATGTAGGTTGCATGATTACTTTTTAGTTTATTGAATTTTATTTGAGTGTGCTTTTTTCTTCTTTCTTTTCATTCAGTTTTATTTCATTTTCAACTTTTGGAGCGTAGATCTTATCATTATCCTTAGTGGTGTTGTAAGCACCACCCAATATACTAAGAAGTTGTCAAGAACATTCGATGGAGGAGCCTCAAGATAGAAAACGAAGAATCTAATGAAGAGATGGTAGGTAAGAAAGATGTAGAAGTTGTTACCTTCGAATTTTCCATCAGATATTCAGGAAGAGTGGCACCAACAAAAAAAATTCCTCCACATGTTCTACTAAATTTTCATTATTTGGAAAATGAATACCCTGATGTATTTTTATTTCAATTCGAAGTACTTTGTAGAAGATATGGTTATTGTACTAATTATCAAAAGTTGAATTTGTTTCCTATTACTCTAAAAGGAACAACCCTCTGATGGTTCATAAGCCTCGGTGGGAATTGTATACAAACTTGGGAAGACATGAAACATGTATTCTTGAAAAGGTACCAATATTATTGCAGGGTCAATGAAGATATCTTTGAAATGACACAAGCAGAAGAAGATAGTTTGGAGGATTACATGGAACGCTTTCAATACATGCTTCAAATATCCAAACAAAGGAAACTGGGGAAAGAGACCTTGAAAACACTCCTACTTAAAGGAATCCAGGCTGAATCTTTAGAAATATTAAATTTAATGGGAACGGGTGATGTATTTCAGTTAGCATATGATGATATTTGTGAGTTATGTAGAAGGTATTCAAGAGGAAACTTCAAGACTTGTAAGAATTCTAGTAACCCTTCTTTTCAATCTTTGAAATCTGCTGCAAAAACAAGAGTCTTACGAGCTTAAATCAATAATTTATTTGAAAATTCTAATGTTGATATCAATGGTTCACTAAATTCACAATTAGTTGTTTTGCAGGTTAAGGAAAAGCATGAGGAATTTGAAGAAATAGTTTGCACTCGGTGCTAGAAGAAACATTTTGCAATGGATTGTCCTTTGGATATTCTCATAATTTGTGGCATATGTGAATTGAATCATTCCATAGATAGTTGTCCCTCCTTACCAAGGATGAAAGAAACATATCAAAGAGATCTGGGAGTTGCAACCAACTCATTGCAACAATCATGGCAACCATGGCCTACATGTATGGTTCAAAACTATATCCCTCTATTTCTTTACTCTCATACTCAATCATTGAATACTCTTCCACCATGGCAATTGTTGTAGCCTCAATTTAACTCTTACCTACCTTATCCACAAGGTTGGAATGGCCTATCCTATGATCACATGGCCACTCTCCCTCATGCTGCAACACAAATTGGTCCTTCAATATCAACCTCACAAACCAATCCTCTACATCAGCCACATCTATCTTCTCATCAAACTCCTTGGTATCCAACACAATTTCCTATCCAATCCACCCTCCACCCTAACCATAATAAAGCAATACAGTATGCTTACAATGTCGAACTGCAAAATTTTCCTACATTTCTCTCCTGTTCTACCTCACCTACACCGCTGCAAAAAAATTGTGCACTGTTGCAACAAATCCATACGAGGCTTGAACATGTTTTAAATCCAAGACTTGGAAGTGAAGTTTCGTGTCATCATCAACAAGATCAACAAATTCGATGAAGAACAGACATTGGAACCAAAAGCATTCTTCACATCATTAGATTGGAATCTCTTATGCCTTGAGGAAGATCATTTTACTAAGGAGCTTCATGGTGTAACAGCCATGAGAAATCAAGGGATCAAAGACTATATTGAAGCTTGGTTTCAATCTGTCATCGATCTGCATAATCATTCCATACTTCGCCAATTCTTGGCACCACCATTTCAAGGGAATTTGATCTCTCATACCTTGGCATTCATAAAGTTATATTTTTCTATTGGGAGCATGAGAATACTTGAGTCATTTCTTCGAAAGTGGCTCCATTGGAAATATGCATACACTTGACAATTTTTATATTTCCAAGTAGAATAGGGTAGGATAGAATTAAAGAATAAAACCATGCTTTTGTTTTTTTATTTTTTATTTTTTAATAAGTATGCCCTCTTCTCGTGCCTTGTTGCGATCTGGAAAATCAAAAACTAAAAAGATAAAGAATGGGTATGAGATGTTTTCAGGAATGCTTTGGAATTGTTGACTATTTGAACAAGATGGTTAAATCATTTTTGTCTTCAATGCTCAAAATTTAATTTTTCTTTATTTGTTACAAAAAAAACTTTCCTGAAAACAAAACTACAGTAATTAGGGAAGGTGAATGAAGGATCCACTGGAAAATGAGCCAACAATTATGGAACCCTTCAAGCTTGAACTTGGGCATGAATTTGTTAGCTACAACACATTGTTACAGTGTTGTAGATTACTGTCAGCTGCAACACCTAGAAGTGACTGTCAGTTGTAACAGTGAGCTGCAACACCTAGCTATGACTGTCAGTTGTAGCAGTAAACTGCAACACCCAGTTGTGACTGTCAGTTGTAACAGTGAGCTATAACACCCAGTTGTGACTATCATGTAGGTGAAAATTTATGAGCTTGAGATATGTGTGTGTTGCACATCATGGTATGTAAATATTAGGAATATGAAGAGACTCTCGGATGTGTGATCCCAAGAGTCATCGTAGATGTATAAATAAAGGCATTCTATGGAGAAATAATATGAATTCGGGAGTTATTCCACCTGACAGTGGTATCAGAGCGAGTGCCTACCATAACTCCTGCATGTATGCTTGTCAGTCCTGGCAGTCTCCCTGCCAAACCTTCATCCTTCCTTCTACTTATTTATTTCAGGCTTCCTGCCCCATTAGTCTATATTTGCATGTGTTTTCCTACAGCCTGGGTGCCAATATTTCTGTGCATCTCTCCTGCCACTGCATTCATTGTGTGCGTGACAAGTCCAGGCCTGTGTTGAGGAATTGTTGTCTTAGGTATGAAATAGTCCGTTGGGAAATATGTTATTAATTATTTCCTCAATTTGTTGCACGTTGATTGTTCATTGCTAGAACGTTTGAATTAGTCTGCTATATACCTAACCCTAATTTTGCATCAACGCTTCATTTTCTCATTTGAGAGTTACCACTCTACTGCAACTCATATTTCTCATATCCCCATCATGCTTCCATTCCACTACCTACTGAGATATTCTACACACAATTGCGATCTTCAGTTTCTAGTATTCTGATCGTGACTGTAACACTCAATGGTTGTGACTGCATAAGTTCTGTGGGAAAGCTGAAAGGAGTATATACATGAGTGAAGCCATTTTCGGTAGCCATAATATTGTATGAGAGAAGCGACTTCTTTGTTTGAATAATCTCTTGTATTGAGAACTCGTAGTGCTGTATTTTGAGAATTGAAGACTGTTGTGAAGTATTCCTTGAAAGCTGCAACTTGCAGCTCCAAATTTTGGAGAAAATGCGACCTCTTTGATAAAGATTGAAGATATTTTTCTATTTGGTTGTTATGAGTCTATGGAATATCGGTGATTGAAGATTGTTGCAATGAACATTCACGCCTTTCCTCAAACTCGGTGAAGATTGATGCGAATTCCTTGTGTTATCATGAAGCTGCTCACAACTACTTGAAGATTGTAGTTGAGAACTGATGCTCTCCTCCACCAGAATACTGTTGGTGGAATGTGTAAATACTGAGCCTGAATGTGAGTGAACAAGATCACGATTGTATTCATCTATGTGGAGATGCGTCTTGAATACATCGAGACCTAGATCTGTTTCATTTGGATATGAGATCATTGTTTTGTTGAAGACTACTTGGATAATGTGAAACTACTAGAAGCGTTGCGTTTTCTTCTTTTCGATTTGAAGAAGTGCATGTTGCGCTTCTCTTTTCTGAAGCGATTCTCTTCCTTGTGAACTGCTGCAAAGTGAAACTGTGACTACATTGCCAGAGAAGATTGTTGGTGTACATCTATATTTTGAAGAGTATACACTACGTTGAAGTGTGTTTCTATAGACCGTGAAGACTGCGTTGACAAGAAGGCTGCGTTCTAATCTCTTGAAGAAATCCTGCTTTTCTTTGACCTACGACCTGATCCTTTGTGTTGGTGAGAGATTGTTTTCTACTAGTTTGAAAGCGATTGAAAGCATATTTAAAGTTGGTATTGTAGGCTTGAGAGGATTAAGTTTATATTTCAAATTTTGTATGACAATAGCAGAGACATTGACATTGTTGTAAAGCTTGAGGAAGGTGCCAGAGACTTAGACCTGCACCTTTACTCTTTCTTCTTTTTTTCCTATTGTTTTAGTTGCAAGATTCAATCACAGAAGATGCAATCTATAGCATCTATAGTTGGTGCCACTCTCACTGGCAAAGACACTTATACAGAATGGTGGAGGAAGATCAAATCCAATGATCTTACCATCCAATCCAATGATCATCCCAAAGGAGAAAGCAGCAAGAGAGGCAGAGGAAGAAGAAACTTCAGAGGTAGAGGAGGCAGAAACAACTCCAGCAAAAGATCAGATTTGAAGTGCAAGCATTGTGGAAAGATTGGACACACAACAGATCAGTGTTGGGCTTCATGGGACTCCATCAAAGATATACATAACCAAAAGAAAGATGACAATAAGAACCAAGATGCTAGTAAATCTTCAGATTTTGCTCATTGTATTGTTGCACACTGTAATCTTGGTATTAATGACATGACTTCACTTTCATCTTACACAGATTGTTGGCTACTTGATACTGGTGCAACATCACACATGACTTTTAGAAAAGACTGTTTTGAAGAAATTAATGAAACAATAAATGGCATAGTTTACTTTGCAGATAAGTCAAGTCTTAAACCGAAGGAAATGGGCACCATTCGGCTGAAGATGCCTGGATTCCATGATTTCTTGTTGAAGAATGTTCTTTATCTTCCAGAGTTCC
>LPNX010504395.1:224382-300950 GCA_001517045.1 Pseudotsuga menziesii | reverse complement strand
GAAGGACACTGGTCAGCTGCAAAAAGAGTTCTAAGATACTTGAAGGGGACTCAAGACGTTGGACTCAAGTACTCTAAGGTGGATGACTTCAAACTTATTTGGTACTCAGACTCATATTTTGATGGCGATAAGGAGACATGAGTATCAACTTCTTGATACACTATGAGTCTTGGATCAGCAGCTGTCTCATGGAGATCACGCAAACAGTCAGTTCTAGCAGATTCAACAACAAAAGCAGAATATGTGGCTGCAGCTAAAGCAAGGAAAGAAATAGTATGGCTCAGGAAGATACTTGAAGATTTGCAAGAAAAACAAGAGAAATCCACTCCATTATTGATCGACAATACTTCTGCAATCAAGCTGGCTAAGAATCCCAGATTCCATGATTGAACCAAACACATCAACACAAAGTATCATTTGATTCAACATCATGTAGAGGCCAAGACAGTCCATCTTCGACATTGTTCCACAAATGATCAAGTTGCAGACATCTTCACCAAAGCGCTTGGACGAGAAAAGTTTGAAAGATTCAAAAACATGCTCGGACTTAGTAACACCCCTTCGAATTAAGGGGGGGGATTGTTGGAATATAATCCGTCGGGATTATACGTTATTGTAAATATTAGGAATATGAAGAGACTCTCGGATGTGTGATCCCAAGAGTCATCGTAGATGTATAAATAAAGGCATTCTATGGAGAAATAATATGAATTCGGGAGTTATTCCACCTGACAAAAACATTGCCAGTGAGTATAATTTGTCATTGTTCTCCCACAGGTATAAATTGAATTTGCTTCGTTCATTTTTTTCTTGGATTTGTTTTATAAGTAATTGCTTGTTGTTTTTTTCATAAGTGTTGGGTGAAGAGAGACAAATCACCTCTCTTCTTCCATCATCTCATGTTTTATTGCAGGCAAGTGCTAGGTTTTTGCAGGTTTTTGGAAGAAGAAGGTCAATGCATGTACGAGTGAATCTTGAAGACTTTTTCTCAATTTGCAAATGGATTGAGCACATAAAATAGATAGATTCATTTGAAAACCATACAAATACCAATATTTCTGAATTCAAGTCCCATTTCTACATGCCAAGAATCATTTTAAGACAACATTAAGCTCATCACACTTGTCATACCAATTGCTACCAAAAGAAACCTTTCAAGAATGCAATTGTGCTATGGTAGATTCATCCACCCTCATCATTTCAAAGCTCTAAAAATCAATTCATGTCGAAGTCCCATTTTCCACTGCTTATGTAGTTAACCTTAATCTTTTTATTTGGTATCACTACTACATCATGACTTCACATATACTTTCCACTTCTCAGTTTCATGTTGGGTCTATTTTTCATTATGATTCTTCACAATCATTTATTTTGTACTCGTATTGGATGATGTAGAATTCATTAAGGTCCACCTTCCAATGGTATTGTCCCATCGACTCCAACACATCATTTGGGATCAAGATTAGAAATTTTATAGTGCCCTGGTATCTGCATGAATCAATGGCAGATTTCCTTGTTGTTAATTATGGGGATTCAACAATGCCTCTTGATTGACAAATCTTGCAGGTGACTAGACTCCAGCACATTCATTCGTACCTTTCAAGATGCACTAAGGTACTTTAGAGCTCATTGACATCAAAGGTGAGTTGCTTCACATTGGTTAACGACATACATTAATGGTCGGTAATCCAATGATTTCTTTCCATGCTCGACTTCAGCACATTCATTCACATGGTAAGAATTGTACCTTGGTTTTGTAGCAACTGAATATTATGTGATCTAATGGTTTCAACAGCGATTTGCAACATCATTTGTTTTAGTAGTTTTGCAATTCCTTTCCATTTTCATTCCAGCAGTTTATTTTCACAATAAGAGAAGGAGCTTTTTGCTTTTGTGGTAGAATTCCTCATCATTTCTCTCGACAACAGTTTGGCCTACATAAGCTCCAGCAGACATCAGTTCATCCATGCCAACCAAGGCTTCCATGGAGGTAAAACTTGAGGTAAAATAACATGATTTTATTTATTTATTAAAGATTTAGGAATATGTCTTGAAGAACCACTGAGCGTTATCCATTTATGTTTTCTATATAGCATTTTTTGCCCATCCATTCCCATCCTTTCCCACTCAATTCTAATGCTTCATCATTCCAATTCATGCAGATCCAAATCAAGTCCTTCCCTACATCTCCTACATCCAAGTATGAAGATATGTCTTGTTGTTGCCACACAAGAACCAACAGCGGGTAGAAAATATATGTTGTTGTTGATCCACAAAAAAGAACAACCCAAGAAGCATTCCACTCTACACATGTATGAGCCTACAAAATACTGGAAGAAGAAATTTGGTAAGAAAAGATGCTCCACTGCCACATAGATACCAATAGTAAGAAGAAATCAAGCAGTTGATACACATGCTATGGAAACTATTGGAATAAAATAATAGGTTGTCCACAAGAACCTATAACACATGAAGTTGTTGTAGAAGCCTATGCTTCCATACAAAATAGACTACATGCAGAGTTATGAATTTATTCACATCTTGAAAGGCTTCTATGAATATAAATCAAGCTGAGATTTATTGCACTATCATTAATAAGAAGGAGAATGCATTTTGAGCCTATATACATGTGGTGGCAATATATTTCTGAGTATGGTATTTTTAAAAGCATGGAGTAGAGTCAATTATAGAGGTATGAGCATATTAAAGCATTGTCATTCTTCTACCTACGGTGCTTAAAGGAAAACCTTGCCCTCTTTAGCAATTTGTGGCAGCACTCCCTTGTACATTGAAATCTTCAAATCCAAGGAGTTGCATGGGTAAGAGAAGTATTTTGAAAGTGTCTAACATTTAGTTCAAGGTCTCATTTTGGAGCTCCAAACTTACAGGTACTTAGAACAGCTTTCATCTAGAATGATAAGTTCATATAAATCCAAATATGATGAGATTTATTTTCATGGATATGGGTATATGTCATGGTCCTCCATCCTTTTTCATTTGGAGAGTTCTTCTCATGGATTTCCGCTTTCCAAATGTCTTGGAAAATAAAATAAACAGAGGACTTTGATGCACATATTCTTGTTGGTCATAAAAGAAAAGAAAAAAACTCATTATGTTTTCCACAACTCTTGCATTTTCTAGATCTAATGTATTCTCTCTCAACAAATTGAAGAAGTTTCTTTGTCAAAGTTGTGACCTGTTGATTTAATGATTGCATTACAGTAATGGCTTACAAAAACTAAGAGTTCATAATCTTATTGGGAATCAAATTAAAGCTCGCTTTAAAGATTGTTGGATGGGCCATTTTTGTCGTACAATTTGGTTTATCTCTTACCAACCATGAGCATCAACACAAATGAAGTGTTTTCATCCTGTTATAATAGCTCTCTAACAACTTTTCAAGACCTGGTCTGAAGTTTACTCCAGCAACCCTGTAACAACCTATTGATCTCCATTTTATTTTTCATATTTGGGCACATGGTCGTCTACAGGATTCAGGCCTTTTGTTGTGCAACAAGAACATACTTTCATCTATCAAGGTATCAAGCAAAGGATTCATTGTTCAATCCTTTCATATGTCATTTCTTGATTCATCATCTTGAAGATTCAGTTTGGGTAAGGATTGATGTGTAGAAACATGTTTTCTGCCTTGAAGAGTCACATCACAACATAATTACATGATGTATCCTCAGTTTGGGGGAGATGGCTATTTTTAACTTAGCTGAAAACTCATCTCTTCCATGAGGACATGGGGCATCTTCAGTTTGGGGGAGTGGTTTTTGGCATTCTTTGTGCATACGTGTTTTTACTCATTCACATCTTGCAAAAGTGCAAAAATTGAAGTGAGCATATCATGCAATTGGTAAAGCGTATTTTCACGAAACTTGGACAGGAAGTGCATTATATCAAGATGAACAACTATGGTAAGTTTCAGCCTAATCCAATGCACGGTTTTCGATAAAATGGCCATCATCACCTATAGATATTTTGTCTATATCTTGAGATCCATGCATCAGATGAATTTGAGATTTGGGGACAAGAAGCATTATGTTAAGAGGAATATACTCACAAATTTTTAGAAAAAAAATCTTCACGGATTTTGAAAAAAAAGGTCATGATCACCTATAGCCAATTTGTATTTTCTCGAAATCCATGATGTGGGTATCTCTGATTTTCGGTGTGGAGATGCATTGAACTAGTAAAAACATGCCTACAAAATTTCATCCAAACCCAGTTCGTCGTTTTGGAGAAAATGACTTCAGAAGTTTTCTGTGCTAAAAGGTTGCGACTCCGCTAAGTTCTCTTCTAAAAGGGTTGTGACTCCACTAAAATTTCCGCCAAATTCTCCGCTAAAATGGATGCAACTCCGCTAAATTTTTCGCCAAATTCTCCTCTAAAATGGTGAGACTTCGCTAAAATTTCTGCCAAATTCTCTACTAAATGGCTGTGACTCAGCCAAATCTGTCTTATACACCAGCTACAACTCTAGTAATTTTGTCCAGTTTTCCTATTTTCGCAACTATGACTTCGCCAGATTTGTCTTATACACCAGCTGTGACTCCGCCAATTTTGTCCATTTTTCCTATTTTCACAGTTGTGACTTCGCCAGATTTGCTTTATACATCAGCTGCGACTCCACCAAATTCTGTCAAACTTTCCCATTTCGTAGTTGCAACTCTGCTAAACTTTCCATCTCTTCCGGCTGCAACCGTGCCAATGGTAAAATGAAAGCAACAATTGAATGAATCTTTCTAGTTTGGATGCTACACACGTTTTGGGTTGCATGAGGACATGCAACAAGTTCAGTTTGAAGGAGATGTTGGGTCACGGATTTGTCCATATTTTCATCACCTATCGACATATATTTTATCCCTCTTCTTCATATTATTATCCATTTATCATTCCATTTTCCCTCCATTTGTTGTAACTTCCCGTAAATACCATATTATTTTCATTTATGCTTTAGTGGTTAATCATGATTATTTTCCTTTATTTTTAATGAATTGAAGACTATTATGCATAATTTTACTGATGATGGTTTATGGAGTGATTTTTCATATTAAGAGCAGCAACACTCATGGTTCAAGCCTCCAACTCATGATCAAACGGCCTTAACAAAAAAACGCATGCCAGATAAGAACACCTTGATTAACGTCTCGATTTGCGGGCAGATGAAAAAAAATCTCAAAAATCTGGAACATGGGTTATATTTATAGTTATGGTCGGTTTTCCAAATTAGCAAATTTGTTGAAACAAATCAAGTTGGGGATTCGGTTTCTCATTCTCCTAAGAGAATTTTATGTATAAATATGTAATCAATCTCATGAGAAAGGGGAGAGTAGAGCAAGTAATGTTATGTTGTAGAAATTGATCTAGACTTTTATAATAATTCCATTCTGATAATATATGCTGGTAGTTTCTTAATGCTGGAGTTGTAGACTTTCATTGTGGATATCCAGCTTTGCTCAGTGGAGGAAGGGCCCTCTTCCTTGACCAGATGCTGATAGTGTTGATTGTAAGTGTGTTATTTTGTAGATTTGTTTATTATTTAGTTCATGCTTTCATTCATTAGATTTATATAGTTGTTTTTATTATTTAGTTCATGCTTTCATTCATTAGATTTATCATAGGTGTTTTCATGTTAATTCATTTTGATAGATCGTTGGCCAACACAACACTTCTTTTAGATTTATGCAATTAGATCTTGTTTCATAAGAATAGATTTTGCTTGAAGTGTGTTAGATTTACAGTTTGGTTTCATGAATAGGTTTTAGGTTTAATTTATTTTCAAGAAGGTGTGATCTAGTATACAAAGAGTTTTGATTTCATACCAATAGATAACAGTGTCAGATAGAAATTGTGCTTGCATAGATCTTGTACAATAGCTTTGAAATAAAAGACTTCCTTGGGTTGACAATTTATGTTCTGAGAATTTCAGCTATTTATTTAATTAGACAATTAATCCCACCAACAGTTATTATTACTAGGCATGGACTTTACTTTTGATGTATGTTACTTTTAATTTTCCGTGCGGCAAACTCTTTGTATATAGTATTAGTGCACATCAAATTTTGGATTCCCCTCGATAGATTGCTTAACTTGATTTAGCTATCAAAAACTAGATTAAAGTTTGAGCTTTCCAAACCCTCACTCTTTGATCACCAATTTCTCATGATTTTCCTTTAGACCCCATTTGGACGAACTAATTAATTAGGCACTAAACACAATTCATAGGGACCTTAAAAAACATTTTTTTTTAATTTTTTGCTTTTATAAAGTCTGAAAACTATAGATTCTTTCACAAGACTAATCAATCTTTAATTTGCGGCAACTCATTGTAACAATATCTTATACAATTCTTTCTTTTTTCTTATCTTTTCATTAATTTTCTGTTCTAAAATAGAAATTTCATTCATTTTTAAGGTCAAATTTATGGTTGATAATCAGATTACAATACAACTTATTTTTTTTAGATTTTTCCATTTTTTTTCCTAAACCATTTCTCATTATTTATATCTATCTATAGACTATTACTTGCTGCTATTTTAAACCATTAAAGGATTAACTTTTTGTGGTTATAAATAGCTACCACATTGCTTCTCAATTTTAGAATTGTCTCAAGTAATTTGGCTTGGTTCTATTGGCAAAGTCAACTTTAGAATGAGAGCTAAAATTGGTTTAACTAAAACAAATTTTGTGGGAAGCTATTTCATATTTGGCATGCAACTTTCTCGTATGCTCTAGTTTCTTTTTGTTTTAATTTCACACTTCTAAAGGGATTAAAGTAACTAACTGGTTGCAACATAAGCAATTTTACTGAAGTTATACAATCACTCCACTTTGCACTTTAAATCTAAGGATTACATGGGAACAATTTATTATTGAGCATTTTTAGCATTCCCATGTTATTAACTTACATAACTCCGAGTAAGATCTGATTATCAACAATCCATCGATTTCATCCACCTTTCACTTTCACATATTTTTAAGGTCTAAGCAATATTTATTTCAATGTTATTCAGATTTGAAATCACTCCACTTTGCACTTTAGATCTAAGGATTACATGGGAACAATTCATTATTGAGAAATGTTTAACATTCCCATGTTATTAACTTACATAACTCCGAGTAAGATCTAATTATCAACAATCCATCGCTTTCATCCACCTTTCACTTTCACATATTTTTAAGGTTTAAGCAATATTTATTTCAATGTTATTCAGATTTGAAAGTCCAAACACTCTTAATACACATTACTTTCTCTTGCACTTTCAAAACACCATAAATCATAAATTTGAGTTACCATTTGACATTTATTGTTTTACATTTATTCTCGCGTTATTTGGTTAAAGCAATTCAACTTCAATAAAAGGATTTACTTTTATTTGGTTATTATAGCTCTTTTTACGAATCTAGAACTAACGTGCAATGTTCTCATGAGCAAGTCTTTACTTTTGTAAATCTTTAAAAGCACTTGCATAATTTCTTTAAATTCCAACATTAGTCAATCAACTACAAGCACATTTCGCATCCTTCATAGTTGATGTTACAGTCTAAGTAACTCTAAAATACTGTTTAATCATCAAATACTTAACTGCCCTAAGAAATCTCCCTTTGTGATTGAATCTTCTTCCAAGTTAGTAGAGTGAAGAGAAGTTGTTAACTCTAAAATACTGTCAAATCATCAAATACTTAACTGCCCTAAGAAATCTCCCTTTGTGATTGGATCTTCTTCCAAGTTAGTAGAGTGAAGAGAAGTTGTTAGGTGACAGTGACAACACTTCTATAGTTGCACATAGCTACATCGTGGTGTAGGCTTTGCACTTTAAGGGTTCTAGTTTTAGTGGCAATAGGACTCATAATAATTAGCATTGGCTTGTCAATCCTAATTACTGTTGTTGATTTCTGAATAGTAAAATTATGACATTATTTTTAATGAATTTTATGAATGTGATTCCTATTTAGTACATTTCACTTAATGTTAATTTTTTTCAACATATAGTGCAGTTGCTAGCAGTTGCTAATCAATGAATATTAAGACTTCCACTAATCAGGAATATGGATGTCACTTATTTATAATGTTGTCTACACATAAATATTAGTACTTCCACTAATTAGGGCTATGGATATGCTTTGTTACTTTTCATGTTGTCAACAAGTTTACATTGAGTGGGAAAATAATAATAACCTGAGTTGTTGGATGAAACAAACAACGCAACCTCATTCTAATGGTCCAAGTTAAAAGACCTTTGGGCAGAGTTCAAACTTTGCATAGCGTATAACCATTGCCAGTCTCCTAGAGTAAGTACAATCACTTAAACAATAAACAAATTTACTCATCGCTCCCCCGTTGTAGCCTTGTAGGATATTAAATCAGATAATTTGGAAAAGTTGGACAATCACTTAAACAATAAACAAATTTACTCATCGCTCCCGGTGTAGCCTTGTAGTATATTAAATGAGGTAATTTGGAAAAGATGGGGCAAACTGCGGGAGGATTTCCAATCTCTAAAGTTAAACAAGCTATTCTTGCTTTCTAAGAATATATGAAAGACCATAGCTAGCTCAAACTCCACCCAACATGGTGTATGCCCCGTAGATATATTAGGTTTGGTCGGACAACCGTCCTGCTAAGGCCTTCAAACATAGGCCGCCCATAAAAAGTTTGTTGGATAATCCGGTTGACAAAGTGAAAAGACAAACGGAAGTCGAGTAAATGAAGAATAAATGGTTCAAAATGCTACATCAAGTATAGAGATGCAAAGTTGAAGACAGCGGAGCCACTTGAATGCAGAACCAACTTTCAGAAGTTGCAAATTGTGTATAGGTAATAATAGCAAGGTTTGACAAAAGGAGGAAATGGCCAGGCACTTACTCTAATAATATATGAATACTATAGCCGCATAAGGAAGACACAAGATCACAACCTCAAGGCGGTTTGGTTAGCAAACCAAATAGAAATCCACGCTTCCAGGACACAAAAATGGTTCATGTTTCTTTACTATTTGACAGATGCTAAGGGTGATAACCATTGTTCTCATATGGAAATTGTAAGCTGGTAATGGAGGGTTCTATATCTTTATGACTATGCTTCTGGTTTGGGCTTCTCTCTACAGTAGGACAATTTGAACAGGCAAAAGCACATCACAAACAGGACAAGGGGAAGATGGCATCAGTTCATGTCTTATGGTTAATTCTCCCAGTATACAATGGTTGACTAGATAATCGCTGCTTTCCATAGGAATTTGATAAATTCCATGTACTTGATATTTGATATTTTATTCTGAACTACTGAAATCTTTCTAATGTCTCACATATCATAAACTACAGCCATATTATGAAAGATATAAACCATGATATAATTGGCCATAAATGGGCAAAATCCTAAAATATCATTTCATTTCTTATATGGAATTCTAACTATCTTTTCATTTATAATATTGTCATAAACATTCTCAACAGGCAATCCTCCATTCAATAGAAATGAAGGAAATCAAGATCTTTTCTCTATATTTATCTTATAGGAAGTAGAGAACAAATTATCCTACAGAGTTTTGAACAGGTTACCTTACTCAAGGAGTGCCTTAACAGTTGTAAGCTAGTACCCACAGAGTTTTGAACAGGTGACCTTACTCAAGGAGTGCCTTAACAGAACACCCATTCACCATCTATTCTACACCCGTGAGCTTCTCCCAAAGCATTTTGCAGTTAATAATATAGGAAACATTGAGTATTCTTAGTGAATTGCACAGTAGCTCTCATAAGCATTCAAGCAAAAGCTAGCAAAAGTCCCAAGAAGTAAAATTTGAACTTTAGATAAATCACAAGATTATTTGTGAAGCTTAATCTCCCACAATCATTCCCAAGATTTATATTTCGAGTGTGTTGCTACTTAAAAAGCGGATCGTGTTGAAATGATGTACGTGCAAAAATGTGTTGGTACAAGCGGATTGTGTTGACACTACTATTTCATCAATAATTACAAATTTATAACAGAATTTTTCGTGTTACCAATTAAAATTTCCCATAATCAACAATATGGTAATCATCCACGGGAAATGCATTAGTGGAAATGAGAAATGCATTGTTTCTCCCCAGCTTTAAACAACTCATTATGAAATAATGAAACCCGACAACCTAATATGCAATAGCTCCTGAATCTTCAAAAATTGTTTTTGAGACCTGCAAGGGCTCGGTACCCACTTGCATGTGGGTGACCATGTAGAGGACCATGATAGACGAGAAGGGCCGTGTGGAAGAATAAACAAATATTCGGCCATGGTTTTGCACAATGCCTCCTTTCATTTGGACCAAAACCTCCCATGAACTTGGAATTTAGATTCAATTATATTGCTTGCATCAAGCATGTCATTATCAAAAAATGAACGCCATCGTAAAGGCTCTGATAGGATGGAAATCTATGGAGTTGTATAGCAGGTAAATGCCCACTTGTACACAACAGTCTTTTCCTCAAAAAATGTGCTCTTTTCCAGAGTTAAATATTCATCATTGTTTCTCTTTTACATTACACTTCGTGTAATACAATACAATGCTTATGTAAGCATGCAAAAAAATAAAAAAATGTGAACTACATACGTCATTTTGCGCAAGGAACAAGTTTTTGAAAGAACCTCGGTCTCCTTCTTGGACTATTTAGATGTTTTGCCTGTAATGAGACAACTTTGTTAGGGTCGATAAAGAGGACAACAATAATTAAGATCATCAAATTATGTCCAACTACGAATGCCTCAAACTCACTATAACAATTACTATGCTTGTTTCAAAATACAGAAAGCTAAATAAAAGAATAGATATCCCATGCTTTTTATTATGGTGGAAACACTTAAAATTTTAATTAGCATAACCACAATGATGATATGCCATGTCTAAAACAACATAGAAGATACAATCCATGTATTGAGAAAAGAAACCAAAGAAATGGTACAAGAATGCAAAGGAAACCTATAAGAAACCCATGTGCGCTTAGGAAAAGTAAAAGGCAACCTATCCTTTGGTTGACATCATGTGTTTGAGAAAGGACGATTCATTCTCAGATCGAGTTGAGTCAATGCCCAGGTAGGCTTTTAGTGAGATTGATAACTTAACAATGCGGCCTAGATCCAGTTCGACTCAACTTGGTAACTCAACATCTCGACATTGACTTGCATCAATGAAGCCAAAGACTAGCAAGAAGCTAAACTTTGATGACAGTAACAAGAATCAATTTCAAAGGTTGTAACTGAAATTATTTATACCTAGAGTCAGGCTCAATGTTATAATTGATTAGCAATCTCATTGAATAAATGTAAATCTTCAATCTAGTGGAGGGGATATGATTTCTTTGATTTGAGTAGTCTAAACAAAAGTTAAAACCAAAACTGGGATGCTCCAAAGTTATGAACCTGTAATAAACATAAATATAATGATAACCATTCTACAATCATGACTAGTCAATACAAATAAAAATAAAATCACATGGCATTGTATCATTCATTCAATTCATTCATATGAATCATATATTATTCATTATTTGCATATTACTTGTCCTATATGAATTTTAATTATTTGTCCTTCATTTAATATACCTCAATAAATGAACTATTGTACATCTCATGGATATTCTCGTCCAGCTTTTGAACCCACCCATTTTTTCTAAAGTTTTTCTGATTGTTTGGGTCATGGTTGTCGGAAGCTTCTAATCCCACCCTACTCCTGCTCCCACCACGCTCCCACTCCCGCCCCTTCATAAAAAATTTAAGCCTAGAATTTCGTGCTCCCATGCTCCATTCCTAAATATTTTTGATAGTGACACTCCCATCTTCCACTTCTTTCATGCTCTACTCCACGCTTTGGCAACGTTCATCCAGGTCTTTGACCACAAGCCATGTTACCACCTAGTTTGCACAAGGATGATTGTAAGGATAGAATGTGATGTCCCCTTCTGCTTGATGTTGCCAACAAGATGACTGAGTAGCCTATTTGACTCCCATAGGACATAGTCAACAATTTGGGAGTCATATCAGCGCTACTTAGCCTAGAAAATGGAGTTTTGCTTATAGAAGTGGTTGAGCGTTATTGAATGATCCATGGTATTGGGTCCAAAAGAAAATATAAAAGAACACATCCATCTTGGGGCATGTTGATTTGACTTGATCTCTTGAGTTAACTTGGTGAACCGGGGTTTTCGTAAGGGTTTGGAAAAACCCTTCCATTCATTGTGGTTTAGTTTCGGTGGTGAGATATCCACCTTAGCTAGACAAGGAGGAGGATCCATCCAAGGTCTTTACTTGAGCTTCATCTTTTGGTTTGACATCATCTTAGAGAGGGTTTGGAGGTTAGGAGTTAACCCTTCTATAGTTTGGAGGAGAAAGCTTCATCTATTGAGATGGTCGTGGCATCACTTCCAAGTTTATTTGTTGTTGAGTGTTATTAGTACTTGTGATTGAGTTCCATCCATAATAAAATGCCATAGTGACTTTCTATCTCATGTGTACTTGGAATATATGCAATGCAGCAATATATTTGACTGATGTTGATAATGGAATGAATGAAAACAGTTTGTAAAAACTTGTCAATGAATTTAGAGCATAAGAACACTTATTACCTAAGAAACCGGACACATCCTTTTAGGCCGACGTGTCACGTGTCTGCATGTCGAACACAGACACGCTGACAATTTGTGTCTGACATGATTGTCCAGTGTCTCCCGTGTTTGGACACGCGTGTCCGGGCATTATCAAATCGTGTCCCGAAAACAGGACATGCAGCCTGTGAAAAAGACGGTCGCCTCATTTTAAAACAAAAATCTCTCTTTTTTTTCATTTGCAAATTGTGGGAGAGCCCTAAGAGGGTTTTTTTTGCAGGTGAAGAGGATTTGAAGGCTTTGGAAGGGTGCTAAAGTCCAATGAAGGTGGATTTGGTTGGGTGGATTGCAAGCTCAACCATCAAATAAGAAGAACAATGTCTCATTCAACTAAAGGAGGAGCTAAAGGGAAAAGGAAAGGGAGAAATGCCCCATCTATTGTCTCCCCTCCTATTCCTCCAAACACAAGCTCTTCTACTCCTCTTGCTAGTGCTCCATCTGCTACTAGTGGAGCTCATGCTCCACTGAACTCTATTTTAGCAAGACAACAAGCCTAAGAGAAGAAATACCCTTTGTGGAGGTATGTGACTAGGAAAGAAAGGGCTAGGGCAAAGCTAGGTGAGGGAGGTAATGTGTCTTGGACTTGCAATTTTTGCAAGAATGACTTCAAGAGCACATACTACTGAGTTAAGGGCCATTTGTTGGGCCTTCCTAAGTGTGGGATTTCTTCATGTAAAGGTGTGAGTGTTATCCAAAGGAAAGAAATGGGAAAGGAGGATCAAGAAGGATTAGGGAATGTAGCAGCAGCAGCAAGCAAGAAAAAGGATGAGGATCTTCTTCCATTCTTAAGGAAACCCTCTACAATTCGGCCTACATTTCCACCTAGCAGAGGTCATACACATCCAACAAAAAAGAGGCCATCTTCAAGTGGTCCAATGGACAAGATTTTCCAACAAGAGGCACGAGAAGAGGTAGACCTCACCATTGCATTCTTTTTCTACCTCAACTTCATATCATTCAATATTGCACGGTCACCATTGTTTTTTGAGATGTGCCGAAGTCTCAGTGAACGAGCTCCATATGGTTATGTGTCTCTTGGTTCAAAGAAGCTTCGAACCACATTGTTGGTTAAGGAAAGAAAGGAGGTGGACAAAATTCTTGAGCCAATTAGAGCAACATGGCCCTCATTTGGAGTGAGTATTGTTTCCGATGGATGGACAGATCCAGCACGTCATCCACTTATCAATTTCATGGTATCTTCCCAAAATGGACCGGTGTTCTTGAAAGCAGTGGATGCTCTTCAGAAATACAATGATGCACATTTTATGGGTGAGTTATTCATCAAAACCATTGAAGAAGTAGGTGTTGATTCTTGTGTACAAATCATCACGAACAATGCACCTGTTTGCAAGGCCGCTGGCATGATTGTGGAAACTAAATATCCACAGGTATTTTCATCTATGACACCTTTCATTGTTAGTGATTTGAGTTGTTAATTTGTTAGTATTGTAGAGTCATTTATACTTGTCTTTTTTGCTCTTACAGGGTTTTTGGACATCTTGCATTGTCCATTCCTTGAACTTAGCACTCAAATCCATTTCTTCAGATGTGACATGGATTGACTACACTATTGAGGAAGCACGCCATATCCGTAACTTTGTACAAAACCATACAAATGCCCTCACTATCTACAAAGAGTACACACATCTTTCATTGTTGAAGATTGCAGATACTCGGTTTGCTTCCTCATTCATCATGCTCAAGACGTTGAGGGAGGTCAAAACTGCTCTTGGGTCAATGGTGATTTCAGAGTATTGGTCTTTCTGGAGCAAATCAAAGTGCTTCAAAAAAGGTGAAGGACACAGTATTGGATGATGTTTGGTGGGAGAGGGTGGATCATACCATTAAGATCATGGAGCCACTCATTTCTTTGTTGTGTTTTGCAGACACGGACCAACCCATCCTAGAGGATGTTTATGAGGGGTGGGATTCCATGATTGAGTCCATGAGGACCATTGTTATGGAGAATGAGTGTCCCGAGTATGAGACATCAGCAGAGAACTTATGGTCCACCATTCATGATATTCTTATCTCCAGGTGGGATAAGAATTGCACACCTTTGCATTGCTTGGCCCACTCCTTGAACCCCAAGTTCTACAGTTAAGAATGGCTCACTGGTGGGACCTCACATGGATGGAGAGATTTCACAGGGGAGGAAGATAGCATTTAGGCGGCTATTTCAGGATAGAGACTTACTTGATGAGGTGGAGGCGGGCTTTGTAGAGTTTTCCTGTGCTATTGGGAGATTTGGAGGCTATGATGTGGTTGGAGACAGGGGAGTTAAGAATCCCTATAATTGGTGGGCAACTCATGGGGCAACATGCCCTATTCTACAAAAGCTAGCCTTGAGGATCATCTCTCAAGTTACATCATCCTCTAGTTGTGAGAGGAATTGGAGCACATATGGCAACTTGTACAGTTTGAAGAAGAGCAGGCTTGAGCAGTCCAGAGCAGAGGCGATGGTGTATGTGCACACGAACCTTCGTCTTATTTACGGGAAGAGGGGGGAGTGGGTGAAGGGAAAGACAAAGATGTGGGATGTCTTTCCTGATGATATGGGTTTGGACAACAGTACTAAGTTGGCATTAGCCAACCTGGATCTTAATGATCCACTGCTAGAGCCGGTGACATTTGATGATAGTGATCCTTTGGAGGGGTCATCCTCCACACCAGCATATATTGATCCTGATATGGTTGAGGAGGAGGAGGAGGAGGAGGAGAGCAGTGATGAGTTTGTTGATTCAGGCATGGAGGATAACGAGGACTATAGATAGAAGAGACTCTTCATTCTTCTATTTTGATCTACACCATTTTGTATTTACTATTGCCAGTGGCATTTCAACATCTATGTAATACATTATACTGTCTACATTTTGATTTTCATTACTTAATGAGAAATAAGGTTTTGACTCATGAGTATTGACATCTTGATCTATGACTGATATCTATGTGTCTCACTAAGTCACCTGACACGAGGACACGGGACACGACAGACACAGGGATTCGAGTGTCCGACAAGGACACGGTGACCCCGGGAATAAAGACACGTATGACACGTTATATATATATATATATATATTTTAAAAAAATTATATATATATATTAAAATTAAAAAATATAGACATATATCTCCAAAGTTTTACAAATATTCAATATAAATTAGAATCAAGCCTTAAAATCTTCTTCACCTGCCAAAAAAACCACTCTTCGAGCTCTCTCAAAATTTGCAAATGACAATACAAGTGAAAATTCATTTTTAAAGAGGGCCCAACCATATTTTTTTCGGATTGAGTGTCCTGTTTTTGGGACACGTAGTGATAGTCATGGGACACGCATGTCCAAACACGGGACATGCTGCAGAGACATGTCAGACACGCTTTGTCAGCATGTTTGTGTCCAACACGGGGACACGGGACACGTAGCCCAAAACTAGCGTGTCTGGTTTCTTAGGTGTCTCATAATATGATTGTGATTACTGATTTGATTTGTAAATGTGTAATACTAATGTTAAATGTGCATTGATTCTGATTTATATTAGATATTTGTAAAAAAATGGATCTATATGTTTATAATTTTAAATTTTTAATATATATAATTTTTTTTTAAATATATATATATATAACGTGTGCTACGTGTCCTGATTCCGGGGGTCAACGTGTTTGTGTCAGACACTCGAATCCCCGTGTCCTTTGTGTCTTGTGTCCCTGTGTCAGGTTACTTAGCTTATTGCATAGAAAAAACATTGATATCCCAGCCTAGCCCTAGTGGGGCTATTACATAGAAGATGACAAAGAATAGGAGATTTGCAACTCCAAGGCTTATCCAAAGCACTCTTCCTCTTCTTTTTCTTCTTCATCTTTTGCATCTCTTTTTCCCATGGTCAAAAGATGATGATTGTATAGTAACATGACAAAAATATTACATGTGTAAAAGGGATAGCCCAACTATGATAGTTATAGTAAACGATGCTCTAGAGTATTTTGTTTTACTTACATAAATATAGATCCTTGGGATCTATATTGTCAAAGTTTTTTCACTCGATCATGCCTCCAAAGCCATGAGCATTCTTACTGCATCTGCCATAGGCTGATGTTTTGAGTCCTTAGTTTCTTTGTCATGCATTACATGCATCCAAAGCCATGAGCATTCTTACTGCATCTGCCATAGGCTGATGTTTTGAGTCCTTAGTTTCTTTGTCATGCATTACTTGTGTCACCATTTTTTTGTGTTTTAGATATTAGTTTAGGTTCCTTCGGGAGGTAAATGTTGTAAAATTATATTAAAATGATTAAAATGGGTGTCAAACACCTAATAAACTACTTTATCTCCCTTTATGAGGACTAACATCTCTTCTCTAGATAAAATCCCTTGGTTTTTGCACTTTAGAGACAAACTTCCATGATTTATGGAAGTAGGTGAAAGGAATATTCCCTTTTAAGTGGGCATACTTCCTGTCTCCTGGGTTATTTGCAGAGGTGGCACCTTGAGCTCCAATTTACTCTAGTTTGGGTTGGTTTGTCCCCTACTTGTCCCTAGAGGTGGCCTGTTAGCTCTCCAGGAAACTCCTCTAGGTTGCAGCTCGAGGATGCCTGGAAACTTGAATGTTTTTAATGGTTTTCTAAATGGATCAAGTCAGATGACCTAAAGGACCTCACACACTCAAGACATGCATAAAACTCAATCAAAAGATAAGGCTTCTAACCACCAATGTTCAGAGGGTTGATAATAAGGTGAATAAATGAAGAACTTACTATGCTGGCAGATTCATATATAAAGCAATCACATATGAATGGCTAATCATAACAAGGAAAAATACTTGCAATTCAACTCATCAACACATAGATAGGATGACAGCTATCTGGTATTAGATAAAAAGAATAAACCTGAATCAGACATTCAAGCATAAGTACAGAACAGAAAAGAGATGGAACCTGAACATATAATGGCAAAAGAGCTTATATTAAATGATGAATAACATGAGAAGCTTGATAACAATAAGGGTCTAAAAGTCCCCGAAGTCGAACCCTTGCTTCAACATAAGTCTTAGGCTTTATAGCCTTTACAAAATTTATTTCAAATCCTCAAAAGTTGGATCTGATTTACTAAAAATAAATAAAATAACTGTTTTTGTAAAATTAGGTCAAAAAACCCTAATTTAAGTGCTAACCTATCTAACTCTAACACTTGTTCACTCCTTGAACACTTTGATAACTGTAGTGATCATTGAAGTAGAGCCATAACCTGTTATCTGACAGATAAGTCACGGTTTGTCAAAAGCAGGTAGGGTTTGTGACCCATTTCACCTTGATGGCACCCTCAAAACTGGAATACACCCCTTCCACCAGTGCCTTTAATCAATTTCCAGCTTCATAATTCACCCCTGAGGTGTTTGTACCCATCAAAATTGGTTCTATGTGGAAGCATGTCTTTTTGCACCCTTTTGTGCTTTCGGTGGTTAAGGAAACAAAATTCTGGGCATGTAAGCTGCCGAAAGCTCTGCTTTCGGTGGCTAATGAACAGCTGCTACGTTCGCCTAAGCCACCGAAAGCTCTGTTTTCTGCAAAATTTAATTAGTCTTTAATCAACCTTTTACAACTTTACTCCTGACCTTCTGGTACTTCTTCAACCTGCATAAGATTTGGAATATCAGCAACATCATGGGCTACCTCCGGGTCCTGAAGGCTTATTGCTGCCTCTGCTAGGCTTTCCAACGCAAGGTGTGTTTTAGGGTTTGGATCCTTCTTCTGCAACCTCGACATTGTGATCATCCTGTAGAGCCTGGAGTTATCCTTCATTAATCTCATATTTCTTCTTTTCAGCAAGACATACATCCCTCTCATTTCTAGGAGAGAATGATGCAATTGAGTATTTCTTTTGGTTAAAATTGCATTGGTTCTTTTGATTTCTCTATCTAGAACCTCTAGTTCATATATTTGCCCTAATAGCTGGTTGATTCTCTGGGTCCTAGGTTTGCTAGAGGAAGCTTCTGCCATTGGTTCATCTTGACCTTCCTTTGGTATAGGTGAGGGAAAATCCTCATGTTCTGCTGCAACCTATTCTGTTAGGTCAACTTCCTGCCCTTCTTCTTCTTCGGAGTCCGAGTGAGGTAGGCTGAGTATGTTTCTGTCTGGTGCTGAAACTTCTTCTACATCTACAGCAAATCTTCATGGACTGATAGATGAGGTCAAAAATGCCACCTAGAGGACTGACAGGTCATCTTTTGCCCCAAAAATTTAGCCAAACTACTGAAAAATGGGGCTCAGAGATGGATTTGTTCCTCCAAATCTGTGACACCTGTGTATAAACCGAAAGAGGTTTTTGTATACTAGTTTGTTGTGACCAAAAACCTCTCTCAGTTTTTTGGAACTCATTTTCATTTTCCCGAGATATGTATTTCAAAAACATGTGTCAAACAGGGAAATTCTGAGATCCGAAAATTAGGGCTTAGAGATGGATTCAATTCTCCCAATATGCAACACCTGTAGGAAAATTGAGAGAGGTTATTGTTCTCTGACATGTTAGGAACAAAAACCTCCGAGCATTTTGTAAAATGATTCTCCAGTCGCTCAGAATCATCGTTTTAAAATGATGTCTTTTCATAGTAAAACGCCAATTTCGATGGCTTGGAGCCCTGTGAAGTTTCGGTTTTAGCTGCCGAAAGTTCGCTTTTGGTGGCTAAGAGACCGTTTTGAAACAACGCTTAGCCACGGAAACCTGTGTTTTGAGTTTTTTGAGTGGGTCCTCCTCCTCTCTTCATCTTCTTGAATGTTCTTCTACGCCTACAAAATTGAAATTCAAACCCTAGGGAAGGATACTACAATGTTGGATCCAGAGAGGGCTTGGCTCAGTGAGAATGCATGCAGGAAATGTGGAACAAATTGAGGAGAGGGTGTTGAATTTGAGGGGCTAATCAATAATTGGTACTTGAGCAATGGGATTGTCAGTTCTGATGAGAACCGTGAGATGGCCAACGCAGTGATCTTTTTAACTGGGACTTAACGTTTTGTGGTGGTTCGACTGCAATCACGGGACAGGTGGAGGGTAGCTAGGGTTTGGGTCTTTTATCAGTCACTTCAGTTTCATAACGACCTTTTCTTTACCAACTCATGATTTTTCGCAGTCCCAGTCTTTTCGGCGGTTAAGTGCTCGATAGTGGCGCTCCTCATGCTAACGGTGGTTGATTTTGACGGATGTCCTAACCGTTTTCTTCTTTTGGAGCTTTTGGTGGTTAAGGTAATCTTGGATCCAGTTTTTTAGCTGCCGAAAGATGGGCCTTTTGGTGGCTAATGAACTGTTGAAAAGTTCACCTAAGCCACCAAAAGCTCCTTTTCAAAATTTTATTAAAAACGAAGTCAATCAGCTTTCGATGGTTAATGTAGTCATGCGTCCAAATTTTTAGCTGTCGAAAGCTGGGCTTTTCGGTGGCTAATGAACTATTGAAAAGTTCGCCTAAGCCACCGAAAGCTAAACTTTGATTTTTATGACAAAACAAAGCACAAGGCGTTCCAACTTTGTTAAACATACAGAAATATTTCATAAGGTGCCTTGAAATTTTCTTCACTATGTAACAAAAAAAAAATCTGAATTTGACCTATTGAAGACTAATTTATTTGGGAGATAACATGGCGCATGAGCTCCTAGTTAAATCTAGAGTTGGCGCCTTGAGCTCTAGTTAGCTCCTAGAGGTGAAGAATGGGCTCATGCATGAAAATTGACACATGGAGGGGCCCCTCCCTTCATCCTTTGGCTACTTAAGCAAGTGCACCCCCTTTTTTGTCTTTGTGGGTTGATACTTGAGGCTTTGAGGCTATTGTAACTTCTCTTTGAAAGCAATATTTGTTGAATAAAGAAAGATTTTGGAGGTCATATGTGACGCAACTTCTCTGTAGGTGGATGCTTGAATGTCTAGTTCTTGTGAGGTAACTTGTATCAATGTAAAAGTGTTAATTTTGCCTTCTTTTGCTAGGCCTTGGAAAGGGTATTGTTACCCCTCAGATTGTACAAGGACTTATCGAGGGGTAAAGATGCAAATCATCCAGATGATGTTCATTGTATGGCTTGTTTAAGATAGTCATGTAATGATCCAACCAGCAGTTGGCATGTTGTCGAACTTCAACAAAGTCTAGCACTTCAACTACTTCGACAGGTTCAACATTGGCTTCGACAACTCCGAACCTCGACACAACCGACCTCAACAGGTTTTGCGCTCGATATACAGCATCTTAACATGCCTTGTCGGCATCGACGACTGTCGAACATCGACAGAATGTCTCTATCTTTCAGACGTCTACGATGGTTGAACTTCTGAACCATTATAACTTCTTGTAACTAAACGTAACGGGTAGTCACCCAAGCGTCTCAACATTCTATATAAACATGTACATTACTGTAACAATCAACCAACCTTCATGGAGAAGAAGTAATAATAGAAATTGCTTCGAATTCTTGTGTTTTGTATGTGTGCATACTTTATGTCGATATAGTGTATTTCCTACTTGTTCTTTTTTCTATGCTTCCGCTATAACAGTGCTTGACTCATTCAGTCGACTGTTGTCCCCAGCGGTGTCAGAGCTTGATCTTGTTCAGAGCCTAAGTTACATCAGCACTTCCATCGAAGTTATTTAACTTATGCTTGTTCAAACACGCTCACAAATTCAACAACACAAGCAGACATTTCCTTAGACTTCAAAAAAGATGGTCGAAGAAGCATACAATAGACATGCAACTGACGAGACAAAGCAACTCATAGAAAAAGCACTGGATCGTTAGCAAACTGAAATGTTCGCCCAATTCAGCGAGATTCTCTTGTGATTCGCTTCAAACTCTAGAGAATCCTTGAGGCGACCTCACTCCGATAAAATCAGCCACTTCAAAGTGCAAATGAATCTAGACATATTGAATCTTGAAGGCAAGATTGATGTGGAATCCGTCAATAATTAGGTACAACAACTGGAATCTTACTACTCTGTGAATCAACTCTCCGAAGCGGAAAAGATCACCATTGCGTCCTTGAAGATGTCAACCTCCGTACACTGCTGGTGGGAAAATTTATCGACAAATATGGAAAAAGAAGGAAACCCCATAGACACATGGGTAAAATTTGTCGAATACGTCCGAAAGAAGTCCTACCTGCCCAAATATCTTGAACAGCAATATAAGAAGTGGCAGCAGCTAAGGAAATGGAAAGACCAATCCATACAAAGTTACACCGACGAGTTCTATCGACTCGTGGCTAGATGTGGTGTCTAAGAAGAAGAGAAATTGCTTGTCCTGAAGTATGCCAGCGAATCATCCTCGTACATTCAGCAAGAGATGGAGTTTTTGACTGTCAGTACGCTTACGGATACATTTCATTATGCTAGCAAGCTTGAAGCTAAACAAAAAGGAAAAGCATGTTTCGCGAACAAGCCAACAAGTCAAACATCCGACAAGAAGTCACCAGACGACTTCGACAAGTTTAAGCACCCTTCTCAGTCGACTCCGCTAAAGCCCGATCATCACAAGAAGAACTTTCAAAAAGATCATCGCAGCAAACAAGCTCCTACCGGGAAATGGTGTGATAATCACAATTCAGCATGGCATGATACGTCAGAATGCAAAGCTCAGAAGACATTTTTGGAAAAATTGTCGACATTCGACTTGTCCGACAGAATCTTGGTAGAATCTAATCCAGATGCATCAACCCTCTTGGCTTCAACTTCGACCACTCCGAAAGCCTTGGCTATCGTCGATGAGGAGGAACGAGAACGCCCGTTCCATACACGGATATGGGTTCACCAGAAGAACTTCGTTTTTGAAGATCTTGTGAAGAAATTAGGTCTTGTCACCACTCCACATCCTCAGCCTTACAATATCGGTTGGATGAAAGATGGACAGGAACTAAGAATCACACGCCAATGCAGACTCACCTACTTCATTAAGCCTTTTGAAGATAAAGTACTCGGTGACGTGGCACCTCTTTCCGTAGCCAACGCCCTATTCGAAAAACCTTACCTATGGGATCGACACGGTACATATCAGTCACGGTCTCAGAAGGTGATTGTCAAAATTCGGAATCAATGGTACGACATACCATAGCGCCAACCCACATCAACGATTGCTATGATATCTGCCATACAAACAAAGAAGCTTATCAATCATGCTCACAAGTTCTCATTAATTATGATAAAGCCTCAGCATTCCAAGAATACTGCAACAACAAGTCGACTCACCGACTAGCGTAGCTCCCGACAACAATAACAAATCGACCACATTCTTAAGGAATATTGGAACGTATTTCAAGAGCCGAATGTAGTACCTTTGCATTATCAGGTAAAACACTCCATTGAACTTGTTCTTGGTTCTTCATTACCTAACACATCTGTTTACAGAAGATCCATTCTCAAGAACGAAGAGATTCGCAGGAAAATCCAAGTTTGATCAACAAAGGTGATATCCGCCCTTGCTCCTCTCCTTATGGAAGTCCAGTCCTCCTAGTTCCAAAGAAAGACGGGACTTAGCGCATGTGCATAGACTATCGGGCTCTCAACAAAATTTCAGTAAAGGACAGATACCCTCTTCCAAGGATAGACGAACTCATCGACGGTCTGAAAGAAGCTAAGTTCTTTACGAAGCTCAACCTTAAGTCAGGATATCATCAAATTTCGATCGAGTCCACCGATGTATGGAAAACGGATTTCAAGACCAAGGAAGGATTGGTTGAATGGTTTGTCATGCCCTTCGTCTTAACCAATGCACCTACAACCTTCATGAGATATATGGATGACCTTCTATGACCTTTCATCGGCAAATGTGTCATTGTCTATCTCGACGATATCTTGATTTTTAATCGCTCATGGGAAGAACATGTGAGACAGCTTCGACAAGTCTTCGACACTCTCCAACAACATCGACTATATCTGAACATGGACAAATGCTCATTTGCGATGACCATCATCAAATATTTGGGGTATGTAATTGACTCTGCAGCCATTCATGTCGATCCAAAAAAAGTACAGATCCTCAAAGATTGGCCCATTACTCAAAACATTCATGAACTAAGAAGTTTTCTTGGTTTGGCGAATTTCTATCGACGGTTCATACTAGGCTTCAGCGATATCGCATGGCCCTTGAATCAGTTAACTAAAGGAAATGGGAAAACTGTCTTCAAATGGACACCGACACAACAACAAGCTTTTGAACAACTCAAAAACAAGCTTTGTACTCCACCAGTACTTGTGTTACCTGATTTGCATCAACCTTTTGAGATTGAGACGGACGCATCGGACTATGCTCTTAGCGCAATGATCACTTAGTCAGGTCACCCAGTCGCGTTTCATTCCGAGACTTTCAACGACATTGTTAGAAGGTATTCGACGTATGAAAAAGAACTGTACGCCATTGTGCAAGCTCTTAAGCAATGGAGACACTTGTTCAAAAAGAAGCCAATCTAGTAAAAAAACAAACAACAAGAACTCCTTATCGACACCCAAATTATAAAAATCATTTGACCAACGACAAGGTCAAAATGAACATAAACAGAAGAATTATGAATTCATAAAAGAAAGAACTCAAAATCAACAAACTAAGCAGAATACGAGAAGTTTCATCCAACAAGGCGATCAAAAAACAACTCCAATAAAGATAGATCTTGGATGGACTACTTCACAAACAATGCGACATTTTTTCTTAGGAATTCGTAGCTAATATCGTTTCGTTTTGTTAAGTGTCATAGATACTAACACAAAAGATCGTGAGACGACCTAATGAATTGGCTTATATAATCCCTACCATTGTAATTGTAAAAACATCATCTTTTATATCATCAATTATATATTATTTTTTCCATTCATGGAGTATATGTGTTATTTACGCTAGTTAGTATAGAAACTATTTTTAATCGTTACACCATGACCGCATGCCTCCAACTAGACGTTCATATGCAAGATTCATTTTCCATTCTAGTAAGGAGATAACCCATAGGTTCCAAAACATTTATATTCAACGATATCCATCGTCCCAAGCTTCCAACTAGATGCTTATATTCGGTGTCATCCATGATCCCAAGCTTTCAACTACCATAAATAAATTGGAAAGACAATAGGTTTATTGCGTATTGGAGATAAAAGGCGAGTGGATAATTAAGCAAATAAGTTATAAAGACAATGTGTTTATTAAGTATTTGGAAAGAAGAAGGGAGTGGATAATTAAGCAGCTCATAATTGATTCTTTCATAAAGTAAAAACTAAAAAGTCAAAGATTTCCTTTAGAAAGTTACACAAATTTGAGGAAGTAAAAAAATGTTAGAAAAGTTCAAATGCGACAAAGTGAAAATAAAATGTATAGGCATCGCAGTGATTATTGACAATGTCTAGAAATTAATCCCATTAATGTACACTTCAGTAAGAGAGACACTAAAGATCATGGGCCTTTCATATTGACAAAGGAAATCTTATGGCTTGTAAAAGTACACAATAAGATAAAATAATAGAATAATAATATTGATGTCCAACTAATGACCAAAAAGGTAGGTCAATGGGACTAAAAAAGAAGTACAATCCACAAAAAGCACCTCTAGGAATGTCTAGGGCTACTCCAAAAACATAAATTAAGCTACACTAGCTAATATGTGAAAAAAGTATGAAACACCTTGTCTAGATATAAAAATGGGGCCATAACTCAATATTCACATCATAGATGGAAATGCAGGAAGGGGCAAGGGGGGGAACCCAGGTCACCCTCAGTCATTAAAGAGAGTAGTGCGAAATCTAACAACGTCATCCTAAGAATTTACAGAAGACCTAAGGTGTTGATTTTTCTTAGCAGCATCGAGAGCCATTCTCTTAGGAGAACGGAGACATCTGGTCTAGGACCAGGATGTGGAACCAGTCCAGCACTAGGGGACTCAACCTTGAGTTGAGTGACCATTCTATTGAATGGAGAAATTTGGTCTGAGACCAAGATATGGAACCAGTCCAGCACTGTGGGACTCAACCTTGAGTTGAGTGACCATTCTGTTGAATGGAGACATCTGGTCCGGGACCAGGATATGGAACCAGTCTAGCACTGGGGGACTTATCCTAGAGATGAGTGGCCATTCTTTGAATGGAGGCACCTGGTCAATTACCAGGAATTTAACCTAGTCCGAGACTAGGGACTCAACCCAAGGCTGAGGGCCATTCTCCGAGAGAATGGATATGGAACCAGTCTAGCACTGGGGGACTTAGCCTAGAGCTGAGTGGCCATTCTTTGAATGGAGGCACCTGGTCAATTACCCGGAATTTAACCTAGTCCGAGACTAGGGACTCAACCCAAGGCTGAGGGCCATTCTGCGAGAGAATGGAGGCACTTGGTCTGTTACCAAGTATTTGACCTTGTGTCAAATTATGCAGCCTATGGCTGAGGCACCTGGTCTGTTACCAAGATAACACTATAATCCCCAAACCGGGTCT
The DNA here is from genome assembly GCA_001517045.1 of Pseudotsuga menziesii. Taxonomy (NCBI): domain Eukaryota; kingdom Viridiplantae; phylum Streptophyta; class Pinopsida; order Pinales; family Pinaceae; genus Pseudotsuga; species Pseudotsuga menziesii. The sequence goes on along the minus strand of LPNX010504395.1, from coordinate 274,877 downwards.
GGGTATGTGTAATACTCTGACCCTCGGTCAGTGGGCTTTGTGATCTTCTCCAAGGCTTAGATACCCTTGGTTAAGACACCTTAGTATCCGATCTTGGTGTCACACAGAGTGGGAGATAAAAGCATTAGTAATTCTCTCTGTTTATGATGATGTACTTTGAGTGGGGATGAAGGATCACCTTGACCACTTGTTTTGACCACATAGAACTTGAAGAAGGCTAAAGTAAAAGTCTAAAATACATAAGGATCCTTAGTACCACTAAGGAGTCAAAGTGAAAGTGCAAAAAGACCTTTAGTACCACAAAAGGTAAAAGTCAAAGTAATAAAAGAATAAAATAATATTATTTTGTTCTTTTGAGTTTTGGTCCACTTACAGGTGACTCAAAGGTTATAAAAGAAGATCAATCCATTTCATTTTCACACACTTGAATACAAGCTCATTCACAGCTACTCCCACAGAAGTATTCGTTGGTTTTTGAAGGAGAAGGAAATTTATTGTGGTTGTGCCCTAGCATGGACGATTCTAGCTAGGGCATCCACACTTGTTCAGCAAACCCTAAGCTAAGGTTTATGGTGATCTCTTGTAGCAACCTTTTACCTTCATCAACTAGAGTTTAACCCTAGACATCACTCTCCTCACGTCATCCTTCTTCTTTCCCCACGGGCAGGTTTTTTACTTCACAGGCAAGTTGTATACACATCTAGGCAGCCCTTTCTCTCACCCAGGCAGCCTCATCTTACCATGCCTGAATCTCTCCGACCTTGGGCATCCTAGACAGGAGCTTGGGCAACTCTGTCTAGCTACTAGGCAGGTCTCGACCAGCAACAGCAAGGCTGGGCAGGGCTCAGGCAGTGTTGTAGCAGCTCAAGCAGAGTTGCAGCAAATCCGGGCATGCTCGGGCAAAGCAGCAGTAGATCCAGGCAGGGCAACAAGGATCCGGGCAGGCTTCGGTTAGGCCAAACAGAACTCGGGCAGGGTACTGAGTAGGTCAAATAGGCTGGGGCAACTTGACAGAGGCTCCAAGTAGGCTAACAAGAAATTTAGGCAGCACGGGCAGGCTTCTAGAAACAATCCCGGGAAGCAGTACGAAATTCGGGCATGCAGTCCCTAATTTTGGTTTGGGCAAACAGTTGGGCATGAGAGAGAAAATTAGGGCAGAAAGCCCTAATATGGTGTTTTCTTGTGTAAAAATTATCTTCTATAATTTTGTGGATCTGTGGTATAAACCCAATTAGGGTTTGAGAATTTTTTGAAGAACTCAGTCATCTCATTTACAAGATGAATTACTAATGCTTTTGGGGTTTTTGTCCTTTAAAGGTTTCCCCAGTGAAAAACTCTTGTGTTCAGTATTTTGATGTGTTGATGTTTTACTGCACTTGTCATTTGTTATCTGATAGTCTGCAAATTTTTAAAGTATTCATGCTAATGCTAAAATTCAACACAAGGGAGGCAAACTATGAGATCCTAGGCAGACCCCCATCATCCACTAAAACTCTCCTTACACTCAAGGTTGTTTTAAAGAAGCTAGTGATGGAATTTTGATGGGTAGTGCTCTATGTAGGACAAGTCAAATGCTACAGTATCATAGACCTAGGAATGTCGACCTAGTGGGTTCTATGGTAAGGTGAAGCCTTTAAGAAACTTTAGTGGGGACCATTCTAGTAGTAATCAGTCTAAAGGAGATGCAAGGTCCAAGTCTAACCAATCTAGACATTGATGTCATATCAGGTCTTGAAGGTTGATTACATTCCTCTGTCATCAAGATTAGAGGAAAAAAAGAAGAAATCAATCTAACAAGGTTAAACCTAGGAGAACCATATAAAATTTGTCTCCTAAAACCTGGTAGCTTTCTCAGGTACAAAGTTAGGCACCTCTAGTCTAGGTACATGAAGAAAGTAGTGAGAATCGCCTACAATACCTATGGAAGCGATAGAACATCCCTCTAATCTCATAGTATACTAAGCACCGAAAAATAAGGTGATAAAGATCCTTAGACACGATTTCTTGTAGGTGAAAAATCCTACAAATCCTCTCTAATCTTGGGATGTGGACAGTGGTAGTCATTCTGACCTGAAACCAATGCAAACAAACTCTAAACTAACTTAATGGAATCTTGAGGTTGTGTATCTAGTGTTTTCAAGTATACTCAGGTCTAATAGAGAGGCCATCCATACACTTTAGTACATTGAAGGACGTGATCTTGGTTTTACTAAGATTGACCGTCAACTGTTGAAGATTACAAAAATTGGAGAGTGCATCAATTTGTCTCTCAGGCATCTCAAGTGACAAGGGTAAGATGATCATGTAATCAGCAAAAAGAAACAGAGACATCAAGACACAGAAAAGGAGACAGTTGTCACCCTCCTCTATGTGCTCCCTAAGAAATTCAAATGTAGTTTTGCAACAAAATTGTTACTTGAAACAAAACATTAAGATAAGGCACATACAGAACAGTAGTCAGCAAAATTGAGAACAACAGATCAGATTGTGCATAATGTATCCATATACTTGGATGAACAAATTGAAAATACATTATGCACAATATATCTCTGAACATGGGATGATAAGGATGATATAATACCTTCTTGCTATCAATTTTCGGTGTTTTCCAACAAAAAAGTCCACCAGATCTGGATTCAAGCCTTCTAAGAACGAGCAAAGAAACATAAGTTAGTACGTCAAACTGAAGATGAACCTTATACCTTCATGAACTAAAGAAAAACGCATGACTATAAAATGACTTCACATAACTAGTTCAAGAGATGATGCTCTTCCCCATAACATCAATATTTATATATATTATCAATGAAATTAATTATTTATTAATTTGTCATACTCAGAATTAAGAAATTCATTTCAGAGAAATGTTAATATCTGCTAACCATTCAACAAGGTGTTTTTAATAACTGAAGTTATTTTATTTTCTAATAATCTCTTTTAAAAAGGATTCATTGTTCAATGTAAAAAGAAGATACTATGAAAATAGTTCAAGTTATGACTCAACCATTTCTGTTCTTCGTAAAGCATGGTCATCTAATGTTTAGCATGAGCAAATATTTCATTTGAAATGAAATCAACCAAAAATAACTATGAAGATATCTTGTTACACTATCTGCATCTATTGTCATTATCAGTTCCAACTTCCCTCTATCCCTCTAACTTCAGACTATTATTTTAGCACAAATCCAAATTTTCCAACAGGATAACAATCAAGACACTGCCAGATGATATTCATTTCTAGAATAAAAGTACAGATCATCCACATACATGCAATACATCAAATTCTATTCAAGCCTATTAAAAGGAATACATTGATTCCAAGTAAAATTGTCCATGAAATGTTCAATATCCTAAAGATTATGAATTAGTCATAAAAGGTAGAGAATTATTTCCTGGTTGAAAAGCACATCGCTGCCTCTAAAATTTTGACCAGAATTTTATCTTTGTTGAAGAAAAATTCAATTGTCAGCACCTGCATCATCAGAGTTTTATCGGAAGCATGTTGTGCAATCATCTTAACAAATTTTATTTTCTCATCTATTTCAGGAATTCAATGATCTATTTTGTACATAAACCTAACTGCAAATACTGCGTATATATTTCACCCAGTTTTATTAGAATTGGCAGACTATGATTGATTTTGACCCCAATCTAGTCTGAACTGGCCATTAACTCCCGCAAGGCTAAGTCAGCAACTGGGCCTGACTCAACAAAGTCAGTGTGTGACTCTTTAAAAACAACCAAAAATCAGTGATAGGACTCACTTAAGCCTTATCTTGCTCACTGGGTTCGCTACCCACTGGTTTAGTCAGCAAAAATAAAGGAAATGAAAAACAAAAAAGAAAGAATCCTATGCCCTTAAAACAGATTATGTACAAAGAATCCTATACTATGTACAAATAGAGATTTTATCATTCTTGCCTTAAAACACTAATAAAACCTGTTTTGCCTGGGCAACTTCATTGTATGTCTCTTCCCTCCTGTTATCACATATATTGTAGCTAGGCTACCATGATGCAGCATACAGATTGATCTCTTATTTTTCATGAGCCAGACATATTGATGGGGATACAACATGGATCATTTTTTCAGCATGAGCCATTCAGAGCCTTGTTTAGCAGCAGATACGAGTATTTCCTTGCTAGGACTGAGATCTCCTTGTCCTTTGAGATGACTTCAGTAGTGACCTAGTTCATTTGAGCAAAGCAGCAGATATGGTACATAGTTCACAAATGGGCCTATCAGGTAGAGGCATGCATATGGTGAGATCATGTATATGGCTCCTTGGTAGGATTTTTGCTCTCTGATGTATACTAACACCTTGGACTTGTTATAATATGATGATTATGGTGACCTATGCTTATATTACTAATGCTTAAACTTGTGTTGAAAATGATTAAAGAATCTGATGTTGAAGACTGTTGTTTTACACAACTTTACACAACCTTTAAACCTTAGTGCTATGCGGGTTCCATGTATCACTTGTCCCCATCTATCCAGCTCACCATAATTGATTTCTTCTCATGACCTATAGTTTGATTGAAACCTGTGAGATTGAAGATCATTTTCCCCATCTTGACCCCTGTGCATGATAGATTCCATGTTTTTATGTGTCTCTGGCTATGAAGTATGTGGCTTGGTCAGTGTGGCAAAGTTCACAGGATAGTTTTCCTTTAGTCCTCAAAACAAGTGCTCCAACCAACAGTGTCTTTAGACACTAAAACATCGAAACACATAAATGATATATCTAAATGATGCAAAAGTATAAATGTTATAAACCAGTAAGTGGCCAAAGGATGAGCACTCATCCATTGTATGATGTCAGGCTCATTTGCCCCCACAAGGGAAATAGGGTGAGACAAACTCATCGGGGCTATGGGTGCTCGCTGACAGCGGGGCTAGGCCTTAGTCATTTTCTGGAGCCCAGAAGGCTTTCTAGGGCACCTACCTTTGTAGGATGGCTATAATATTGTGTTAAAATAAAATGTTGTTTGAAAAGTCAATGGTCAAAGGATGAGCATTCATTTATTGTATAATGTTCAGCTCATTTGTCCCTATAGGGCAACAGGGCAAGGCTGACCTGTCAGGGTTATTCCTTTGTCATTTTCCGGGACCCCATAAGGATTTCCAGGGCACCTGCCTTTGGACATTGACTAGTGATGTGTTAAGTATTGCAAAATCTTTCTAAATAGGATACTTGCTAGAGCATAAAGGAAACTGTTATCACATATATTGTAGTTGGTCTACCATGATGCAACATTTAGATTTTCTCTTTTCCTCTAAGCAATACTTATTGATGGGATACAACATGGATCATTTTTGTAGCATGAGCCATTCAGAGCCTTTGTTCAGCAGCAGATACAGAGTATTTCCTTGCCAAGACTGAGATCTCCTTGCCCATTGAGATGATTTCAATGATGACCTAGTTTATTTCAGCAGATTAGCAGATCAAATGTGGTACACACAGTTGCAAAGGGGCCTTATCAGTTGGAGACGGGTATATATGGTGAGATCAGGTATATGCCTCTTTGGTTTGATTTTGCTCTATGATGTATGTCAAACACCTATGCTTGTCATGTTAGGATGATTATGGTGACCTATGCTTATATGTATTAATGTTTGAACTTGTGTTATGAGTAATCAAGGAACTTAATGTGAAGACTGTTGTTCATGCCATGCTCGTACAAATAGTAAACCTTAGTGCTAGGTTGGTTCCATGTACCCCATCCATTCAGTATCATCCATTTATTTTATCCCATGACTTAGATTGTTTGAGAGCTGTGAGATTTAAGATATTTTCTCCACTTTGACCTCCAAGCATGATGGATCCCATGTTGTTCTGTGTCTCGGCTCTAAGTTGTGAAACAAAACTTGTCGACGCCTTGATCCTTCTGGGCCAGGAGAACCCGCTGGTGTTGAATCCTGAGCTTAGGCGAGTTGGGTTTTGAAGCCTTGACCTCTCTAGTCGATTGCCCCCGGTGTTTGGTCCTAACTATGGACATTCCCCCTAGTTGCTCCACATTCCCCCTAGTTGCCCAAAGAGTTGTCAGCTTAAACTTGAAGCAATATGTCTACCATCATTACATGCATTATGTGTCATATGCTATATATTATGAAATGCAAGCCCATAAATAAAGTTGCAAACTGTGTCTTTATACACAACTCAAAGAGGGCTATGAAATGAAATTATGAAAGGCCTAAATAAAGCAATGGATAAACAAATGCAAAATCTAAAGACTGTTGGCCATCTTATCCAGAATGAAATGATTAATTCCTCACGGAGCCCGCGGGTTTTGATGTGAGATGGAGTAAAGGATAGCTAATTCTAAGTGTCCCCTAGGATCTCTTCACAACAGTTTCTTGTGTACTCAACGCAAGGGTCCTAGAAAAGATCCTCGCGAAGCTTGATTCTTAGCTTGGATGTGAGTCCTAGACATGTTGTTAAAGTTGAATGGACCCTTTTCATATCAGCTCATCCACTTGTGAGACACCACCATTCCCTATTGTTTATCTGTCATGCATATGTCATTGTGGTTGTGTGTATTTGTCATCATTTGGAGAGATCATAGAATCAAAATCGATCAAAAGTCATTACCCTTTGCCTTAGCCTTTGTTTTCCATTCTCACCCAACAATAGCACATTGTTTACACTTTGTAAGTATGGCATGAACAAGCAGACTTCTAGGAAGTTTCAAGATTCTTCAAAAGCACAGGTATATCTTCTATTATTATTGTTGTTGTCACCATGATTATGACTAACATTGATTTAAATTTGTTTTTGATATACACCATTGGAGCATTTCTTACCTTGGATGCTTACAGGATCATATTGATGCAGCATCTCACCTTCAGTTTGGGTACTTTGACCTAGTCAACCCAATTGACCAAGTCAAGCATGGTTCCCAAGGCAGTGACTCAAAACAACTTGGTCTATATTTGTTATAGACATGCCCAGGACCAATACTGTGGTTTCAGTTTTGAGAGTTTGGCCCTAGTTCTCCTAAAAAGTGATTATTATCACTTTATAATTAGTCAAATGATCAAATTTTATTACAGATGGCAATATATTTGGTTCTCCTAGAGCATTTCAGTGTTCCAGGGGGTATGAGTAGTCACTTATACCATTCTTCTATGTTTCCAAATCATCCAATGTAGTCAATTTTCCCCAGTTCTCAGCCTAAATGAAGTTATGATGATTTTTATTATTTTCAGAGGATGTACCATTAAAAATGAACTAGGAAAATCACTGAGGAAATCGATTTGGCTTGTGTGGTCAAAGAAATGGCAAGGGAATGCTTTTAAATGATTTATTATGGCTCTCCAGACATATCTACACTAGTTTCATCCAGTTTGTTGTTCCGAGTTATTTTTGGGCCCTCATAGGGAGAACATCCCCCATAGGGCGAAATTGGACAAAATGGCCAAAATAAAAGTGTATAAATCAAGTTGTATCATTAGAAATATGTATGGGGGGACCCCCTAATGACCACCCCCCCCATGTCCCCTAAGTGTCAAACTTGAAAAAATAATGATTTTTCATGTTGTAAAAATGGGCTTTATGAGGTAATTCGCCCCCCTCTTGACTTAGTCATCTTGATCCATGTAAAAATAATCTCCACCGTTGATGATGTTATAATCTCAACCGTTGGATGAAAAAGTAAGTTAGGGTTTGCGTCTCTCAAAAGCTATATAAAGGAGAGACACCCCTCATTGTATCCCATCGAGAAATTTGGCACCATTGGCTCTTGAAGAATAATAGAGAAAATATTTATGGGATCTCTTGTCTTTTGTGGATGATTGAAGAATGTTCTTTATGATTAATTGATATTATTTCTCGCTTGCAATGGAGATCATTAGTGAATCCATGGCATATTTTTCTGGATCCATTTGTTTGACAGGGAAGTTGATTTGGAGAGGGGCGCACCTATGGGAGACGTCCACCTTGCTCTTCTTTCCAGATTGGTGGATATAGGGAGTATTTCTATCATATGGTTTCTTGCCCTCTTATCTGTTTACTTCTCGTCAACATTTGTCATTTCTCTTGCCGCTCTCATTGTTGTTTACTTGGCTTCCTTGGGCGTTTTCAACAAAGTTGGATTTTCATCATTCCTTCACTTGATCTATGCGGAAATAATCTTCAACACCTCGGCATTCGTCCTCGAAAACATCAAGTACGTTTTTCCCAAGTAAGATCTATCCTTTTTCTCAATATCTAATTGGGGCTACATTTTCCTTTCATCAAACCCTCATTCAAAACCCTCATTTCTTAGATCTGTAGATTCTAGTTTGCAGCGGGATATAAAACTTAAAACCCACCTTGGAAATAAATTATAACCCCTTAGTTTAAATTTTCATGATCATCAGACTCCATTTTCCCATCTTAAGCACTGGTCTGCTTCTCAGGGGAAGACGCCCTCCTTGGGAGGAGTGGGTATTTCGGAAACAACGAACTAGGTATTGTTGATTTCGCTTTCATTTGCTTAATCTTACATCCAGCAATCAATTTGAGTATCCAATTTCATTTAATTTCATTGTTTTGCCCTAGATCTCATATTTTTGCTTAAAATCCTAGGGTAAAACTAGGGCTTTTCACCTGGATGATCGAAATCTCTTAGTAATTGTTTTAAACTCTAATTAACTATCCCACTAAGAGATTCCACCAAGTTTCCCTGGGTCGTCTACTCATTTTCCTTATATAAGGGCTATCTTGGTCATAGGGACGCCACCCTGGGCTAAGTATTTTCACCGAGTCCAAAGTGCTGATATCCTTGACTGGCGTGACATCTAAATTCTTTTAGAGGTCTTGGATATCATAGGTCGCGACTTTAATTTCCTTTTCCTTTGTCGTCCTGAATAGGATCACCTTACGACGCAACTACAAGATTCGTGATAACATTTTCAGCGCCATTGTCGAGGAGGTAGAGGCTTACCTTGGTTCATTTAATTTACCTTCGGTGTCTGTGAATGTACTTACATCTTTTATCATTCATATCACATCCTGTCTAATTTCAGTGATTGTGTTTTATATGTTTAAATCTTTACAATCACTGCATGAATTTCACTCACTTCTCCTATAACATTATCCGTTGGTGAACACGACAATCCGTTCACCTGGAGACTCCACAACGCAACTCCACTGAGAAGCGAACCCATCCCATAAATTACAATGAACTCGAATTTATTCCTCCAATATTTCAAAGAAATCAAGGAAAACCCAACCAAGCTTAAAAAGCAGCTTTTATCCCACTTTGACTTCTCTCAAGTCTATGAGGCGCCTCATCCTATGCCAAAAGGATAGTGTGAAGGGTTGCCTCGTTTCTTTGCAAATTCAATCGAATCAATTGAAAGCCACTTGGATGCTTTTTGGTGTTATATGGAATCGGTGGGAGTAGAACATGAAGATGTCTATATGCGAGCCCTAGGTGAATCCTTTGGAGGTAATGCCGATTTTTGGTTATATACGTTAGCACCAGGATCCATCACTGGCTACGACATGTTCATGCCGATTTTTTGTTATATACGTTAGCACCAGGATCCATCACTGGTTACGACATGTTCATTGATTTATTAAGAGAAGAATGGGGTAAAAACATTGATAAATCCATACATCTAAATAATGATTGCGTTGCTCAGGATCAAGCTGATAAAGATGATCAAAATAACCATAATAAGATAGCTGACGATTTTCCTAATCAAATTGATTCCTCCTCGCTCGATCCTGCTTTGAGTGTGCTGTTGACTGATCCTTTAGCTCAAGAAGGCATAGATAATGAGGGAGAACAAAATGATCAATATCAGGAGCCATCCATAATTGATTCTCTCATTTGTGAATCCATTAAAGATCTCCCCTGCCTAGTTGACAATAATTTTAATCATATCTCGGAAGAAGAGCAATCACATGATAATTATGATACGATTGTGAATGAACCAGGTCAAAAAAATCCTTGTCTTAATGTTATCGACAAAATTCATCATCCAATCCTTAATCAGGATGTGTTGGTTAAATGTGTGGATATTGACATTGTTTCAGATCTTGCAATCATTCCTGGAATTCAATTGAAAACTGTTTTCTCTGATCAAATTCCGAGATCAATTATTCTAAGTCATAAGGGAGAAAATTTTCAATCCGCCCTCCCGTCCCAACTTTTTGAGTCTTCTTGTATGGGTTTGTGTTCTAATCAAGCTGTTACTTTTGAAACTTTAGTCAGGAGTTTGAGCATGGTCACATAATTGGAGAAAATGCGTTTCATTTCCCTTCTCAATCATCTGTCATGAATAATATTTTTCAATTTATAATTCTTTCTTATGGGTGGTTGGAGAAGGTGTATAAAGATCAATTTCATCTTTTTTCCATTTTTGAGCACCAAATAAGCTTGATCTCATTCTCAGTTTCATTACATTACAACTTGTCCCCATTCGATTCCTCCATTTTTTCTGGAGTAAATATAATTGAATGTCCTAGTAGAGTAGAAGAGTAAGCAAAGAATCATTTGCAGTGGCTAAATCATGAGTCATATTATCTTCTTCCATCAAGAACGAGCTCGCATTCTTTTCATGATCCTATCAGTATCTTGATGGATGAGGTTCTCAAAAGTCAATTTTCAGGCTTGGCATGATTTCATTCCAGATCTTTCTTTGAATTTCAAACAGCAAGTTAGAATGGTTTCAATTTTCATTTACATTGCTTCTAAACCATCTCTGGCTTGTTGGGTCATTAACTGTAAAGAAAGAACAATCAATCATTTTAGCAAGTGGTTACATTGGATCTATCATTTTACTTAGCACTTGCCTTATTGGTTAGAGTAGGGTAGGTAGGATTGAATAAGCTCCTTTGAGCAGTAGTTTGAGTCTTTTATTTTCCGAGTGTTGCATGTGTCCCGAGTCTTATGAGTTTATGTTTCGCATTAGTTTATTTTGCTTAGAGTAGAATTTATTTTTCCTCAGAATTTAAAAGCTCTCTAGTCTTTCAATGGTCAAATCAATTTCATAAGGAGATTCATCCCAAATTTAGCAAAACTAATGAAACCTCTACAAAAGTTATTAAAGAAATATGCTAAATTTATGTGGACGGATGAAAGGAAAGATGATTTCAGAAATATCAAAGATGCTATATCCAGATCACTTGTCTTAATTAGTCCAGATTACTCCAAAGAGTTTCATATTTTCTCTTTCGCCTCGGAAGACACCATTTATGGCGTTCTACTTCAGAAAAACAGTGAAGGACAAGAGCAACCTATAGCCTTTAGGAGTAGAGCCTTGCAAAATTCAGAATTGAAGTATACTACCATGGAAAAGCAAGCTTATGCTCTTGTCAAGTCCCTTAAACATTTTAAAACTTATGTCAGATACTCTAAAATCATTGGGTATGTACCCCATGCAGCTGTCAAAGATATCATGTCTCAGTAGGATTGTCTAGGCATCAGGGGTAAATGGGTTTCAAAGATTCAAGAATATGACTTAGAAATAAAACCTACTAAATTGATTAAGGGACAGGGGCTTGTAAAGATGTTAACTCGGGGGAATGAAAAAGCTTTAGGAATAATTTGTCAAAACAGTAATCCAGAACAAAGTGTATCAGACAAGCTTCAAAGATTAGAGCAACAGCATTGGTATTCAAACATCATCTTCTTCCTTCATAACCTTACATGCCCTGATCACCTACTTGGTCATAAACGCAACGCATTAAGGTTAAAAGCAACTAAGTATTGTTTAACAAAGGATGGTCTGGGTTGGAGAAACTCGGATGGCTTAATACTTAGATTTGTTAATTAACCTGAGTCCAAAAGACTCGCGGTTGAGTTCCATGCAAGATTTTGTGGTGGACACTTTGCAGCAAGAACAACCGCCCATAAAATCCTCAAAAAAGGTTACTATTAGCCAAAACTTTTTTCATACATGCATAAGTTTGTCAGAAGTTGCCCCTACTGTTAGTTATTCACTGGGAAGCAAAAAATGAAAGCTTTTCCCTTAAAACCAATGGTGGTCCAAGCCCCTTTCCAACAGTGGGGCTTGACTTCATCGATAAGTTTAAAGACAATTTAAGCAATGGTTATTCTTGGATACTTACCGCCACGGATTATTTCACTAAGTGGGTAGAAGCAATACCCACCAAGAAGGCAACCGATGTTGTAGTCATGGATTTCTTAGAAGATAGGGTTATCACAAGATTTGGTGTGCTAGCCAGAATTATCATAGATAATGGGCCCATGTTTCAGTTCCTCAGAAATGTCATCTTTTTGCTCCAAATATGGCATTGTCTTATCACATTCATCCAACTATTATCCTCGAGGAAATGGTCTAGCTGAGTCAAGTAATAAAAACGTAATGACCATAATCAAGAATACAGTTGGTGATAACAAGAAAGCATGGGATAGCAAGATTAAGTATGCACTATGGGCAGGATTACTAAGAAGAATTCAATTGGAAAGAGTCCTTTCGAGCTTGTCTATGGCCTAGATGTCACCTTACCAATCCATTTAAAGCTTCCAGTGTATCAACTTCTCCAGAACTTTAGCTCAGATTAGGATGCCATTCAGAACAGAGTTAATCAGTTGATTGAGTTAGATGAAAACAAAAGGAAGTCCCTTGACCAGAGTATCAGAAATTTAGATAAAATCAAGAGGACTTTGAAGTCCGCTGCAAACTCAGATGCTGCCCTCAATAATCCGCCAGGCATTTCAAGTCAACTGCAAACTATTTTTTAGCGTGAAACACTCATGATAGTCCCAACGATGATAGCCAATCTACACAAGCTCGTGAAGTTTACCACGAGCTTCCACGCGGAGACAAACAACGGACAGTGCATTGCATCGCCGCGCCACACCAAATGGATGCCAAAAATCTGCGATGAGGATGTGAATCCAGTTTCTGTGCATGAAACCAAACTCGGTGACCACTATCTTTAAGACTCGGCGTTCTTAGCATCATGGGCGACTGATAGCTTTAACAACATGTAGATTCTGCCCACGACATGGCTCAATGATTCGCAATTTGGCTTCAGGGATTAAATGATGATTTGATGAAATTGACTGATGATTGGGTGATCCTCTGTCAATGGCTACCGACGAAGACAAAACACTGGTCTTCGCATTGGCCTTGGCAGTCCGAGACCACACTGAGAGTCGCTCACGATCATACTCTTCATTGATTCCCAGAAAACGCACATTGCTCCATATTAGAATCTCAACCGTCAATTCCTTCCGTCGTTTTACATAGCTCGGATCCAGATCAGAGTCATGCAGATTGCAAAGTTTGGTGTGCAACAGATGAGGCTGTGGTAAACTGAAAGTTGTGCTATTGAGTTCCACGATCCTTCTTGCCAATCAAGTTCTGAATCTGCAATACAAAAGTGGAACATGCCATAGTCGGTGGAATACCATATCTTAGCATCATTAGTTGCTGGCAGATGAAATATGGTTTTAGTTGGTACACCACATTCTCCACCTGAATCTGTGTTCTTATAAAATGAACTTGAATTAGGCCAATCACGCTCATGGTTTTTGTTATCACATATATAGTAGCCAGGCTACCATATTCTATTTTTTAGACACAATACATTTTTCAGCCAGATCTCTTACATATGAGATGCTGAGATGAGCATCTGTTATGGATCATGATTATATTAGTGGACTATTGTACTCTCCCATGTCAAGACTGAGTCTCAGGACACTCAGATTTGAGGACCAATGTAGCCATTTATGTCATTTTCAGAGCAGTCATTGCTACCCAGTTTTATGTCAGTTCTTTCTCATTAGACAGATGTTGTCTCAGATGGATTATATTGCATGGTTATGACTCAGCATTTTATATTGTGTTATGGTTATTATTGCTCTTATTATACTGATTCCTGTGACATGTATTAACTTGTGGTATCATGATCTGGTGGTCATATTTATATGGACTTAGTTGTATATTGTATTGTGTATTGATGTCCCTACTTAGACTTGGAAGTTCTTGATCTATACTCATTGGTTTTACCCTCCTTAGGGAGAATAGAGGTAGTCATTCCCACCATTGTTTTGGCTTGCTAGTGTTGGCTCCATCATTCATTGTCTTCACCCATCCATTACACTCCAGTTTAGTTTTCAACCTGACTGACTTCTTGACTTATGGAATGGAGGATCTTTTTCCTCGCTAGAACTTTTGTTGGACAAGCCTCCCTGTTTATATTGTGTCTTGGCTCTGAGTTGGTGACAAAACTTGTCTTTGGTAAGTTGGATTGTATGCCTAAATCATTCTGGTCTGTTGTTCCGATGTTTGGCACTATGCAGAACTCCCCCTAGTCACTTGAGATGTTGTTGGCTAAAACCGAAAGCTCATGTACTACCTGTATTGAAAATATTGAATATGCGCCCATGAAAAATGAAAATTATAAAGCTGTGTTTCTTAACATATGTAAAGAGGGCAAGAGCGATGAAATGCTAAAATACTCCTTGAAGAGTATAAGAAAATGTCCAAAAAGCAATGATAAAAAATACGCTGACCTTATAAAATATGTCCCGGATGAAAGCTGCGATTAGTTGTGCTTTTAAGCACTGGTGAAGTCCCAAAAGGGTCATATAGGCCAAAAAAGCCATGGAATAAAAATGATGATCCTAATGAACTTGGATCAAGCTTGATGTAGACATGATGCCTAAGTTGAATAAGCACTCTCTAAACAACTCACCCATTTGTGAGGCACTACCATTCCTTGTGTTGTTGTTTGTCTGACATTGGTTATAGTGAGTATTCCCTTTCCTTGTCCAAAGTGTCATGATGTTGAGTAGGAAGTCATCCTTTGCCTTAGCCTTGTCATTTCCACCCTTCGCCCTTCACTAGCAAATTGGTTACAGCTATGAAGTGAGTATCGTCTTGAAAGTCTAAACCTGATTAATAATGAATAAAGCCTTATATAGGTATTGATTGATGTACCGCCAGTGAAATGAACGCTACTTGTTGTGATTGTTACTTGAATAAGTTGTAGAGCATGTCTTAACCTTTTTAAAACTTGCAGTGGATGGATATAGTCTGAGTTATTATTGGTGTCTGATTATTCACAGATGGTTATATTGTTTATTGGATATGATTGATGATCAGATAGAGACCTATGAGGGGTATGAGTATACACCTTAGATGGATTTGGGCTCTCCAAGTCTAATGAGACAGTTTATTTCCAGTTCCGGGCACTTATAGATATGATCAAGCTCATTCTGCCTCTTTGATGCAGTTTTTTTCACAGGTTGATATATTTGAGCGGGGAGGTGTTTTAGTTGGATCTCCTAGAGCGTTGTATGGGCATAGGGGGGTGCAGCCACTTGTTTGTACCATTGTACCCCCATCCCAGAGAGCCTGGTGGGCTTAGTTTGACAACGCAAGCACCCTAGGAGGCTGTTTTGGCAGGATCACGTTTCTCGAGGCATATTAAAAAATAATTAAATGGCTATTGAAGAAATCGATTTGGGCTACTGAGGCAAGAAAATTGTAGACACTGAGAGGGGGGGGTGAATCAGTGTGAAGCCAATTTTAAACTTTTCTTAGCTTATCACAGTTAGTTACCAGTTCATCATTCCATTACTCTACCATAATCATTTCATAAACATCTTTCACTTCATCATTCACATAGCATAAGCATTTCATTCATAAAGAATCATAACACCAAAAGAACACAACACCATGTAATTTTGTAATCTTTTTATATTAGTTTTGGTTCGGCTACAACCGTTAGGCAAAATCAGCACCTACTGATACATAGAGCACCTACTCTGCACCCAGGACCCAACCTGGTTTTCTTAGACCCTACTAAGAAGGGTTTGAGGTATCCTAACCTCAAAAGCAAGACAAGCTTGCTTTTACAATACAGTATACTTGTGTCACACAAGAAATCTCTGTCACATCAAAGCTGCTCATCTTCTCTGCTCATCACATCAACTGTCAATCTGCTCAACACTGCTGCAATAGTCTTCTCAATCTTCTCTGTTCATCTTCTGCTGGTCAACACTATTCATCACTGCTGGTCAATCTTTGCTGTTGGTCATCATCAACGCTGCTTATCATCTCTGCTCAGCACACATCAACTCTGCTGGTCCAAAACTGTTGGCCAATCAGCTCATCAACAGTTGCTCATACTGATCATCTGCTCTACTGCTCACGGATCATGCCAATCACATCTACTCTGCTCTTATGCTTAGCAAGTAGTGCATGTCAAAACTCATACCTTGACTGTGGATAACTTCAGACTTTATGCTACCAAACATAACTCATTTCTAACTCAATAACAGTCAACTCTAGAGTTACATACCTTGGATGCACTTGAAGAATGCCAAGTCTGAGTTTCCTTCTCTTGCTAGGACATATACCTTTATCTTTCACTTACCTCAGTTCAACCCTGAACTTTCTCTTCTTATCTTTACTCAACTTATGAAGGTCTGCTATCATCATTTAAACTTTGATCATCACATCAAGGTCAGCATCTTTTAGGAGTGCATCATCATTGGTGTATGCACTTGACCTTGAACTGTGTGTACATTATAGTAGCTTCCAAGCTTGACTGTGTATGTTCTTGATGTCTGTCAAAAAGAGTGACAAAACTGTATGCTGAGGAGAAGTCCATTGTTTGCTGGTTCATTTGTTGGCCAAAACAGTCATCCACAAAAGGGTGTGATACTGTGCACACATCATCTTCTATAGTGGTCATGTTTCACCATTGTCCTTGTGCATGTTAATATACCTTCATAAGCTGTGCATATAAGGCTTCCAGACATCATACCTGGGTTGTTTCATTCTGTCATTGAAGACCTTACTATATAAGACCTTGCTTTATGTCATTGTATTATAGCTGCTGCTATACTTCACAAGCTGTTCAAACTCAGGTATGTATGTCACCAAACTTCAAGCACCATGAACCTCATCATTGTTCCATTATCAGACCCTCATCAAACATCAATAGGAGATGAAGAATTTGGACTGTTTATACTTCTAAAATTCAGCACTGTTTACCACTTCATCATTTTACTGTATGTGTTCATCATTGAATACACAAATCTTCATATCACTTGACATTCACTGTTTATGTCATTGTAAAGAAAGCATACCTAATCATCATGACTTGCATCATTTCATTTCTGTATGCTATGTACTAAAACAAGTTATTGCATTCTTTACCATGGTTGTGGCAGCCTTGTTCACCAACGATGGCAGCTTATCAAAAGCTTACCAAAAAGCTTCCTCTACACTACTGTTCAAGCCAACCCATCACTGTATCTACTTCACAATCATCAATGTACATACGTTACATAAAGCTTACATAAAGCTCCTCTTGCTTTCTACACCACGAGTTCTGCTACTGCAAAAGTCTGCTCCTAAACTCCAAAATTCACCACTTGACAATTCTGCCTTTAACCAAGAGGACCTGCCTGAAACAAGTTCAACCTATCTGTAACTTATCTCACGACACAGGTGTGAGCCCTAGCAAGGGCTGTAGTGAATTATGCTTGCCCTAAATGAGCTGTCAAAACACACAGGAAACCCTACGCAGGGTTTGGGTGACTTGAAGATGGCCCTGATAGGGCTGTTGAGAAGATAAAAAAATTGCTACTGCCTTATTTAAAAAGGGATATTCAAACCACCAAAACAAAATAACCATGGACTGCTGCTATTCAGATGCCTCTGTGGAAGGTTCT
This sequence comes from Pseudotsuga menziesii, assembly GCA_001517045.1. Lineage (NCBI taxonomy): Eukaryota > Viridiplantae > Streptophyta > Pinopsida > Pinales > Pinaceae > Pseudotsuga > Pseudotsuga menziesii. The sequence continues at coordinate 257,220 of LPNX010504395.1, read as the reverse complement.
CAATCTTGAAATTTTATAAAGATTAAACTCCAAAAATATATCTTCACAAAGTTTCGGGTATGTTCCTACTGCTGCCACCAACAATTTGGGTGTTCATCAAAATTTTACTACTGCTGTCACTACCGAACTTTGCTGCTGCAATTTTTAACCCCAAAAATTGCTTGATTTTTGTGGAACCTTCTGCTGCAGTAAGACATTACTTGACTACTGCTGTCTACGAATTAAAAATGTTAAGACTCTACTAAGGCAGCCCATCCGGAAATCCTCAGTCTGCTGCTCCCATACTGCTCCTTAACAGCGAAGTTCCTCAATCATCCACGAAAAATTGCAGAGCTGTTCATACAAATTCTGAGTGTACAAAAACCTCCGTGGGTGAGAAGAATGCTATTATATCCAAGGATCAGAGAAAAGGTGACTTGATCACACTGTGGCTTCCTCATAACCTGAAATCGGAGAAGACAAGGATCACTGTGGCTGCCCAAAAGAAAGAACCTGAGCTTCCTACTCCGAATAGGAAGAAAACACTGCTGTCAGTGAATTCCATCATCACTATCTTCATCAGGGTTCGTTTGCTAGTTATGCCAATCATCTTGAGGTCTTCTCAATTCCCATGCATCTTATTCGTTGCTTCATAGACTTCTACAGTCTAGTATTCCCAAACAACTGCTCTTTATATTCACAATTTCATGAAGGACTCGATAGTAGATCATGGCTGTAATTAACAGTTTTGGTCTTTGCTAAATCCGTGGTATCTCTTCACGGCAGATCTTCATGTCTTTAATGATCAACTGCAAATCTTTACCACATAATTCTTCTTTAACCTGGGGATTAAGCCTCAGTCACTGTCACCCAAGATTCAGAGAGCGAGCCACAAAAATTTGTCTATCACATACTTCTAGACTGCACAAGATTGTGACCCTCGGCCTTCCTCAGTTAACTGCTGCTGCCAAGAATTTCCACAGTCAAACGAACTACTCCCACGAAGTTTTCACTGCTCCTGCGGCTGCCTCAAACCCTAGACCCCGAAAAATCACAGAGCCTTTTTCCCACCGCAATTTCCATGTCTAAAATGAGGACGTTGAAAGGGTATTTATACCCATTTTTCACAAATTTTGGGGCCGACCTGCTATTGTAAAAATATTTTAAATTTGGAGCCGACTTGTATAAAATGGGGCCGACTTGCTATTGTAAAAAATATTTTAAATTTGGAGCCGACTTGTATAAAATGGGGCCGACATACTATGAAAGATATTTTATTTCTGGGCCGACACACTATATAAAAAATATTCTATTTAATGCAAACTAAGCTTCGTCATGTGCAAGAGGTTAGGGTTCTTCCACAATTGTTTCATCATGCCATCTAACCACAAGGGAGACCATACCTCATCATCAACCTTCTCTTAGAGCTACAAAGACTTCAAGGGTACAATTTCATCAGGGTCTACATCAAGTGCTAGCAGTGGGCTTCATGACCAACTTGTGGGTCTTAGGCACCTCTTCAATGTTTCATAAGCTTCTTCATCATACCGAGGGCATGTTCATGGTTTCACAACATGTCAAAGACCATACAAAAGTTCCACCAAAGGCATCAAGGTCATCATCATCATAGAAGAGCTCCATGACCCCAACAAGGGTTGCAGGGTCATCAGATCACCAACTGTGGGTCCTAGGACATCCCGTGGGGCCACTGCAAGTCCATGTTGGCATCAATGACAATTTCATCAACAAAAATGACATGGGATGAGTCATGATGATGAGAGTGATGTCCTCCACACCTTCTCCAGCAGTTGCAGCTCCTGATTGGGCACACACCTATTTTTGGGCATTTTTTATTATTTTCTGGAGCTCTTTTTGGAGGCTCACGTTTTCCTCAAGGAGGCACAAAAGTCAAAGAATTAAATTGTTATATTATTTATTGTGTCATGGGGACACCCAAAGGGAGTTAGTCAAACACTCCTTGGACCCACCATGTGCTTTCATTTATTTCTTGTTGAGTGGGTTACCTTTTTTGGGTGGGTTAGTCCACTTTGATAAATTATGGTTATATTGATCCATGCATTTTATGTTGAGCTCATCTCAACCATTGATTAGAACATTTCATCTTTTAATCTTAGCCACTCGTTTTGAAAGTGGTTAGGATTCGGTTATGATTGAGATTCTCTCATTTCTATTTAAAGGAGAGAGCTTCTCATTTGTAAGGGGTCTTTGGCTCTTGGATCTGAATAATAAAAAGACTTTTTTGTGGAATTTTTCTGGATCTGCTTTGCATCTGATGTGCTCAAATGGTGATGAGCTAGTCTTCAGCTTCCTAGCATTGTGGAAATTCTCGTGAGATCTATATTTTTCGTGGTTATCATTGTTTTGTCTACAGGAGGGCGTTTTGGCTAGAGCGTTTTTGTAGGGGGACCTCAACTCGCTCGGTTCTCTTCATCTTGGATCAGGGGGTTTTCATTAGTTTCATTGTGATCTATGATTACTTCATTTTACTGTCTTGTAGCATTCAGTTTCTTTATTTTGTATGTGCAAATCTGATATGGTTGACGTTTGCTCATGCAGGGTAGGGGACGCATTGATGGCTTGGAGCTTGCATATGCCATAGAAATCACGGAGATTTTCCAGAATTGATCGGGATAGCAAAGATTGTCACTGTTACATACTTCTACAAGCTTTTCCAAGTAAGATCCAACAGGTAAGTCTCTTTTTTTTTCAGATCTTATTCCATTGTACCTTGCTTCAATTCAATTTTTTCTTAAAACTCCTAAAACACTAAAAATCAATAAACTTGGGAATAGTCCGATCTTTTGCCAAACCATTTCTGGGTTTCATAGATCGGGCCTCCCCTTCATCAAATCAACTGAAACGCTGGTCAAATTCCTCACAGTTTGACCTAGATCTTATTTTTAAGCAGAAAACTGTGTTATCCACTAATTTTGCACTTAGTTGGGTCACCTGAGGAGCTGTCGATTGACAGACATGTTCAATGTCTAATTCCAGTGTATCAGTTGATCTGTCTTCATGTCTAGCAAATATTGGCTAGTCAGTTTTTCATTTGAATAATTTTGACCATAAACCCACAGGGTTTGTAATAAAATGTGCTAGTAGGGTATTTTTTGAGTGGTTTGGTCTCCTGAGACGTAGAATCTCAAATAAGGTATTCCAGGGAGTTTTTTGCCCCTGACAATTATGCTTTGTCTTCAGCCGAGTATAATTGATGAGGTTTTCTCCCGCTTCCTCCAAAGTTGGAATGCTCGATGTTGAATTCTAGGCCTTGGGGGGTTATTAGAGCCCAACTGAGTGTTATATACCTACTAGGCATTATTTAAGTAGAGCATGGTCTTGTCCTAAGTTATCAGGACCTTTTAAATTTTTTCGAAAATATCTTTTTCGAACGGGGAAAAAAAAATTTAAAATTTTTTTTAATTTTTAATTTTCCCTAAGTTTTTTAATTAATTTTTCCATAAATTAAATGGAAAAAACCCGTTTGTAATAAATCGGTCATCCGGACCCCGAATTCAGTGATTGAAGGCTCTAACCTTAAGCCAAAAATCATTCTTGACCTGCCAGCCAGTCAGATCCAACTTTCAGATCATCAATCGGACACATAACGCCCTTTTTCTCAAAAAAGTCATTTTCGAGGAAAAAAATGATTTTTTATTAAAAAATGATTATTTTGGAGAAAATTAAAACTCTCCAAATTAATCCAAATTCAGCGAAATAAAAGCTAAATGACATCTCATTGGGCATTTATGATGATTGGAGTTATCATAACTCAGCTTCAGTCAGCATTCAGTGAACAATTAATTTATATTCAGTTAGCAAATTTGTCATCTCCAGCTAAAAAATGAGATGGAGAGCACTCATTGGTCCGATGATTTGATCGAGGTAAAGACTGAAGCTTGCACCATCAGTGCCCTTCCCAAACCTAGTAGGGGCTTCATCCATACCTAAAAGGTGGTTTACCTACATCCAGACGCCTACTTCACCCATTCACGCCCCTCCTCAGCCTGGGGGCGCCTTCCACACGTGTGGTCTCAGTTTAGGGTTGTTTGCAGTGGCTAGAGTTGGAGTGGGGGCGCCTTGCCTAGGTGGAGGTCTCCCCTCACTCCCAGCTCTTCATTTTAGGTATGGGGTCTCAGTTATGTGACCAAGCCGGTCAGGTTATGTGATTTGGTTTTAGGGTTTTAGCACTCTCTCATTATATAAATAGAGGCTCCTTCAGCTCTATTAGGATGGACTTTTGTAGCAGAGTTACTCTGAGAAAATTGTATCAAGCATTTGCTTTGAATTGTTAATAAAGATTCGAATTTGGAGGTCCATGAGCTCTTGGATGTGGTAGTTTTTTGCAAATGGTTGAAGTGATATTGTCTCTAACCCCTATTTCTTTAATGCTTATATGAGATTAATTGTTTCTTTGTTAGCTCAAGAAGGCCATTGTTGGCACAGTAGAACAATCATTTGTAGTTCAATTTGATTGTTTATGCGAAGTAGATTAGTATCTTGATGGACATGAGTAATCAGTATATACGTAATGTTGATCATGATTCAATTTTCTTAGCATACTAGCATGTTATTTTGATCTCACATTTGTGTTAAGTTGTAGTGTGTTTTCAGGCTTCACAGGTTGAATAAGGGTGTGAGCTCAGTTGCTTCTATCTCAGGCTTCAAGCAACCTTTTTAATCTAACACTTTCATTGCAGGACCTACAGAGATCTTCTTCTTTAAAGCACAAAAAGAAAGTTGGGAGTTTAACTCTCTCTCTTGGGTTCCATCCATCAATTCAATACTATTCTTCGGTTACCAAACTTCCCTCTTTTAGTTCTCTCTTTGCTCTTTGATCTCCTTGTTCCCTTGCTTACTAGCCTCTTCCTCCTTGCCTTGTTTTTCTTTTTCTTACATTTTCTTCATCGCTGCCCCGTTTTTACTCTTTTTTACCACTCTTTTTCTTCACTTTGGACAGCCCTAGTGTGCCCTAGTTTGTGCCCCTTTTTTACCCCTTTTTGCCCTAGGTTTTGGGCCTCCTTCCACCTTGTTTTGGCCCTTTTATTCCCCTTTTTGTTCGATGTCCTGTTTTTTACTTTTTATGACAGCCATCTTCCTTCTCTTTCACTGCCCCATTTTCATCATTTCTTATACTCCTTTGGCCATATAGTTGGCTGCCCTATTCCTCCCTTTGCTTGCTTTTGACTTCCTCTTTGTTCTCATTCCTTCTTCCCCTCCTCTTCTTTTGATTTTCAGCCTTCTTTTGCCTTGCTCTTTTGCCCTTATTCAGACATCTTCTTTTCCATTTTCGCAAGTTTCAAGAAAAGCTTCAAGTAAAAGTAAATCACTCTCATTTTTACACAAGTTTTAATAATAGTAGAATTGTATGCTTTCATTTGAAAGGTACTTTCAAGGATTAAATTCCTAAAGGCATATTGTATAATTTTAATAGAGTATCTTTTGTTTGAGTGGGGTTTTTAAGTCCCCACTCTCATCCTCCCCTATTTGGGGAGGCTTGTGTTGTGTTCATCTTTTACATGCTTAGGTTAGATGTGTTTGTTTTCACAATTTTTTGCATCTTATTCTTAGAATACTAATTATTAGTCCATCACATTTAATTCATTTATTAAGTTGATTACTTTATTTCTTAATTGTTTATCTTTTATATAAGTAAATCAACTGCCTAACATTCATAAATCTCTTGAATCTCACCATAAGGTGGATCAAGAGTGCTCTCTGTCGGAGAGTTTAATCAATCATCTTCATCTTAATTGTTGCACATCATATTGTTTAATCAATTAATTCTTACGTAAGACTCTTGAACTTGCAGAAACACAAGTCAAGAGCACTCTCTATCGGAAAGCATCTTTAGTTTGCATAATCCCTGCATTAGACTCATCTAGATTAGATAAGACTCTTGAACCTCTGTCATAAGACAAGGTCAAAAGCGCTCTCTATCGGAGAGTTTAATTAATTAACTTAATAAAACCTTCAACACACACACCCCATAATTAATTAACTTCGTTGATCATCCTTCACCTAGTATGCTTTGCCGACTTTCGGGTTGGGCTCGTACTCATAACGGTGAACGGACTTGTTAAGTTCGCACAAGAGTAACTTAATTAAAACTTTTTCCCCATAACCAACGCACCGGCGTTGTTTCGATTAAATACTGAGGCAAGTGGGCAAATTCCAAGTGTGGGCGCCAGGCAACCCAATCTAGGCACAGTTAGTTAAGTTATTGAACACTTAGCTGTGATCCCAGACAGGTCCATCGTGTCTTCAAACGGAGCCACTGAAGGTATTTTCGGTTAGGATATCCAAACACTTTAAGTAAGATCACCACTAAATTCTTTTAAAACCTACCAAGAACACTCGCACAATCTAACACTCACTAGATTAATTCCTAGACTTTTATTTTATTTACGCATTTTATTGACTCCATAAGGCACTGGTCCTTTGTTATATCTGAATAATTGTCTATCTTGATCAATTGTCTATGGTTCATTTCAATTTTTATATCTGAATGCTTAGTTAAAAGTCCGGAATGTTTGCTTATCTGTGTAATCTCTTGTTAGCAACGTGGATTGCTTCTGATTAATCATCATTCTCTTAATAAACAAACACTTCTAATCACATTAAAGTCCAAAATAACACCCATCCGCATCCGTAACCTTAAAAACACTTTAACAACCTTAAGAGCCTTAGTAAACTCTTTTATAGGGACTACCCCCCTTGGCTTCGTTAGGAGTTAGCCTAAACGGAGGAGCTAGGAGTAGGTGACAGTACCTAACTCTATGCTTGCCCCCAAGGTCACACCTCTCCCACTTTCTCAAGTGAGGAGACAGCTTTCAATTGATTTTTGCTGTTGGTGTGCAATTGGCGGGCAACAAACTGCATAACTCCCCCACTAAAAAATTGACCTGCTAGGGTTTTGAGTTTTTCTGATTTCTGACTTCACAAACGGATAGATCGGGTCCCACATAGCCTAAATCAACCCCAACGTTGTGCAACTGCTTGACCATTTGGCCTAAATCTGAAAAATTGATTGAATCTGCCCTAGCGCCCTCACAAAAAACTGGACTTTTCCGGAAGTGATTTTTTCTGAAATCTGACAAGATAGGCTGATAGATCAAGGCCCAAGCACTCCAGAACACCCCCAACGTTGTGCTAGTTTCTCCCAGTTTTCCCTAGATCTGAAAAATCAATTTTTAGCCTCCTAGCCCCATCATCAGATTTTGACTTTTCTAGATCTGATTTTTCTGTTGATTTCCTGATTTGGGCTTGTAGATCAGGTCACCCTAACCTCTTTTCTTCCTCAACGCTGAGCCATCAGCCTCCCAGTGACCCTAGAACTGCAGATCTGTCCTCCTAAGCCCTAGCGCTAGCCATCCATTGAGTTGGGTTTTCTTGTACCTTAGCTTTTTCGGATCAACTACTTTCTGGGTTCGCAGATCGAGGTGTCTCCCAGGTGGGTTCTCTGAAACATTAGTTTACTGCTGACTCCATTTCCCAGTGCACACAAGGCACTGATCTCCTAGCTAGCGCTAGCCCCAACTTGACCTCACTCCTATTCCTTTTGCCAACACCTATTGATAACTCAAGTCACCTATCTTTCACTGATATTGTCCCCTTGGTACTAGGAAGTCCCAACTCTGTTCTTGCTCACCCTGTCACAGTTACGTTTCCCAAGATAGTGGTCATCTCCATCAGTTGCTAGTACCTTAACCCTAGAGCTAAGGTTTCCATTTACCTTACACCTTAAGTACCCTGAAGCCCCATCTGATCTTCTTCTGGTGTCTAGGTCCGATCTCTCCTGTCGGGAGAAGATCTGGGTCTCCCCCATTGTTGTCTTGGACTAGGATAACATAAAGTGAAGGCTGACTTGATTGGCGTGACAACCATCCATTTGGGAGTCTAGGCAGTCGTAGTTCCACCCCTTAGTTGCTTGCCCCTCTACCATCCATCCTGGATCCACCTCACACAGGCAACTACAAGGTGGGTGATAACATTTTGGCGCCGTTGCCGAGGAGGTAGAGGCTTACCTTGGTTTAACATCCCTCACTTTCCCTTACGACATATCTTTTTCGGTGAATTACTTGTGTGGTTCACCTGGCGACTCCACCTTGCGACTCCACTGAGGATCATACCCAACATATTAATCTTAAGTTCTTAGAACATCCCATTCTTCACAATGAACTCGAATTTATTTGTCCAATTCTTCAATGAAATCAAGGAAAATCCAACCAAGCTTAAAAGGCAACTTTTATCTCATCTGGACTTCTCTGAAATCTATGAGGCACCTCATCCTATGCCAAAAAGATACATTAAAGGGTTGCCTCATTTCTTTGCAAATTCAGCTGAATCAATTGAAAGCCACTTAGATGCTTGTTGGTGTTATATGGGATCCCTGGGCGCAGAACATGAAGAGGTCTATATGCGAGCCCTTTGTGAATTCTTAGGAGGTAACGCTGATCATTGGTTATACACGTTAGCACCAAGATCCATCACTAAATATGACATGTTTACCGATTTATTAAGAAAAGAATGGGGTGAAAGCATTGATGAATCCATGCATCCAAATAATGATTGTGTTGTTGAAGATCAATCTAATAAAGATAGTCAGGATAACCATAATGAGATAACTGACGATATTCCTCATCAAACTAATTCCTCTCCTCCCGATCCAACAGTGAACATGCCTTTGAATGAATCTTCGATGCAAAAGAGTGACAATGATCAAATCTCAACCCTTCAGGATTATGACCTTGATATTGATATAGAAAGGGAACTTATTAAAATCTTGTCATCATTAGCTCAAGAAGGCACAAATAAAGAAGGAAAGCAAAATGATCACTATCAAGAAATATCTTTAGTTGAGCCTTCCACAAGTGAAGTCATTAAAGAGTTTTTAAAAGAGCAACTCCATAGTCATTGCGTAATTAATGATAATTTGAGTCAGTATCCAACCTATCTGAATCTTGATTCAGACCTTGATCATATCACCGCAAAAGAAGAAAAGGTTGAAATTAATCAAACTTCTGTTGAAGAACAATCTTGTGGTCATAGTGTGATTGAAGAGCATGCCTGTAAGAGGGATAGGGAAACTGAAACTGAACTTGTTGGTGTTATCCCTTATCTACAGCCTAAAGAAAAACAATGACATGATGATACGATTGTGAGTGAACTTGATCAAGAGAATTACAATGAGGATCCTTGTCCTGACAGTATCAATAGAATTTTTCATCCAATCCTTAATCAGAATATGTTGGTTCAATGTGTGGATACTAACCTTGTTTTGAATCTTGAAATCACTCCTGGAATAAATTTAAAAGCTCTTTCCTCTCATCAAATTCTGAGATCAATTATTCCAAGTCTAGGAGAAATTTTTCAATCCACCCTCCCGTCCCAACTCTTCAAGTCTTCTTGTATGGGCTTGTCGTTTAATCAAGTTGTTACTTTCGAAATTTTGAATCAAGAGTTTAAGCATTATCACGTAAATGGGGAAAATGCACTTCATGTATCATCTCAGTCATCCTTAATGAATAAAATTTTTCAATTTGTAAATCTGTATTATGGATGGCTGGAGAAGGTGTATAAAGATCAATTTCATCTTTTCTCCATTTTTAAACAACAAATGGGCTTGATCTCATTCACAGTTTCATTACATTACAACTTGTCCCCACTTGATTTTCCCATTTCTTCTGGAGAAAATAGAATTGAATGTCCTAGTAAGGTAGAGGTGAAAACAAAGAACTATTTTGGAGTCCTTGAATCATGAGTCATATTTTCTCTTTCCATCAAGAGCTTGCTTGCATACCTCTTATGATCTTGTCAGTGTCTAGATGGATGAGTTTCTAGAAAGTCAATTTCAGCCTTGGCATGATTTCATTCCAGAGCTTTCTTTGAATTTCAAACAACAAGTTAGAATGGTTTCAATTTTCATATGCATTACTTTCAAACCATCTCTGGTTTGTTGGGTCATTAACTACGAAGAGAGCTCAATGGATTCGTTCAACAAATGGTTGCATTGGATTTATGATTTTACCTAACACTTGTCTAAAATTGGTTAGAGTAGGGTAGGTAGGACCTGAATAAGCCTTTCCTTGCAGTAGTGTAGAATTTTTCATCTTTGCTTGAAGCTCGCCTTTGAAGCTCTTAGTGTAATTCTGTTTTCCTGCAAAATAAAAAATCAAACTTTGAAAGTTATGGTTATAGATTAAATTTATTTTCTGCTTTTCAGTTTCATGCATCTTTATTTTCAGTATTTTATATATTATTCACATTTTGTTCTGACGACCGGTCAGTGAGTTTGGTATAGCTCTGGACATGTTGCAGGTACTCAAGTACATTCTTGGTAGCGGTTGCAGAGCTGGATGGATTGATCGAGGATGCAAGAAGCAGAGTGCGAGGACAAGAGATTCTGAGGTTCTCAAGCGCTCTTTTCAGAAGAGCACTTGTCCCAGCTGGAGCCAGATGTTATCACATATATAGTAGCCAGGCTACCATATTCTATTTTTCAGACACAGTACATTTTTTAGCCAGATCTCTTACATATGAGATGCTGAGATGAGCATCTGTTATGGATCATGATTATATTAGTGGACAATTGTACTCTCCCATGTCAGGACTGAGTCTCAGGACACTCAGATTTGAGGACCGATGTAGCCATTTATGTCATTTTCAGAGCAGTCATCGATGCCCAGTTTTATGCCAGTTCTTTCTCATTAGACAGATGGTGTCTCAGATGGATTATATTGCATGGTTATGACTCAGCATTTTATATTGTGTTATGGTTATTATTGCTCTTATACTGATTCTTGTGACATGTATTAACTTGTGGTATCATGATCTGGTGGTCATATTTATATGGACTTAGTTGTATATTGTACTATGTATTGATGTCCCTACTTAGACTTGGAAGTTTTTGATCTATACTCATTGGTTTTACCCTCCTTAGGGAGAATAGAGGTAGTCATTCCCACCATTGTTTTGGCTTGCTAGTGTTGGCTCCATCATTCATTGTCTTCACCCGTCCATTACCTTCCAGTTTAGTTTTCAACCCGACTGACTTCTTGACTTATGGCATGGAGGATCTTTTTCCTCGCTAGAAATTTTGTTGGACAAGCCTCCCTGTTTATATCGTGTCTCGGCTCTGAGTTGGTGACAAAACTTGCCTTTGGTAAGTTGGATTATATGCATAAATCATTCTGGTCGGTTGTTCCGATGTTTGGCACTGTACAAAACTCCCCCTAGTCACTTGAGATGTTGTTGGCTAAAACTGAAAGCTCATGTACTACCTGTATTGAAAATATTGAATATGCGCCCATGAAAAATGAAAATTATAAAACTGTGTTTCTTAACATATGTAAAGAGGGCAAGAGCAATGAAATGCTAAAATACTCCTTGAAGAGTATAAGAAAAGGTCCAAAAAGCAATGATAAAAAATACGTTGACCTTATAAAATATGTCTCGGATGAAAGCTGCAATTAGTTGTACTTTTAAGCACTAGTGAAGTCCCAAAAGAGTCATATAGGCCAAAAAGGCCATGGAATAAAAATGATGATCCTAATGAACTTGGATCAAGCTTGATGTAGACATGATGCCTAAGTTGAATAAGCACTCTCTAAACAACTCACCCATTTGTGAGGCACTGCCATTCCTTGTGTTGTTGTTTGTCTGACATTGGTTATAGTGAGTATTCCCTTTCCTTGTCCAAAGTGTCATAATGTTGAGTAGGAAGTCATCCTTTGCCTTAGCCTTCTCATTTCCACCCTTCACCCTTCACTAGCAAATTGGCTACAGCTATGAAGTGAGTATAGTCTTGAAAGTCTAAGTCTGAGTAATAATGAATAAAGCCTTATATATGTATTGATTGATGTACCGCCAGTGAAATGAATGCTACGTGTTGTGATTGTTACTTGAATAAGTTGTAGAGCATGTCTTAACCTTTTTAACACTTGCAGCGGATGGATATACTCTGAGTTATTATTGGTGTTTGATTATTCACAAATGGTTATATTGTTTATTGGATATGATTGATGATCAAATAGAGACCTATGAGGGGTATAAGCATACACCTTAGATAGATTTGGGCTCTCCAAGTCTAATGAGACAGTTCATTTCTAGTTCCGGGCACTTGAAGATATGATCAGGCTCATTCTGCCTCTCTGATGCAATTTTTTCACAGGTTGATATATTTGAGCGAGAAGGTGTTTTAGTTGGATCTCCTACGGCGTTGTATGGGCATAGGGGGGTGCAGCCATTTGTTTGTACCATTGTAAACCCATCCCAGAGACCCTGGTCGGTTCTGTTTGACAACGCAGGCACCCTAGGAGGCTGTTTTGGCAGGATCACGTTTCCCGAGGCATATTAAAAAATAATTAAATGGCTATTGAAGAAATCGATTTGGGCAACTGAGGCAAGAAAATGACATGGGATGAGTCATGATGATGAGAGTGATGCCCTCCACACCTTTTCCAGCAATTGAAGCTCCTGATTGGGCCCACACCTATTTTTGGGCATTTTTTATTATTTTCTGGAGCTCTTTTTGGAGGCTCACGTTTTCCTCAAGGAGGCACAAAAGTCAAAGAATTAAATTGTTATATTATTTATTGTGTCATGGGGACACCCAAAGGGAGTTAGTCAAACACTCCTTGGACCCAACATGTGCTTTCATTTATTTCTTGTTGAGTGGGTTACCTTTTTTGGGTGGGTTAGCCCACTTTGATAAATTATGGTTATATTGATCCATGCATTGTATGTTGAGCTCTTCTCAACCAGTGATTAGAACATTTCATCTTTTAATCTTAGCCACTCGTTTTGAAAGTGGTTAAGATTCGGTTATGATTGAAGTTCTCTCATTTCTATTTAAAGGAGAGAACTTCTCATTTGTAAGCGTCTTTGGCTTTTGGATCTAAATAATAGAAAGACTTTTTTGTGGAAATTTTTCTGTATCTGCTTTGCATCTAATGTGCTCAAATGGTGATGAGCTAGTCTTCAGCTTCCTAGCATTGTGGAAATTCTCGTGAGATCTATATTTTTCATGGCTATCATTGTTTTGTCTACAGAAGAGCGTTTTCGCTGGAGCATTTTTGTAGGGGGGCCTCAACTCGCTCGGTTCTCTTCGTCTTGGATCGGGGGGTTTTCATTAGTTTCATTGTGATCTATGATTACTTCATTTTACTGTCTTGTAGCATTCAGTTTCTTTATTTTGTATGTGTAAATCTGATATGGTTGACGTTTGCTCATGCAGGGTAGGGAGCGCATTGATGGCTTGGAGCTTGCATATGCCATAGAAATCACGTGGATCTTCCAGAATTGATCGGGATAGCAAAGATCGTCACTGTTACAGACTTCTACAAGCTTTTCCAGGTAAGATCCAACAGGTAAGTCTCTTCTTTTTTTTCAGATCTTATTCCATTGTACCTTGCTTCAATTCATATTTTTCTTAAAACTCTTAAAACACTAAAAATCAATAAACTTGGAAATAGTCCGATCTTTTGCCAAACCATTTCTGGGTTTCATAGATCGGGCCTCCCCTTCATCAAATCAACTGAAACGCTGGTCAAATTCCTCACAGTTTGACCTAGATCATATTTTTAAGCAGAAAACTGCATAACCCCCCCACTAAAAAATTGACCTGCTAGGGTTTTGAGTTTTTTTAATTTCTTACTTCACAGGCGCATAGATCAGGTCCCACATAGCCTAAATCAACCTCAATGATGTGCAACTGCTTGACCATTTGGCCTAGATTTGAAAAATTGACTGAATCTGCCCTAGCACCCTCACTGAAAACTGGACTTTTCCAGAAGTGATTTTTTCTGAAATCTGACAAGATAGGCTGATAGATCAGGGCCCAAGCACTCCAGAACACCCCCAACGTTGTGCTAGTTCCTCCCGATTTGCCCTAGATCTAAAAAATCAGTTTTCGGCCTCCTAGCCCCATCATCAGATTTTGACTTTTCTAGATCTTATTTTTCTGCTGATTTCCTGATTTGGGCTTGTAGATCAGGTCACCCTAACCTCTTTTCTTCCTCAGCGCTGAGCCATTAGCCTCCCAGTGACCCTAGAACTGCAGATTTGTCCTCCTAAGCCCTAGCGCTAGCCATCCATTAAGTTGGGTTTCTTGTACCTTAGCTTTTCCAAATCAACTACTCTCTGGGTTCGTAGATCGGGGTGTCTCCCAGGTGGGTTCTCTAAAACATTGGTTTACTGCTGACTCCATTGCCCAATGCACACAAGGCACTGATCTCCTAGCTCGCGTTAGCCCCAACTTGACCTCACTCCTATTCCTTTTGCCAACACCTACTGATAACTCAAGTCACCTATCTGTCACTGATATTGTCCCCTTGGTACTAGGCAGTCCCAACTATGTTCTTGCTCACCCTGTCACAGTTACGTTTCCCAAGACAATGGTCATCTCCATCAGTTGCTAGTACCTTAACCCTAGAGCTAGGGTTTCCATTTACCTTGCACCTTAAGTACCCTGAAGCCCCATCTAATCTTCTTCTGGTGTCTAGGTCTGATCTCTCCTGTCGGGAGCAGATCTGGGTCTCCCCCATTGTTGTCTTGGACTAGGATAACATAAAGTGAAGGCTGCCTTGATTGGCGTGACAACCATCCATTTGGGAGTATAGGCAGTCCTGGTTCCACCCCTTAGTTGCTTGCCCCTCTACCATCCATCCTGGATTCACCTCACACAGGAAACTACAAGGCAGGTGATAACAGTTTCCACTGGCTACCATGTATAAAACATACGAAGCAATGGGCTCCACTTGTGCCGTGAACTGATCCTACTGCGACAGGTAGCCATTTGCACAAGACATATCTCCAACATGAAATACTATGTCAATAATTTTCCAAGTCCTTTATGAGGTGATCAGTAGTATTGAGAGTGCCTGGTTGGTAGTTGCTATATGCATTAGAACCTTCACGCTCTGCTTTCCCCATATCACCGAAAATGATTACATGTTGCAAAGAATCTTGGCCAGGATATGGAGATGCTTTAACATAATTCAGTTGCCCCCAAACATACGACCCGTTGACTAGTTTATGTCAACCTTGTAGTAGTATTTGGTGTTTGAACTTTGGCCATAAATTCTTCAATATACTTGTGTGTATGAAACCAGGGTCTCGCCAGCCAATTGTATGTGCAGGTCGACCACACATTATGTTGCAGGTATATGTCAATGTTCCAGCTGGTGTCAAGAACTTTGACACCTCTCTTTCAAAACCCCACTCAACAATAGGTGTTGCTTCCTCAAACCCATCTCCAACGATGTTAATAAAAGCATGATCTCTTTTTTAAAGCAATCTGCGATATTTGGTGAACCCGCTGAGGAATTGTAGCTGAAAATAACAGAGACTGCCTCTATCTGGGAATAGCAGCAATAATCTTCTCAAGGACCTTGCGAAATCCAAGATCCAACAAGTGGTCACCTTCATAAAAAATGAGCACTTTCAAGCCCATTAATTGGTTTGAAAAACTTGGTGTATTGTCAGTATGATACAATAACATCCCAGGAGTGGCCACTAAAATCTGACAAAGATCTGTTTTCAACTGTTGAACAAATTGTGGAAACCCCTGACATGAAAACGGGGTAACAACCGAGAAAACATGGAAATTTTGACAGCCTATGGATGGGACCTTATACCATTTGTGAAGTGGCAGGCGCTAATTCCTTCTATCTAAATGACTTGGAAGGGGAAAGAATAAACCTTGCAGTGAATGGCCTTCTGCTCAAGATGTTCTTCACCGAGACGATTTGATGCCTTTATTGGCGTCAATGGTATCAGGGCCTATTTCTAAACTTATCATTGCATGTATTTTATTCATGTATCATGTTTTTGTATTATAGATGTTGTAACATAGTACTAACCTTGAAGGTCTTTGTTGTATATTAGTGTTGTAAAATAGTTTTTATTTCTGTACATTATATACTAACTTTGTGCAATAGCTTAGTTTCCCAATTGGTTTCCTTTTATATATGTGTTACTGATGGACTTTAGTTTTTGTGCAGGACCCAAAGATTCCAGAGTTCTCACATCCTCTTTTTTATTAGAAAATCAGTCAAAGCACGTGTCCCTAGATGGAGCCAAATGTTACCCACTAAGTCATACTTAGTTGGTGGTATCAAGTGAGCCGGATGAGAAGAACAAACACCAATGTTCATTCTTCAAAGTTCAGAAGTCATTCGGGCTTCTTTTGGGAAAAAAATTTTAATTTTTCTTGTACCACATGTTCATACTTCATACCCCCTTGGGGGAGTTGTAATAAAATGTCCTATATGGTGGTGTAGGTAAAAGACTCAGTCTCCTAGACTTATATATCAATCCGGCTAGCCCAAAGTGTTTTTTCCCTTATTTGTTGTTGAATAAACGATTAATAATTTCTAAGTTTTTTACTCATACCTCCAAAGATGCGCTGGTCGTCTTGGTATTTAAGCCTGGGGGTTATTAGAGTCAATGTGTCAATGTTTATAAACATGATAGGCATTAATATTGAGTCATATGGACATGTGCTAGGTCCCCCTAGGTTTATTTTTAAGTTTTGGTAAAATTAATTTTTCCCGTAAACTTAGGCTATTTTTTAATAGTCTAATTGGAAAAATTGGAAATGTAATAAGCATGTGGTTAGGTATTGGATTTTTCCATGGGAGTGCTCATTTTCTAACTCAAAGCACTCGTTTGACCCAAAAACCCACTTTTCCTAAGTTTTAAGTGACAAAATTATCACTTAAGTGAAAAATCACCAAAAAACAGAATTATTATTTAAAAAATAGAAATAATTAATAAATGGAGAATATTCTCATTTTCCTAAATCAATGGAAAATGCTCTGGTTTGACTGAAATCAGTTTTAACGGCTCTCTTCAATGAAGGCGAGTTAGACTGGGCTTATGGACAAGTGTTATCAGTTGGTGGATGAGAGGGCATGAGCAACTCCAAGTCTGGGTTGCGCCCCTCTATCTCTTCCCTCACGTGTGGGCTTGTTGGTGAGTTGTGAGAGGATAGGTGAGGTTGGTAGGGAGAGGTGGCACCTATCTCATTAAACCCACTCCACTACAACTCAGATCATCTCTACATCAACGCTCCCTGTCTCTGCCAATCAAGATTGCGCCCCCTCTGAGCCTCTCGGGCTATAAATAAAGACCAACCCTCTCATTCCAGACTAATTAGAGTTGGATGAAGAGCTGGTGGCTATCGTAATACTGTTATTTTTCAGTCATTTGTTGAATAAAGAAGATTTGGAGGCTATACCATGTAGTGCTTGTATTGTGTGGATTCCCAACGTTATGTTGCAAATGTGGTAACTGCAAAAAAAAATTCAATTTTGTGCTTCTTTGTGTTCCAGCTTCAAAGGATTCGGTTGAATTAGTAAGAGTTTAGATTTGGCAAGTAAGATTACTTGCTTTGTTTATTCATATTGTGTATGCTCAAGAATCTAAGTTTTATGCTTAAATAAGATTTTTTTGCATGTTTTTTCCTCTTTCATACATATATATCCGGATCTCACAGGTTTGTACAAGTTTTTGTGATCTAGTTGCAGGTTCCCAATCAGATGAGGTGTGGATCAATATTGGCGCCATTCCCCATCCAATAAGCTCAAGACACTGTCCCTCGGTGCTCCACAAAAGGGCCTCCTTTCAGCTTGTTTCATTCCAGCAACAAACCAACCTTCACTCATCTTCCTCCTTTCTTCAAAAAATCAACTTTTTCTTGGTTACTTTGTTTATGCATGAGCTTCTAATTTACTATATGCAAAAAATTTTATTAGATCTCATACATAAGCATTCAAAAAGCTAGATCTCATTTTTTAAAGTTTCCATAAGCATTTTAGATCTAGTTTAGGAAAGTTTTCATTTTTTACAAATTAATTGAAAGTAGATCTAAAGGCTTGTTGAAATGCATAGTCTTTCCTTTAAATCTTAAATTAAAATTTTGCAATCAAGTGCACATCGTATTGCTTTTCTTGGTCATTTTTTTTCTCTTTTTTAATACTTAAACTTAACAGTTCTTTTACCAAATTTTTTTTGGTTGTCCAAAGACACTTCCAAATTGTTTTTGGGCACTTTTCATTAACTTTTGCTTGCTGGTTTTTAGCAGGTCAATAAAAAAAGAGAAGGAAACTCTGTCCGAAAATACAATTTTAGGCCATCCGGAGCTTTCAAAAAGTTCCCCCACAGTCAGGTTTCTTTTTTCTCTTTGTTGTAAGCCTTTGGATCCCAGATAACAAGGACCAAAGAGCAATTCTACTAAGCATTGTAACCAAGCAGAATAAAAAAAAAGATCTCGAGTAGGCTCTTTCGAGCCCACTCCCCATCCCCCTGGGGGGTCCGTGTCTTTGTCCTTCTTTTACTTTTAGTTTATTTTCTTTTGCTTTAGTTTAGTCCTTTTACAGGATAGTATACTTTGTTGAATGTTGCAGGTCTAATTATATCATTCCATATTTTCATCAAAGTAATACTACTACTTACCCCACGACTTCTTGAGTTACCCGAAAGGGGAAAGAGATGTGTGGTAGATCTAATTAGATAACTTGTTTTTTTTGTCTTTTGCATTTTAAGTTTATTTCACTTTAAACATAACTAAAATCAACCCCTCCTTGCTTTCCCGATTGAGATTCACTTGAACCGAAAGAGACTCTTGGAGGTCATTTTGTTCTTTTTTAACAAACAAACAAGTAATAAAATCCTTAAAATTTACTTAGGCTCCATTGTGTATGCTCTGCACCACTGCGGTTCGTCCAAACAGTTGGCTGCATCAAAAGCAACGTGGGTGACTAGATTAATTAGTTTTCACACCTTAATTAACCTCCCCAGGAGAAAATCCAATGGGTCGATTTGATCCGTTGCAGTGGCAAAATCCACAAAGGAAGCGGGAACAACTGGGTAGTGACCTTGAAACACCATTAGGCTACACCCTTGTCGGTGTAGTGTTGAACACGTCTCAGAGACTCCAACCAGCCCACATATTCCTTGCGAGGAACTGCATCGGATAAAGGTTTTGGACATACTCCTCGTACCTTCGGGTATACTTGGAGTTCCCTTCCCCCTAAGTTAATTCACTCATTTTCCACATTAACTTAAAACTTACCAAGAGACAATTGTAAAACATCTACTTCAACATTTTTTAGCACGCAGAATCTTACGACTCCATTTTCTAATTTTGGCACTGATCTTTATTATTTCCATCTGCATGATTTATGAGTTGAGTAATTTTATAATTCCTTGTGCTATTTATGCTGTTGTAATCAGTTTATCTTTCAAATCTCTTATTTTCCATTATTGATTAAAAACTCCTAAAACACTTACTCATCCAAATCTATCACCACTAAAGCCTGATCAACCTTAGCAACTCTTTAGGGTCTACCCCCCTTGGCTTCGTTAGGAGTTTGCCTAAATGGAGGAGTCAAGAACAAGGTGACAGCCTTGACTCGAGACTTGCCCCCAAGGACACACCGAGTGACTTGAAGATTTCTGCCACGTCCCCCCCAGGTGTGTGAAAGGCGGCAACAGGGTACACTTTGTCCTCATTTGCATAAACCCTAGGTGGATCTAAGTTGGGTATTTCTCATTTGGACTAGATCTATCTAGATCTACTTGCCTAAGTTCCTTGTGGAACAATTTTACTTCAAGTTGGGAAATTTTCCATGTCTTTAAGCCTCCCCAACTTCGTCTTAACCTTTCTTGCCACATTCATTTTCTAGATCTAAATCTACTTACTCATTGTTCACCTTACACATCACTTGTTTATCCATTAGAGTGTCTTGAGTAGGTTCGCTAGCCCTCATATGCTAGTAAAGTCTCCCCCTTCATCATTCTACGGTTTGATCTAAAGTGACAAGAGCCCGTCCGGTGTGACAACTACCTTTCATTAGTAGTGGATGAGACCCTTGCGGTGTCACCGGTTAGCTATTTCACCTCTACCATCCCGAATAGGATACCTTTAGTGGGTAGCTACACATCATGTGATAACAGGAACTTGGGAAGCCCTTCTAAATTTATGTTAAAGGATCTTTTTAAATTATGACCTTGTAAGACACACTTCCCACACTGTCTCATGCTTGAACAAAAGTGGATTGTAAGGGATCCTGAAACATGCTGGTTAAGGTAGTGCCAGTCCATAGCGAAATCTTACTCTTCTTTCAAACACAAAGTATGAGGATGGCTTATGCCTCACCAAGGCTTGGCCATCAAAGCAAGGTTTCATAAAGTTGGTGTTACAATTGCTACATGTGCAGTTTGTGGTAGGGATGAACTGGGTGAGCCTCTCTTCTGGAGATGCTTGTTTGCCAAGACCTTTTGGGTATGATTTCAAAGTGAATTTAACTATTATCTTACTGCCCAGGAATCTTGAAAAGGTTCTTTCCTAGGGGATGCTTGGATGATTACGGATATATATGAATCTTTATAGCACATAGTTCGGCTGTCCTCTATTGGCCTCTGTGAAAATATCAGTGTGAAGCTACTTTTCATGGGGAAACATCCCTTCTTAGCATAGGGTAATTGATGTTTTTTAGGCAAGATTTGGATTTTCTTGTTCAAGTCAATTTCAGTTATTTTCACGAGGATATTGGATCCCTTCCTACTGGGAAACAGGTTCATGTGCTCACATTGCTGGCCTTCTGAGGACAGGGTTTTCCTTGTAATCCTGTTGTTAGATTGATGTAACTCTCTTTATTGGCTATTTTTTTGTTTCCAATCAAGAAGTCATTAGTTACTTCTCTATAATACAAATAAATTGTCCGTAAAACAAAAAATTTCATATATTTATAATATGTATCATAGATGAATATTCTGGAGTTTATAAAGCATCACACAGGCTTCATATTGCACCCTTTAGTCGACTCTTCCTTTAGTTTGTAGACATGACTTCATCAGATGTTCATATTGGCAATACTGTTTTAACTTTAAGGGAAGGGACTTCTTTTATTTCTTGATGTTTATGCAAATTTATTTATTCTGTTCTTCCTTTATTATATTCTCACCCTTGCCATCTGGTCTTATTTTCATTGTAACCTATAAGGTCTGTGAATGTACATACTTCTCAAAAAAATGTTAACTTAAGGAACCATTATAGGAAAGAAATACAAGAGACGTACAAGTTTTCTTCTTCAATTCTTTCAGCAATTGATATTCCTTCCTGAGAAGCAACCGGCAAAGTATTAGCCTGCAAATGCCCTCCCAAATCATGTTCCGATGATCCTCCTGTGTAATTAGGTTGTGGATTCTTATTGAATCCAATGTTAACTTCTGGTTGCTGATTTGCACAACCATCTGCAACTTTACTTTTACTTATGGTTTGTGCTTGGGCCTGTTCACTTGTAATCATATGCATCTCTGGACAAGATTGTCCTGACATAGGTATGTGAGGAGAAGAATGAGCTTCCTGCACCCATGCACTTTCTAGCCGTTCTTCATCAGAATGAGCTCTTGATACCACATCCTGGCTACTAGCATATCCATGAAAAGAGGAACGAGCTAATTCAGGTCCCACAATCTCACTTGAGGAAGCTTTATTATGGGAATGAAATGTTTTGTGACCACTGGATTTCCATCCATCTTTATTTCCATTTACTGCAGTGATTTTGGCATCAGTAACAGAGTCACACAGCTGCAATCTGCATTGACTAGAATCAATTACAACATTTTGGATAGTATTTGAATCGACTGATTGATCACCTGGGAAACCAACTCCAACTTGAAGAATATCTTTCTCAGAGTTTATTTGAGCTTCAGCCTGATGGCCAAGAGATAAATGTAGCCCTTGTGGAATGGAAGAACCAAAATCTTCTAGCCTTGTTTTATGTTCATCAGTGTGGGATTCCATATGAACTGTGGTATCTGTATTGAAAGAAAAACATTAGTCCCGCAATCCACATGTGTTCTTCATAAATCATTGTAAAAAGTATCAATTTTCAATTCTTGTCTTTGTAATTTAAAACATTTTTCAAAACCAAATCAGGGTTACAAGAATGTGGAAAAAAACAAATAATTGGAAGCAAAAACAGAATAATTACTATAAATGCAAATCAGTCTTACATAAAGCTACCACAAGATATTAGTGGAATATGTCATGGTTCTGGTCTTATTGACTGATCTGGCTAATGAACCTGACAGAACCTGTACAACATAGAAGCCCTAGGGTGTCTGACAAGTGCCCAATGCATGTCTTAATGGCTGTGCATAGTTTGTCCATGAACACAGCAACATAACCTAGCCTAGGGAACCAGAATTAAATTGTCTTGTCTGTTTCAGTATATATGACATAAGTTCCAAGAGTACAATGCAGAGCCTGTCATGCAAGGATCTGGACGAATTCTGCACTCTAAATTGTGATGTAGTCATGTGTGAAACTGTCTTTTCCAAGCAAGCCCTTATAAAAGGATAGAGAGAGCGCATCAATAGCTCCAGTCTGTAATACCATGTGTCTCAAACCCTCAAGGGTTTTGATATCGGTTTCTAGTCCCAAGATAAGCATTTACTTGCTTCTTGGCATTCAGGCATCAGAAGCCTTGCTTAGCGTGCCAAGCCATGTATGGTAAGTCTTATCCTTTCCAATTATCACACAATGGTATGCCAAAAAATACATTATCTGAGAATTGTTCTGTGACTGCACTATTCAGAAACAAGAATGTCTAAATGAGCTAAGAGAAACTGGAAAAATAAAATCAAGTTTGAAAGTCCTCTAACAACCAAAACAAAGAGTCGGACTACAAATTCCTCATTTAGTACAAGCCAGATAGGGTTACCAAGAGCTCTCACATTGAATGGCCAATATCGTGTAGATCATGTCTACTACATATAACCTTCTTAATTCTTTCAGTAGTAAATCTTCTGAAAAGGATATTCATACTATGTGTTGTAAAAGGTTAACAATTCAACTTTTAAAAACGATACTAAGAGTCTTTTTAGGCTAACAATACAACCATTTGTATACGATACTAAAAGTTCTAAAAGGCTCACAAATCAGTTGAAATATAAACTCTATGCACTGCATGAAGTAAATTAAATCATAATTTTTACAGCCTCATTACCAAAGTAAACAATTAACTAATAGGACTTTTGAAAAGAGAAAGCATGTTGGCAACTTATCGATAAAGAATCAAAGGGGATGTTCTAAAATAGCTATTCCTGATAGGCTATGTTACATATTTACTCTGTATACAACAAAATAATTTGCCAATACGGAAAGATCTTCCTACAGAAGTCAGTGTTTCATCTTGCAACGCAGAGTAAGCTAAGAATGATTGTTAGTGCCATCAATATTTATGATTCATATCTTAAACAACTTAGTGTCCATTCCACGTCTCTAATACTATGCAAGAGATAAATCCTACCATAAGGTACCCCTATCATACAATTAAGTGACAATGATCAAGGAAATGCATACACATTGTACACGGATTAGTTAGATTAGTGTTAACAAAATAAAGATATGATTGACATTCTATGCTTTATACACACACGGATTTATGAAAGCAAGTTCTCCAGTAATCCTTGTTAAGACTTCAAGCTTACTTGGACTGGTGCAGACAAATCGCCTTCTGCGTGCTTTACAGAACCCATCGGAATAAGTGGACGGATATACTGGTAAATCTTTATCGCCCGTCATCATGGTGTCCATGCTATCATCTGATGATGGTGAGATTTTCTTTCCTGACAGAATTGATAAAGGCTGACTCTTAGTCACCCTACCAAAATAGTGGGATGAACTGGATTCCCTTGATATCTTGGCAGGAATACACTCCTTCCTGGAAACAGCGATTTCAAGAATAGGAGAGCCTTTTGTACGTTGCATAGGCTCAGAATGCTTATCCAGATTGTTCCATTTAATACCTGTTGTTTCCTGGTCTACATTTTCCTTTTCCGTTGCATGTGCTACAGGGCTCTGAATGACACTAGTTCCTGAAGAAGAATTATGAAATATATGCGATGGATCTGGTGCAAGCTGAAGCATGGCAGCTGTCAGCCATGTCGTTCTATCATTTGATAAAAGAAGTTGTTTCTCAGCCTCAGAGAGAGTTCTGAGAGCCTGACGCAACCGGTTCATCTCTTCTTTTGATACTGCCAACATAAACAAGACTAATGTCATTATAAGGTTGATATGCTTCAAGGTTTGGAAAAAAAAGCAATATAGGTGTAACCACAACGTAAATGCAAAATGCTTTGCCTTTTAGAGGGAAACTATATATTTGCATGTTCCGTCTTCTGAACATCTAATGAATATAGTGTGAGATAATGTGGTTGTCTCTTTCCAAAGGAATATCTATTATATAGTTTCAAACATTGATATGAAACTGAACAGAATAAATACTGGTCATTAACAAATCACTTACATGTTTGTTTGTGAAAAAACATTCTTTTGTGTCTTTCTCGATGCAGCTTGCAACTGCCTGCAAGAATATCAGTTATTAATGTTGCCAGCTGTGACATCAAGCCTAATGGTTCCACCCCTGCTTCTATAAGTTCCCTTAAACTCTTCACTGTATTTACAGTATCCGCAGACAAAGCTAAATCAAGCAAGTCTACCAACTTCTCATCTGGAATCAGCCCAACCTGAAGGGCAGCATATACACTTCATTAGAGGTCCAGTTGTCATTGAAAATTTCTTTCAAATGTATATAAAATCTTTCTTTGCAAACTGAAAATATAAGTAGAATTCCGTGTCAGTTCAAAACCCAAAGGCATTATCAGCTGGAACAAACAACCTCAAGGTGAAAGTAAGTACAGAAAATCAAGAAATTTATCTATAATTGATGAACATGTGATGGATCTCTTTTTATTTGCAATATCACATTTATCATCATTAGGTGGAAAACACATGCATTTGATTATGGTATTGTAATCAAGCCAACTTTTCTAATACCACAAACACCATAAATTAAATGCACTTAGTCAATTCTACAGGTTTCTTTCAGAAAAGGTTGCCACAATGCCAAGTAATTATAGGAGCCTCTAGATTTCTAAAAGGGTACCTTGGTCTCATAGCGGTACAGAATTCTTTCAAATACAAATTCAAAATTCTCAGGAGGAAACAAGACTAAATCTGAAAAGAGACCATCTGGAAATTCGTCAAGGATAACATCTTTTGTCAGTCTGACAAAGAGCCTTATTTTACTATTGCTTTGAAACTCTGTACTTACCGGCTTCCTTATAATTTGCTCCACATATTATGTTCTTGACCAGATAACTGCTGATAAACACATCAAGATCTGCTGTTATGCTGAAATCTATTGGCTGAAACTACTAAGAGAATCTCAGGCTTTTTTCTCCAACATGCAAGAAATATGTACAAGTCCAAACACAACAGTTAAATATTCCAAAATGTCTGAAATACATAGTTGCATCGCTACCGCTCCCGGGATTTTGGCGACCCATACCCAGCGTTTCCCTGTTCTTGGGAGCTTGGGAGCTGGTATGAAACATACCCTTTTTGTTGGGAGCTTCTTTGGGAGCTTGGGAGCTTTTTGGGAACTTGTTTTTGCCGCTCCTTTTTTATTGGGAGCTTAGCTTCTATAAGCTCCCGACCATGTGGAGGCCAAAATCATAAGAAAAGTGTTGAAAATCAATTGAATGATTGTTGTTTATTGTGTCAAGAAATCACCAATAATAAAAATTTCAATTGAATCTATCAATAATGTCAATTTTTTTATTTTCAAGGTTATATAAATAAATAGGGCTCACACCTCTTGAATGTTTAGATCCATTCACCCTCAAAATATAAGCTACAACTGTACTTAAGTGAATACAAATGGATCTTTCTACAATACTAAGATATTGAACAACTTTAATTCATGTCTCAAATGTTTATAGCTAGCTTGCGTTATTCACACTGACTGATATAGCAATTTAGGATCATAAACCACATGAATTTCCAAATACCAAAGAATTTGAAAGTTTGTTAGTTGAACTTAAAACAATCAAGTTCATTCACATTAGAAGTAAGTACTAAGTAGTAGTTACCATAAAAAAAATGCAGAGGCACCCAAATACCATGCACTCTTAGAAGCAATAATATAGATGGAGTAGGAACAAGGAATTAGAAAAAGATTGAATCTTATGATTTATGAAGCTATTGGTGCTTCATACACGTATATGCAATCTGCCTTTACAAACTTGTACAATGGAATTTGTATAATGTGGACCTAGAGGAGTGAGCAAATTTAGAAGGATTGAATTTCATGACACTAGTAGAGGCTTAAGAGGATAAAATGGTTTAAGCTATGAAATTAATCAATTGTTTTTTTAAACTCTATTTTTTTTAAATATATTTTAAAAAATTAATATATATTATTGTCGCTCCCAACCCTACATTTCCTGCAAATTTGGGCGAAGCTTCTAGCCGTACCGGATACTCATGCCCACGTACCCAACATACCTGTGTTTCAGAAACTTGTGCAACATAGCTGAAATATGAAATGGAGATCTGAATTCCATCATTTAGTCTGGAAATTTGACGAGGAAGACAGCAATGAAATATTACTTGAAAACTTTTCAACAGAAACTAACTTAATAATAACTTAAAATATGTTTCAGTATTGTTTCTTGAGGTGCGGATGCCAACTCAAGGCCAAGAATCTCCAAGAGCAGTATGGACGCTGCACTTGGCCAAGTTGTCCATCTCTCATATACTATCCATCTCTTTTATACTAGTTGCAACAGTCATTTCTCAAAAGCATGTTCTGTTATAAGGCTTAAAAGACTATTTAAAGCTTTCATTTTCATTTTTTGCCTATGACATCCCTTCTAACACCAAACTGGAATTCCATAATTCATTTTCAACATCTATTTTCACCTAGGACCAATATATAGCCTTTAAGCATAATGACACCTGTTACCATCTAAGCTGCACTTAGTAGAAGTTAGAATTGTTCAGAGGAGCCATCAAATAATGAACAAGTCAAATTGTTCACTATCAGAAGTTCAGAAGTCCAAAAGTCCATGCAGGCTAATTTTGGCCCTTTTTCAAATTTTTTGCATATTCATATCCCTCGGGGAAATTGTAAAAGGCTAGAGTAGCATGATGACTTTTTGTAATAAACTTCGCTTTCCTAGGACTTAAACATCAATACGTTACTCTAGAGTGTTTTTTCTTGTTAATTATGTCTTGCTTTTCAGCGACGAATAATTTCCGAGCTTTTCACTCAAACCTCCAAAGCTAGAGTAATTGGCTTGGTGGTTAGGCCTTAGGAGGTTATTAAAGTCTCAATGTCGATGTATATTACCATGCTAGTCATCGATTTTGAGTCATATGAACACGCACTAGGTTCCCCCTAGGTTTTTTCACTTTTACGCTAATAAAAAAATGTCCTGTAAAAACGAAGAATTTTTTAATGCTTTTAATGTAAAAAATAAAGATGAAGTCGTGAAAGTGTGGTTAGGAGGTGGAATTTGCTATGGGGGTGCTCATTTTCTAAATCAGACCACCCACTATATCCTTATACCCCTAAACCCACTTTGAGGATAATTTGAGCAATTATTTATCACTTAAAATTAATTCTCTTGAAAATGGCCACAAAAGACAAACTAAAATCAAAATCGCTATTCCTAAATCAAAGGAAGCATGTCGGAGACAGGATCTCAGAGGTGGCACAGTTAGCTGAGGGTCAAATCGATTCAGCTATATGTCAAATCAAGCTGATTAAGATCATATCTTAGAAGGGCGAGTTTGCTCCTTCAAGAGGGGGCGCATATCTCCAGAGAGGGGACACATCCTCTGTGGCATCTTTTGAATGAAAGGTGATCATCCCAAAGAAGAGGACACACCTCTTCATGAGAGGTGGCGCCATGCTTCAGATCAACTCCAATCAAATCCCCCTCTTATCTCAAATCATCCTAGTCATCTGCAATTAGCCAATGCGCCCCCCTGGGCTCCCATTTGCTATTTAAGCAAGTGTTTTGGCTCTCATTTCTCATGGTCCTAGGACCGAAGGGTTGCTCAGGTTTTGTCATTGTATTGTATTACTCATTTGGAATAAGAAGGATTTGGAGGCAAATATTTAGTAATATGGAATTAATATGTGGATGATGATGGTTGCTCTTATGAGCAAAACATGTATTTGTTTCATGTTGTTTCTTTTTGTTGACCACCAAAACCAACTGGGTGGACAACAATGTACCATGCACATATTGGATGTCCCTTGAAGATAAGAATGAAGTACTTAATGATTATATCAAGCAAGGAAGCTCTTCTTCTCTCTATGAAATTTCCTCACCCCTGCGGGGGATTTTGTAAGGATATGTCAACATGAAGGTCTAGTTTTTTGTAACCTGATCACCTAAGACTTAGTCATTAGGGAAGTTTTTTCATCGAGTGTTTTTCACTTGGATAATTAAAATTTATTTTTAGAGATTTTAATTATTTGAGCTTTTCACTCAAAATTACCTCAAAAGTGATGAAAGGTGTTCTACTGATCGAGTCCATGGGGCGATTGGGGCCTAGGAATGTTCTATATTAACATGTTAGACATTATCCAGAGTCTTGCAGAATTTCATTAAGTTTTGCATAGGGTTTTTTAATTTTTTGTCATTAAAAATTGTCACTCAAGACAATTTGTTGTAATGTAAAAGAGGCTTACTTGGTCCTTTTTAATCTTGTATAGGTGTATGGGTACTCAAAACAAATGGCATGAGACCCACTACACCCATGGTCCAAGTTTGAAGTCATTCGAACAAATATTACTATGGTTTTGGTCACTTTCTCTTAGGTCATTTATGGAAATCGGGAAATTGGGCATTTAATTAGAGAGTCAAATTTTGGAAAAGTGAATATAGTCACTTGGGGTGACCAAGTAAAGGTTCTAATGTTTATATTAGGTTCCTATGATAAATTTAAGACCCAAATGGGGCCCCCCAAGCAAGCATGTAACAAGTTTTGAGTTGCTTGCTCTAGGGGGTGCCCCTTTCTCTCTTTGATTGGTTGGGTGAGGTAAAGTCAATGGGAGAGGCCCCACTATGGTGGTTTCCTCCCCATTTGACATAGCAATAAGGTTAAAAGCATTAAAATGGGGGTTTCTCTCCCCATATTTGAGATCCCAAACCATGGTTTTGCCCTCCTTGAGCAAATTCGCCCCCCTCTCTTGGGCCTCCTCTCTCGCCCTTGTGACACTTGTCTAGCATGCAAAGAGCCTCTCTCTTTCATTTTTCCTATTTAAGGAGGGCATTCCTCCTCGTTTGAGTAGATTCACTTACTCTCTTGCTTCATTTTGCTCATGCTCTCTTGCTCTCCCATTCTCTCATTCTTACTCTCTTACTCCACTCTTGTTCGAGGAAGTATTGTCCATGCATTGTGATTGAGGTGATCTTGTTCCATTCTTGGTTCGTTTTGTGTTTGGAATCTCAAGCAAAGTTTTTTGCTTGAGAATAGTATTGTAATAGTTTTGTTGCATGCTATTTGGGTTGTCTGCTTAGAATTTGGGACGTTAAAGTAGTTCTAGCTTGAATATTTTGTTTCTCAAGTCTTTGTGGATTTCTCCCTCCATTTCCATTGTTGAGTTAATTTTGTTAAAGGTTTCCCAAGTTTGGAAAGTGGGATACCCCATTGTCCAACAAATTT
This sequence comes from Pseudotsuga menziesii, assembly GCA_001517045.1. NCBI lineage: Eukaryota > Viridiplantae > Streptophyta > Pinopsida > Pinales > Pinaceae > Pseudotsuga > Pseudotsuga menziesii. The sequence continues at coordinate 227,681 of LPNX010504395.1, read as the reverse complement.
CAAAAAGGACTTGGCATCTCTACTAACATTCCTATTCTTATTGCAACTCTTAAATACTTCATTTGGCACTCAAATATTATCATTTTTCAAGTTTTTACATGCTAGTTTTGCCTTAAAATGATTTCTGATTTTTGCATGAAAATTTTTTAGTTTGTTTAAAACTCATTTCTATCACTTTTGTGCTATAATAGCTTGTTGTTTTGTGCAGGTTTCTGATCTCACAGGGGGAGGGAATGCTCAAGTTCAGCGACTAGTAAGCACCAACAACACCCAAGAGGGTCTATTTCAAGTCCCTCGCAAAAAACGGTTAAAAAAAATCACTCTTTGTCTCTCACTTCTTAATAAATATTATTGTTGAAATCTACATCTTTGTAACAAGCCCAATAGAGTCTCTTGGGCTTGAGTTTGTTGTGCTTCATTTCAAGTTTTCAGTACTTAGTGATTTTGGTTTCGGTGGCATGTAAGTGAAGTGGCTCTACCCATCCTTGCATGACCTTGTAAGTTGTTTGGATTTAGATTAGTTTACTTTGTTGTTTGTTTTCTTTTTGCCCACACCTCACAAGTGAAGTGACTCTGCCCATCCATGTGAAATCGTGTTGGCTAGCATTTTAATTTCAAGTATTTGCTTATTTCATTTTTCCCACACCTCACAAGTGAAGTGGCTCTGCCCATCCATGTGAAATCACGTTGGCTAGCATTTTAATTTCAAGCATTTGCTTATTTCCTTTTGCCCGCAATTCACAATTGAGTAGGCTCTGTCTTCGTTGTGATATCACGCTTGGCTTGTTTTGTTTGATTTTTGCTTAAAGGATAAAATTTACCACAAGCCCCGTTTTTTCCCCGTATCCTCTCCCCTCGCCAGTTCGACCGACCTAGGGTGACGAGAAAGGGCAAAGATTTGTGTTGGCTAGTTTAATAGGCACCCAGATAAGTATCTTTCATTAGAAAGGAGGAAAAGAGGCTTAACATATGGAGCTAGTGGGGTAGAGATCGTAGGGAGCTTCGTGGCACTTTGGGTCCTCCAATTGAGCACCCAACAAGTTTGGAGTTTGACCCGTGGAGTTAGACGAGAACCTTGTGTTCCCGTGTTGAGCACCCAGCATTCTCTCTCTAATCGAATGAGACAGTCTCTTGGGATAGACATCTAGAATAGTTCATTTCTTTGCAACAAACACCTTAATTCCCTAAGTCAAAGAGAGACATAAAATTCACTAAAACTTACAGGACCACTTGCATAACATTGTTACAATCATTTACAATTTCTCTACTTTGCAATCACTTTATTTTAACTTACTCATTTATTGGAAGTCATCATGTTCTTGTATATTTGTTAATGTAAATGAGTTGATGCTTTAGGAAAATTAATTGAAGTTGATTATTGTGACTCCATAGCCTGAGTACAAACGACACTGGTTATTTTGATTATTTGATTGTTTCTCTCTTTCATACATTACTGGTTAACAGTTAAAAAGTTTGCTTGACATTGAAATATTTGCATCACTGCACGTTGATTGTCATTTTTGTAATTTACAACTTCCAGAAAACATTCTTCAAAAAAGAACTTAGTAAGTAGCGACTACCCCCCTTGGCCTTTAGGAATTGTGGTCTAAACGGGGGAGTTTAGAACCGAGGTGACAGTGGGTTCTCAACTCATAAGTTTCCCTCGGGAACGCACACAGCGGTTGGGATACTTACCCGCGTCCAAGTGTGTTTTAGGCGACAACACTTTTATCATTGAAGTCTAGTCCTTTAAAAGATTATTACTAATCAGTATGAAAGAGTGAAACTGTTGAAATATTGTGACTTCGAAGAATATTCTATATGTATCTTTTTGTGGTCCCCGATGGTCCTGCCGGGAGAACCACTTGTATTACATTGTACCCCGATGCTCCTAATCGGAAGAACTAATAAGAGTCATGAGGTAGTCCCCTCTAATTGTAAAGGTGGGTCATTAGCAGCCTAGTGTGGTTACTTGAGCCTACATGTGTAACTCAAGCCTACATGATTTAACTCGAGCCTACATGTCAAATGAGTTAACTCTTTGTGTTCCTTTTTTATGGTTGTGCTTGTCTATCTTTCAGTGATCCTGTTTATATGCTTTTGTCATGAAAATGAAATGAAATACTGATGTCTTAGCTAAGCATATGAAAATTTAACATGGAATCAGAGCCACCCTGAAAAGAAGACATTGTGCAGCTACAGAATCTAGGGCTTCTTACTTTTTGGTTCTCTCTCCACAATTGATCAGCAAAAGAAGGCTAGACTGACTCTCCATTGAAGGGCGCATCTTTCTGTCGAAGCAGAATTCGATTCCAAGCATTTTCAATTTTCGGTGCGGGAAATTAGGGCTTCTTGCAGAAGAAGAATTTTTGAGTGAGCCCAGCATAGGATTGCTCTCCTCATCAAAATCGAAGTCTAGAGACCTGGATCAAGTTTTTTTGGTTGGGTGAAACTCCGGGAAAGTCAAACCCTAGTTTGACCCCGAGCTAGGAAAACCCTAAATACTAAAACTGCTAAGTTTTGGTACATTCGCTATATCCCGATATTGGCGAAGGTTCAGGAGTTGAAAATTGCAAAGGCCAAAGATAAAATCCTTCTATACACTGTGTCCAAAATTCAGACTTACATTCGCTATATTCTGGGAGATATGATCCCTCCAAGTTAGGGTTCCAGCCTCTTCCAGAATTCATCCCTAAAAAGGACACCTGGGGAAAATTGCTATAGCTTGGGCTACAGAGGTCCAAATAGAATTCCTGAAGATGTTCCACAAAGGGCACGGACTGTAATTTCTGTGGTCCAAAGTTCAGACCCAGAATATGAAACAGTGACACATGGCATGCTGTACAACTTCGCTGTTCTGAACAGTCCTGTAATAGGTCACCTTGGGAAAAGGATCATAAATCCAAAATGGTGAAACCAATTTTGATGAAACCTGTGGTGTTGGATCAGGGACATACGAGGTTACCTCAGTGCGAAATTTCAGACACAGAGGGGCAGCAATTGCAGAGATATCACAGAAACAGTGACAGGCATTTCTGCAGAAGCTGAATCGTCTAATTTGAAAGGTGAAGAATCGAGATTTCCAGAATCCAAGTACATCAATCAACTCACCTCATTCAAGCACATCTCCTGGTAAGGTCAGTTTCTCATTCCACAAAATTTCAATTTTTTTTGTAATTCTCTAGCAAGATGACTTCAAGCACTAAGCTTGAAGACAAGCTAGAAGGCATAGAGAATTTTCGAGCATGGAAATACAGGATTGGTTTCATTCTCCAAGACAATGATCTTGATAAGTATAT
>LPNX010504395.1:212191-224313 GCA_001517045.1 Pseudotsuga menziesii | reverse complement strand
AACAACAACAAAAGATATCATGCTCATCTAGCTGAAGATGAGGATGAAGAAGAAGAAGATGAAGGACCTTCGAGAAAGCAAGCAAGAGAAGAAGATGCGAAAGAATATGTATTGTTTTCTGCTCTCTCTGGGTCTGTGACTCCTGGAGAAGACACTCGGCTTATTGATAGTGGTGCTTCAAAGCACATGACGGGACAAAAGAAAACTCTGTCCAAACTTGAAAAAAAGAGCTCTCCTCAGAAAGTATCCCTAGGAGATGACTATCAATATCCGATCAAAGGAGTTGGTGAAGCAAGCTACAAACTTGAATTAGGTAATCCCTTAAAAATGAAAATGTATTATATGTACCTGGTTTAAAGAAAAATTTACTTTCTATCTCAGCTTTAGATAAGAAAGGATTCAGAGTTGCTTTCATAGATGGTCAAGTACTTATGTGGCCCAAAGGAAAGAATATTGAAGATGCAATCATCATTGGTGAAGAAGAAGGGGGCTTGTATAAACTCAAGGGGCACTCAGAAACAGCCTTTGTGCATAAGTTCACTGACCCTAGTGAACTATGGCATAGAAGGCTTGCCCACATCAATTACAAGGCTCTACCTCATGTGAACAAAGTAGTGACGGGATTACCAGACATGAAGATCAAGCATGAAGGCATTTGCAAAGGATGTGCGAAGGGAAAGAACATCAAGAATCCATTCCCGAAAAGTGAAACAAAAACAAAAGGTACGTTGGAATTGATTCATTCAGATGTATGTGGTCCAATGTCTTCCACATCCTTAAGTGGCTTTGAATATTATATCACATTTATTGATGATTTTTCAAGAAAGACTTGGATATACTTCTTGAAGGCAAAGAGTGAAGTGTTTGAAAAATTCAAGGAGTTCAAAGCCTTGATAGAGAATCTTTCTGACAAGAAAATTAAGATTCTCCGATCAGACAATGGAGGAGAGTACACCTCAAAAGAGTTTGATGCCTTTTGCAAAGATGCAGGAATAAAGAAGGAACTAACTACTCCCTACAATCCCCAACAGAATGGGGTAGCGGAAAGAAAGAACAGAACCATCATGGAGGCAGTGAAGACAATGATATATGATCAAGATCTTCCAATGCACCTATGGGCAGAAGCAGCAAGAACTGCTGTGTATGTACAAAATAGAATATCTCACAGTGCTCTTGGGTTCAAAACTCCAGAAGAGATATTCACGGGAAAGAAGCCTGAGGTAAGTCACTTCAAGATATTTGGTTGTCAAGTATATATTCATATACCAAAAGAGAAAAGAACCAAATTAGACCCTTCCGAAAAGAAGGGGATATTTGTTGGATATTGTGAAGTATCCAAAGCATTCAGAATCTACATTCCTGGATTCCACCACATGGAAATCAGTCGAGATGTGACATTTGATGAAGAGGCAGCTCTCAAGAGATCCAGGAAGTGCCAACTTGAAGAAGTGTATGAAGAAGAGACACCACCCAGAAATAAAGAAACTACATGTCTCCCTGAAGATGAAGCTCCTGAAGAACATAACATGCAGAACCACAAGAACCTCCCATGATGGAGATATCAAGAAAAAGAAAGCCTGCTTGGACAAGAGAAATTTTACAAGAGGTAGAAAGATATGGAGCTCCTGAAGGCTCTACAAGGGAAAGAAAGAAACCTAATACTTTTTCCAACTATGTAGCCTTGATGTGTGATCTAGTAGAACAAGTACCTACAAACTATGAAGAAGCGGTACAGAAGAAAGAATGGGTAGAAGCAATGACTGAAGAATACCAATCAATAATGAAGAATGATGTGTGGGATATAGTTCCCAAACCAGAAGGAAAGAGTATAGTATCCTCCAAATGGATATTCAAAATAAAGCATGCAGCTGACGGAAGTATCGAGAAGTATAAAGCAAGATTTGTGTCCAGACGTTTCTCTCAGAAAGAGGGAATTGATTATGAAGAGACATTTGCTCATGTAGCACAATATACTTCGATTAGAACTATCATGGCACTTGCATCCATAATGAAGTGGGACTTACACCAGATGGATGTGAAAACAGCTTTTCTGAATGGTGTTATCGAAGAAGAAGTTTACATAGAACAGCCTAAAGGATTTGAAGTTGAAGACAGACATACTCATGTATGCAAGTTGAAGAAGCCTTTGTATGGTCTTAAACAAGCTCCTAGAGCTTGGTATGAGAGGATAGATAGTTTCTTGTCAAGCATGGGCTTTACCAAGAGTAAAGTTGATCCTAACCTTTACCTCAAGGTTGTAGAAGATGAACCTGTCATCCTACTACTATATGTGGATGATTTATTCTAGACAGGAAATGAGAAACAGATTATGAAAAGCAAGAAGAGACTAGCAGAAGAATTTGAGATGAAAGACCTTTGGTTAATGCATTATTTCCTAGGTCTGGAAGTATGGCAAAGTTCAGAAGGAATCTTTCTCAATCAAGGAAAGTATGCAGTAGAGATATTGAAAAGATTCAACATGTTGGAATGCAAAGCATTGTCCACACCCATGGATTCCAACCTCAAGTTGTTAACTGATGACTCATCAGAGTTAGTGGATGTGACTCATTACAGACAGATCATTGGGTCATTGATGTATTTGTCAAATACCAAACCAGACATTTGTTTTGCTGTGAACACCTTAAGTCAATATCTAGTTCAACTTAGACGGGTTCACTTGGTAGCTGCAAAACATGTGATGAGATATTTGAAAGGAACTATAGACTTTGGTCTATATTATGATAATGGCCATGAGTATAGATTGTATGGCTATACAGATGCAGATTGGGCCGGAAGTATCTCAGATAGAAAAAGCACATCAGGTGGATGTTATAGTCTGGGATCTGCTATGATCTCATGGTTTAGCAGAAAGCAATCCAGTGTTGCACTAAGCACAGCCGAAGCAGAATATATAGCAACTTGCTCTACTAGTTGTGAAGCCATATGGCTTCGGAAGCTAATGTCAGGATTATTCAACCTAGAGTTGGACACTACCGTGATTCTATGTGATAACCAAAGTTGTATAAAGATGACAGAGAACCCTGTGTTTCATGACAGATCAAAGCACATAGAAATCAGCTAAGTCACATGACACGAGGACACGGGACACAGAGGACACGAAAATACGAGTGTCCGACACGGACACGGCGACCCCCGGAATTAGGACACGGAGGACACGTTTTATATATATATTTTTTAATTAAAAATATATATATATATTAAAAATATATATATATATTAAAAATATAGTCATATAGATCCATTTTTTTTAAATCTAGAACATTTACACATATTCAATAGAAATTAGAATAAATACACAATGCACAATCACATTTGTCATTAATACATTTGTCTTCAACATTACACATTTGTCATTCATAGATTCATAGATTCAAGATTCATAGATTTATAGATTCATAAAATTTCTCAATGTCTCATAGAGGATGCAGATTCATAGTCATAGAGGATGCAAATCTCTAGGTAGTAGGTAGTTAGAATGCTTGCAGGAGGAGCTGACTCTTGAGTGAGGGTGCAGATACCAAGGAGTGTGCATGCATATATGCCATAGTCATCCTCCAGCTAGGGTGCATAAGTTTTGACACTATTATTCATGCAGGCAGGTGCACCGGCAGTAATGATTAGGGTTAGGGTTTGATTCTGTCAGTTGGGGCACTTCATGCATGAGTCTAGATACATTGTATCTTTTCTTGTCTCTTATTCTATAAAAGAAATGAAGGGCAAATCAGTGTGTTAGTGAGTAAGTTAAAGATTTGGGCTTTTTCTTTGTGAGTTTATCATGTATAATTAGTAGAATACATATGTTGTTTAGGGAGTGCAGATCTGTGTGTTTTCTGTCCATATTATCAGCAGTGTGTGATTTTAGGTTAGCGTACTCTATAACTGTTATTTTAGGAAAAAATGCAAGAAAAATGTCATGTTTTTTGGAAAAAATGTCATTTTTTTGGAAAAAGTGTCATGATTTTTAAAAAAAGTGTCATGTTTTCAGGACACGTCCAGGACACATCTAGGACACGTGATTTCACAGTGTCCGACACGTACTTTGAAGTGTCCTATTTTAGGACACGTAAAAATGACGTGTCCGACACGTGTCCTTGACGTTTTCGTGTCGGACACGGGACACGGTGGGGGTTTAGGACGTGTCCTGTTACTTAGGAAATCAGATATTTCTACATTCGAGATATGATGCCGAAGGGAGCCATAAAGCTCCAGTATGTGAGTACTGATGAACAAGTTGCTAATGTGTTGACAAAGCCTCTGTCCTGAGTGAAGTTTGAACACTTTCGAGACAAGCTTGGTGTGGTTCGAAAAGATCTTCCCCGAAAGGGGGAGTAGTGATGTTGCAGTGGGATTGTATCATCCCTGGGCACTTGCCCTAAAGTGATCCGGAGACCTCGGTCTTCGAGAATGAAGAGGGATTGTATCATCCTGGGATATCTGTCCATAATAGATCCGGTGACCTCGGTCCTCGAGAATGTGGTAGGATTGCATCATCCTTGAACATTGTCCTAAAGTGATAGGGAATGATTCTCCCGTAATCAATCCAGTGGCTTCGGTCCTCGAGAATGTGGTAGGATTGCATCATCCTTGGACATAGTCCTAAAGTGATAGGGACCGATTCTCCCGTAATCAATCTGGTGGCTTCGGTCCTCGAGAATGTGGTAAGATTGCATCATCCTTGGACATAGTCCTAAAGTGATAGGGACTGATTCTCCCGTAATCAATCCGGTGGCTTCGGTCCTCGAGAATGTGGTAGGATTGCATCGTCCTTGGACTTAGTCCTAAAGTGATAGGGACTGATTCTCCCGTAATCAATCCGATAACTTCGGTTGTCGAGAATGTGGTGGGATTGTATCATCCCTGGACTTTAAGTCCAAAAGTGATCCAAAGACTTTTTTGTCTTTGAGTTGTGGATTGCAGGTTGTTGCTGTACTGATCGAAAGATCAGAGTATGATGACGTACTGATCGAAAGATCAGAGTATGATGATGACGCACTATGATTATGATGTTTCTGATCGAAAGATCAGAGTATGATGATGATGTTTCTGATCGAAAGATCAGAGTATGTTGATAATGTTTCTGATCGAAAGATCAGAGTATGATGATGATGTTTCTATGTTGATGATGTTTCTGATCGAAAGATCAGAGTATGATGATGATGTTTCTGATCGAAAGATCAGAATGTGATGATGATTATGATCGACAGATCAGAATATGATGATGTTGCTGCTAATCGAAAAGTCAAAGTGTTGAAGATGTTGTTGATCGAAAGGTCAAAATGCTGAAAATGTTATTGCTAATCGAATAGTCAAAGTGCTAAAGATGTTGCTGATCAAAAGGTCCAAGTGCTGAAGATGTCGTTGCTAATTGAAAGATCAAAATGCTGAAGATGTTGTTGATCAAAGACTGAAGATGTTGCTGATGATGAAGACTGAAGATGTTGCTGATGATGAAGACTACATGATGTTGAAAAGCTTCCAATGATTTATAGATGTGTTACCCTGCTGATGTTGATGATGTCCCCTATCTCTACTCTTGTTGTTGTTGATGTTGTTGTAGAATACCCTTCTCGTTAAGGGGGAGTGTTGAAATATTGTAACTTCGAAGAATATTCTATATGTATCTTTTTGTGGTCCCCGATGGTCCTACCGGGAGAACCACTTGTATTACATTGTACCCTAATGCTCCTAATCGGAAGAACTAATAAGAGTCATGAGGTAATCCCCTCTAATTGTAAAGGTGGGTCATTAGCAGCCCAGTGTGGTTACTTGAGCCTACATGTGTAACTCGAGCCTACATGATTTAACTCGAGCCTACATGTCAAATGAGTTAACTTAAGTGAACTGATGAATATAAATAGAGGTGTAGTGCTCCTCATTTGGGACACACACACTCTCACTTGTGTAGCGCATTAGTGGAGAAGAGAAGTAGTTGGAGAAAGAGGAGGATCGGGCTTTGATCTCCTTGCTGGTTTTATCTTTTATCTTTTTGGGGCATCTATATTGAGGAAGCTTTTGCTGGGTTTTTCCCTTTAGGGTTTTCCCAGGATAAATCTTTGTGTTCTTTTTTTATGGTTGTGCTTGTCTATCTTTCAGTGATCCTGTTTATATGCTTTTGTCATGAAAATGAAATGAAATACTGATGTCTTAGCTAAGCATATGAAAATTTAACAAAAACAAGTTTGTTTACTTAAATTACTCTTTATTCTCTTACACATAGTGATTTAGAAGATGCATGTTCTATTAGTTTATATTCATGCTTTTTTGATCCCTAGTGTAGGCAATACTAGATTTGATGTGTTGGTTGCAGTATTGTTTAAGCTTTGCAGATGAGCTCACTGGAAGGAATAGTCGATCTAGCTTGACTCTTCCATATCTCCAGGCTCTTTCGGAAGAGCTTAGTCCCTCTGCTCTCCAACAAAGCAAACTCCACAAACCAAAGTTCCCAAGCTCTCAACTCCTTTTTGTTCTCTTTCTTTCATCATTTTAATCAAGTTTTTCTTTGATTACTCATGCATGCTTGACCTAGTTAGTTCATTTGTAGAAAATCAAAAGCTAATTTGTTTAAGTATGCATTCCTTTAAAGAGTAGATCTAGTTGTTTAAGGTTCTATTTTGAGTAGATTTAGCATTCTCTTTAAGTACTTGTGTTTATTAATCTTTTACATCTTCAAGTGCTAAAGTAGGATCTTTATTTTTATTCTTCTAATGATCTGTTTGGCAGATTCAATGCCACTTTGGTGGATGGTTTCTACAATTTAACAAACAAGCAAGAGGAGCTAGAAAAATTTGGGCAATTTAGACCATCCAAGACTCCAGCAACGCCTTACCTTGATCCTATTTCAAGATTTGAAACCTGTAAGCCTTTGAATCTGAATCTATACGGACCAAAGGCACCCACCCTTTAAAGTTGTAAAAGAGAGTAAATAAAAGAATAGCAAGTGGGCTACCCAACACCCACACCTCGTCCCCCATGGGGATCTGAGTGCTCTCTTGTATGGTGTGTTTTTCTTTGATTTTTGCTTTAGTTTTCCTTTATTCATTAACAATAGTTTAGATCACCTTTCAACACACACTGTCCACTTAGTTTTGCTTTCAATAATTTGTTTTGTTTGCAATAGAGTAACAAACCAATACGCTTTCTCGAAGTAGGTGCTACTGAAAGGGCTTGCTCGAGTAGGTAGTATTCCAGAAAAGAGATTCACATTTAGTAATTAGATAACATTTACCTTTTTGCAAGTAGTTTAACTTTATTTGAGTTCAATTCAATTTGCAATAAAAGTAATCATTTTGCTACTTGTCCACCTCAGGCCTACGTAATCTATTGGACAATCAGAAAGGGGTTCATAGCGCCTTGTAATTTACTCCATAATAAATTAAAGTCCCATAGACGAAAATCCGACGTCTTCAACACTTTATCATTTGTGGGAAAATCCTTCAGTGAAAGGGAAACTACTAGGTCGTGATCGTGTAGATTCGTCCGGCTACAACCTCGTTTGGTGTCATTGTTGGACACACCCCCGCAACTCCGATCTAGCCCTTTTTCTTGTCAAGAACCATATTTGGTAATCCAGACTCGTTCCATGTACTTCAAAGTATATCGAAACTTCCCTTCCCATTAATTCACTCATTTAATAATAATAAAATTTACCAAGAACAATTCACAACATTTTAATTTTCAACGTTGTACTTCCTTTGGCATTGATCTCTCATTGGATATCTTCTTGTGTTGAAGTATTTACTTTCTTATGATAATGGTATATCTTATATGTTGTAAAGTGTGATTCTATCTTGTTGTTGTGACTGACTCCCAGAATAGTTGTTTTCTTCTTAAATTAACAGCCTTAGTTTTTCTTTTTTAGGGACCACCCCCCTTGGCTTCGCTAGGAGTTAGCCTAGACGAAGGAGTCAAGATCAAGTGACAGTGTTTGACTTTGGCTTGCCCCCAAGGTCGCACCTAATGGCTTGAAGATTTCTGGCATGTGACCTGAGGTGTGAATAAGGCAACAACATTTTGGCGTCGTTGTCGGGGATAAATATTTTTATTCCCAGAGTACGATTTTGTTTTTCACCTTTTTGTTTTTGCTTTGTTTGATGAATCTTTAGTGTAGATCTTTATTTTTCATCTAGTGACTCCACTAACCTTTTTTATCAATGTTGAAAAAGTTGGCATCGGCAAAAAGTCGGCAAGGGTCCCGAATACAACTTCTCGGCAACATCGACAAAAAAATCGGGAAAAATCGGCAAAAGTCGGCAAACATTAAAAAATACAAAATACATTCATTTTTTCAAAATTTTAAACATTTAAAGCAACAATAACATCAGATAAACACATTGGAACATAAATATGGAGAAAGCATTGATATATCACCATCATCATCATGTAGTCATGCCAAATGTAAAATGATACATCAAAGTCGATACTGTATCATGAAACATCATAGTTGTCCAATCAAGGACTCAAAACTGGATAACCAATACAACATGGCATCACATATATAAATGTATCCGAGGAAAACTAGCATCTAGCTATCTAATATCAATGCTCTCTTCCCAAGTTTTCCATTCATACTTCATATTTTTCCCTACTCCAATGATTAGGTTTATATAAGGTTTTCATAAATGCTTTTTATTTGTCCCTCCATCTTATGGCTTAAACCTAATTTTTGAAAAGTATATTTTATTGATTTGGTTGTCAGCCATTAAATGTATTTCTTGTTTTGTATTGGTGATAAATCATAGATGTATTTTTCACTCCTCCCAAATTGAATTTCCGACATGAGCCTCACATTTAGCCCTAACTCATCTACCACTTGAAACATTGCTCTCTTTTTTCTACAATGTGCTATGATGATCACTCAAAATATGTTTGCTCAAAAAATTCCCTAATAGTGAAAAAAGTAATTCAATTACCATTGTGATCTTTGATAAACAAATACATATTTTGTATAGATTATCCTTGCATGGTTTGATCTTCAAATACAACAAAGTTTTGATATATTTATACGGTAGAGTAAAGGTGTTAGTATACAACAAAATGGCTAAAATGACAAATTTTTGGAAAATTAGCCATTTTAGCAAAAATGGAAACTTTTTGGAAAAAGTTGGGAAAAGTCGGGACTTGCAATTTTAGCCATTGCGACTTTTTGAAAAGTTAAAAAGTCGCGGTTTTTTCCAGACAATTTTTCGGCTTAGGGAAAAAATCGAGACTTTTTAAAAAGTCGACGATTTTTCGGAGAGTTTTTTTGTTTCAACACTGTTTTTTATTTTTTACAAAGAAAAGGAAAAAATATAAATCTTTGTGAGAGATTTTCATTGCATACTTTTCTTCTCACATGGCAACTCCTTTGAAGGGATAAAACCGTGTTTTCTCATAAACTTTTGAAGATTTGTTGTGTGTAGAGATGAGTACATGCAACACATTTAAAAATTTCAAACTCATTGTCTAATAGCTCCACTGGAATGATTTGGCACAAGGCATTATTATGGATACCCAAGAACAACACTTGAAGCACATACAAGAATGTTACCCTCAAATTGATTTAAGAGGATTCCCAAATGAAGGATTGGATTCAGATATATTTGATTATATGGTTATACTCCAGTCTTCTGTGGTGTTACCAGGCAAACTAGCAGGGCCAGTGCCCAGTAAGCAAATGTAAGGATGGTGTGACCTAATGTCACCTCAGCCACACTTTCAACTACTTCGGAGTGTCATAACCTCCAAGGAGAGAGCCCTTTGATGCTCTGCAAAGACACTTAGGACAAAGAGACTATGTCTTCTATATGATGATGTCAATGACCAGTGCCTTAACAAATCAACTTTAGGAATGAAGAAGGCATACAAAGTGCTTGCAAATGCAAATGTATCAAATTCAATGTAATCCAAGTGATTAATTCTAGATTTGTTCAACCACTAGTGCATTTTAGAACAGCAGTAAATATCCAATCAATATATTCAATCACTATGCAATTACAAAATAAAAAGGTTGATGCTCATTCAATGGTAATTTAGAACAACAGTAGATCATCCAACAATATATTCATTCATATCCAATGACCAATAAGAGGGTTAATACAATGATAGCAGCAGTATTGCAATATGACAGTCCTCTTTATCTCACTTTTATAACAGCAATTAATAAACCCAAGTAAACATGTATGTGAGATATGGTTTTATGCATTCAATGTAAACACACCACTTCAACCCTTTATCACAACTCTTAGCAATATATGATAGTCACCAAAAGTATGTTTCAGACTTGTATATCAGCAGTATGAAGTGTAATCTCAGACCTTATATTTACCACAAGTAGGACAGCCTTTAAACAGTGGCAAATTTCAATTAATAACTAACTTTAGTTTGTTGCTGTTGTGTAGGTTGGACTGTCAACTTTTGACAGTCTGCAATATTTTGCAGACTTGAAGCAGCAGGGAATAGGGTTGCCTTAGGGTTGTTGCGGCCCTATTCTGGATGCCCCAAAAGGAGGCCGAGAAAAGAAGATGGCTGAGGATGGAGAACCGAGACAAGGGGAGAAGGAGGACCATGAGGGGCAAAAAGGGGTAGTTCAGGACTGTTTTTAGGGTTTTCTATAATTTTTTGTATTTTTAGGGCTTCCTATAGTTTCTCCCTAGGGTTTTTAGGGTATGAAATGGAGGGCTGAATTAGGAGTGATGGAGGAAAATTTAGGAAGGCCAATAATTGAAAAAGTATTTATTTTTTATTTTTAGGGCTTCAAACATAAAATTGCAAACCTAATTCTACCATGAAAATGCAATATTTACAAATGCATGCAAGAGAAATTTGATAAAAGAGTGATAATTTAGGGTTGTAATGGATGAAACCCTAAACCGTAGCCCTAGAGGAAGGTGACGAACCTTCCTCTTGGAGTAATTTCTCCCTTGTCTACTAAACTAGGGCTTCTTGTGACAACCTCTAAGGTTCCTCATAAGAGCCTAATCTAGGACAAGATTTGAAATCCAAGGCCAAACTAGGGAAAACCTCCTCTTGGAAGTGTTTTCCACCATGCAAAGAAGATAAAAGGTAGATAAGAGGTTTTATTCAAGCAAAATGCATCCCTAGGGCTACCATTCAACCATTCAAGAGACAAGAGTTCACCTACCTTTCACCAAGAAGACACAAACCTTGACTTACTTGAGCTATGTGTTCTTCCAACAATTCATAGCATCCACCAAGCATGAGCATAGTCAAAGAATTCATCCAACTTCCATCCACAAGAGCATGAGAAAAGAACTCTAAGAGTTGTGCATCACTCCAAGAGAGCTAATATGAGTAAAAGAGTAACATATTGATTTATCCCATAAGTTATGATCTACAAATGAAGTAATGAGAGCTTATTTATAGCCTCTCACACTCACTTTTTACAAATAACCAGGCCTACAAGCCCTTAAAATGTCAATGTGAAATTATAACATAAATAATATAAAAGAATTATATTTATGGGTAACTTAGGGCAATTTCCCCATAGTTTACCCAAAACTGCTAAAAATGACTAAAACTGAGTAGAAAGCTTCACTCTAAAAGGTGGAGTGAGCAAGGGGGGTCGTAATGCCCCATCTAACTCCAATAATGTTAAAAATCCCTCAATGCCCCCCCTAATAAGCTTGTGGGCCTGGTGACCAAAGGTGACGACATTTAGGAAACTAGACCAAGGAAGGAGGGCGCTCTACTAGAAAGGGACCAAGATGGAGGCATCAGGTGACCTGAAAGGGAGCCAATAGCCTCAAAGCTGGAATATGATCACCGGTGTAGAAAACAAGCAAGGGATCATGTGACCCAGTGACTTGCCCCTACGAGCCCTGGACACAACCCCGGGATTAAAAACCCCAACAAAGGGTAGTCAACAATGCCATTAAGCCATAGTACTCCTGTCAGGTAAAATAACTCCCGAATTCATATTATTTCTCCATAGAATGCCTGCCTTTATTTATACATTTACAATGACTCTTGGGATCACACATCCAAGAGTCTCTTCATATTTCTAATATTTACAATAACGTATAATCCCAACGGATTATATTCCAACAATCCCCCCCTTAATCCGAAGGGGTGTTAGTAAGTCCAAGCATGTTTCTGAATATTTC
>LPNX010504395.1:195494-209487 GCA_001517045.1 Pseudotsuga menziesii | reverse complement strand
GTGTCCAATCTTTCCACAACGCTTGCACTTCAAATCTGATCTTTTGCTGGAGTTGTTTCTGCCTCCTCTACCTCTGAAGTTTCTTCTTCTTCTGCCTCTCATGCTGCTTTCTCCTTTGGGATGATCTTTGGATTGGTCTTTGGTGTGGTTCTTTGCTTTTTGAGCAAAGCAAAGTGATTCTCCAGAATGCTCAGTTGTCTTCTTACCAAAAGCTTTCTCTCTGTCAGCTATCTTCTCTACCAGGGTGTCAAATGTCAGTGAGAGTGGCACCAACTACAGATGCTATAGATTGCATCTTCTGTGATTGAATCTTGCAACTAAAACAATAGGAGAAAAAGAAGAAAGAGTAAAGGTGCAGGTCTAAGTCTCTGCCACCTTCCTCAAGCTTTACAACAATGTCAATGTCTCTGCTAAGTGTATTTCTTGAAGTATATGAATACCATGCACTATCATATGAATAACTCTTGAATTCAACCAAGAGAGGTCACTCACTCATGGAATTCGCAACTCTCAAAATAAATCTCAGTTATCAAATGCAATCTCAGCTTTATATTCATTATCTTGGCAGCATATACAATCATTCAGTTCGCACAACTCAAGAAATAAAGAGCCTCAACTTTAAACTAACCAAATAGTAGGGTTCATGGAAGATGATAGCTGAGATACCACTGGTTACGCAGATGTACAGTCCTCACACAGGTGATGGTGAGGGAGAGGCACAGCTCTCAAAGAAACATAGGATTAGAATGCTCTCCATGCAGTAGCTTCAACGCATCTCCATAAAAAAATTAGGATGCACTCCACACAAAATATAGGGTTTTGAATAGCACCAATCAACGATCTCAGCAACAAAATCTCAACCTTTTCAAATACTTCCTCAAATCCTCATCGTCTTCAAGCAGCAAGTGTCTGGTTCATCTTTGCAATACGTTGCCATAATGATTCCTCTCCAAATTACTCAGCCTTGGTATATTACAACTCCACGCAAATGTAAGAATGAATGGTTTACGACCCTCTAGGATAGTTTACAAACCACAACACAAAAGGAAATCGACCGCAGGTGGAGAAGGTCTGTAAACGTCTCGACACTAGCATAAAGAGAGAATGCAGTCACACCAAAAAACAAGATTTAAGATGTGACTGTCAAAAGCAACCGTTTGAGATTTCTATTTGGCATCGTGGATCGCAGGTAGAGGGAGTCTATACACAGACAAGATAAAGCATCTGAGTGGATGCACGATGGGTGGGAGCGGAAATGAGAACGCTATACTCACTAGCAGAGTGAGACCAAGCCCTGTGATAAATGAGACAGTGATGCAAAATCAGAGTTACACATATAGAAAATGTCTGGGCAATAATTTGAACGTTCTGGCAAAGTGCAATCACAACCACGCATGAAATTGAGGGAGTAGATAACGCATACTGTATCCAAGGGACCATTTCATACCTAAGACAACCATTCCTCAACACAGGCCTGGACTTGTCACGCACACAATGAATGCACTGGCAGGAGAGATGCAGGGAATTATTGGCACCCAAGCTGTAGGAAAACGCATGTAAATACAGACTGATGGGGCAGGAAGCCTGAAATACGACAAAGGTTAGAACGGAGGTCTGGCAGGCAAACTGCCAGGACTAAAATGTAGCCAGGAGTTATGGCAGGCAGACTGGCAGGCATGCAGGTAGGAGTTATGGAGCTCTGATACCACTGTCAGGTGAAATAACTCCCGAATTCATATTATTTCTCCATAGAATGCCTTTATTTATACATTTACAATGACTCTTGGGATCACACATCCGAGAGTCTCTTCATATTCCTAATATTTACAATAACGTATAATCCCGACGGATTATATCCCAACAACTCCTAAAGGAAGAATCAAAGGGTCCGGCCATAACCACCCCTCAAAAGGTGTTGATGATACCCCCATCCTGGCCCTAAAGAAAAATGTGACCCCTCAACTTGGGAAAGCATCTGAAGGTGCGTTGATACCGGTACCACGTAACAAGTGGAAAAGAGGATTCAGTCATCCTTCACGTTACATCTTTCATCGAAGTTATAACCAAGTTCAATATACTACATGAAGATATTTGGATGCAGATATTTTCTAGTATTCTGGAAGAGGATGCTTGGATTTGGTATTATGATAATCTTCCTAATAAATGCATTACCTCCCTTGTAAATTTCTTTGATATTTTTCATAAGCGGTGGCATAATGATGATGGTGATATTGATAAAGTTATGTCCTTACTCTCCATGAAAGAAGCAAATAAAGAGCCCTTGATTGAAGACATTGCTAAAAATCCTCCTCATGTCACCACGTCACAAAATATTGAACATTTGGAGTGTTCCCAGTATTATTTCAATGAATATGATCAGGCGTATTACAAAGTTGCCTCAAGAGAAAACCATTACAGTTTCCTTTAAAGAAACTTATGATGAAGTTTGTATGGTGTATGATGACACTCCTCTATGTTCTCCACATGGTGATGAAGGTTTGGAGAGTTCATTCCCTTGTGACATCTTTGAAACCAAACTTTTTGAGGATGATTGTTGTAAACATGAGGAGGATAGGTATAGCCAGGAATATGATGCAAATGAAGAAGACTTCCCCATATTTGATAAAAATGTCGATGATGACTATTGGACATGTTATCACGAATCTTTTAGTTGCCCCATGGATTGATCCTATTCAGGACGACAGAAGGGATAGGCAACAAAAGTCGCAACCTACGAATACCCCAACCCCCAAACGATGGATGCTTGTCACGCCGGTTGGGATATCCTTCGCTTTATGCCACTAAAGCCCAAGTGACAAAGGGGGAGACCTAGACCTATCCTAAAAGGACAAACCTACAACTAATCACCAGATCAAACCAAAATAGAAAATATGTAAGCTGAGAGCTTGAAACCCTAAATTTAAGGAAGAAGCCACGATTTAAAGGATGCTTGAGCGGAGTTGGTTATGGGAGTTGGAAATGTTGCTCAAGCTAAATATAATAGTGACTTACAGGATTTAAAGATCAGATCTAGGATCAATGTGTTTGTCCAATTGATTAAAACCTGGGACCCTAGGAGGATTCAAATAAAAATATGGAAATTCCCAAGGTGAGGTGAAATCAAAGAATTAAGGCTTACAACACACTTGTTTGGATGAAGGATTTGACAGAAGGGAAAAATCCGAACATAAGCCGGAAAAAGAAGACACACACGAAAAAGAGTGACAGGGCAAGATGGGCGCTTTCTCCCAGGGATCAGCGCTTCTTTAAGGTGGGCAAATGGAGTGTCAAAATGACGCCTAGGAGAGAGAGAGAGGGTTATTTTGATGGCCAACAAAACCCAGATCACCAAATTCACAGATTCCTAGTGCAAATTGATCCAGTGATATTTTCTAATTTCTACAAGTGATTTTTCAGTGAATTTGTGTGATGTACAATGCATGAAAATTGAAATGTTGAGAACTAACCTAAGAAACATACCTGAAACTTGTAGATGTCCTCCTGGATGATGAAGAATGCCTCCTCGTAGATCAAGTGAGAGATCCGTGCAAGATCTCGGAGATTTTGTGCTTTGCTCAATATCCCTAGCAACCCCCTTCACCTGTCACACCAAAGAAATCAATTAGCAACAACAAATAAACGAGATTTGCAAAATAAAGAAGATAAGGGAATGAGAAATCAGAAAGAAGTAACCACTCCCTGATAACCAAACTGAAACCCGGCAACAAAGTGAGTCCCCCCACCAATGCGCCTTCCTTCAATTCACCTCCTTCACCTGCAAATGAACTGATACGAGAAAAGATGCAAGAGCTATGTCGTATTTATCTCAAAGCAGGAGATAAGCAATACCAATCATCATCACATTTAATTATCTACAAGAACACAAGTGTTGAATCCCAAAATAATCTCTTTATTACAAGTTCCAATGCCAGAGCTCATGTTTTACAATGGGGGGGTCTCGTCTTTATATAGCTTTTGATAGACATAAACCCTAACTCACTTTTGCATCCAACGGTTGAAATTATAACATCATCAATGATGAAGATCAACTTTACATGGATGAATACATGGATCACATTGACTAGATCAAGGGGGGCACACTTTTGTCTAATGACACATGTCTAAGTCAAAAAATAATATAACATAAGATATGATCATGTGTAATGTCCTCTTCTGATTAGGCCTTGAGGCCCAAAACCGCTAACCTATGTGATTCCTGTGGGTTCGAGTGGTTACTGACAGTTAGGGAATCATCTAAGGACTGATGCCATCCATAGAAAATCTAGGGCATCATCATCAGGTCAAGAAGGGCCACCGGGGCCAAAGGCCACCTTCGTGCATGCCATCCAAGCATTATTTAATGATGCATGCACTCATCTAAGTCTCCAGGCGCATGCATGCAAGTCAACTACAAATTAGAAGATAAAGTGACCTAATTAGGTCAAAGATTAGGGTTTTCGCAATTGAAAGTTATAAAAGGAGGATAAAGCGAAAGGAGACTTCACTTTTGATGATTATTATCTTGGGAGCTCTTGAATAGCAGCAAAACATGCAGCATAGCAGTTGGGGTTGGAGATGGCGTCTTCAACTAGCGGGGTTTCAGCAGTGAAATATCTGCCCTAGTCTCATTCAGGGTAAGCCATACAGGTTCACCATTTGCTCTTACATTCATTCATAGTTATCCAGTATACGGTGTAGATTGTTGCAGGGACACGTGTGCAGCCGTAAGGGGGGGTTTTCAGCAGAAAGCCCTAATCAGTTGCTGGGTCTTCAGATCTCAGTTTTACTTCGAAACTCGGGCACCATTCTCATCATCGGCATCTTACTCCGGTACCCGATGATTATCAGATCCGACCGTGCTCATCCGGAGCAGTTATCAGCTATTTTGGGATCAGGGGGGCGTGAACAGCTGTCTCTCCAGAACAATTCGCTAGCCTGCCTAGAGACCTCTGAAACTCCGCATGTACCAGGCATTCTCTCTGGCACGGGAAGGCTATCAGTCTTGCAAATCAGCGGCTCCATCGGACACCTCCTTCATTGAAAATGTCACCCTTATTTGATATGGGGTTCTTGCTGCTGGGGTTTCACCGAAAGCAGAAGATATCAGTCCATCTCCGATTCAGTTCTTGATGCTTGCATACTCTCTCAGGAGCAGTCCAACCAGCTTATCAGTGGTAAGTGTTCATTCTATGTCACAAACCCTAACCCTAATTTTTGCTATAAAATAGGAATTTTTGCATGGCAGTTTGCATGCCCGGTTGTATCAGCATATTTGCATAGGAATAGAAAATATCGGGATTTGGGATATTACATCATGATAATACATCAAAAATCATAAAAGTCTGATGAATATGGTGTTGTCATTGATGACAACATTAATGACAAAGGTGAAGTGTGATGACATGTCATGAAGGCTAAGCAAGCACGCTGAAGGGGCATGGCCAAAAGACTCATTCTCTGGTCATTTGCGACTTGATGAGGTCATGAACTCATGAAGACGGCCTTAGGGCTTGGCAAAGATATGGTACCCACATACATTGTGCATGAGGATGTCTTAGGGCTTGGTAAAGACATGGTACCCACATACATTGTGCATGAGGACTTGAAGGTATGGAGTTAACACAAGTTGAAACAAGAATTAAAGCCCAAGTACATTGAAGTGAAACCAAAATTGTACAATGAGAACAAGCCTAAAATTTATCTACAAGTCGACTCCAAATGAATTTCTACAAGTCGGCCCCTAATAAAAAGTAAAATTATCCAATGACAGGTCGGCTCCAAACCATCATGGAAAATCAATATTAATACCCTATCACGTGTTCAAATTTTAAAAAGGATTTTCGTGTGTAGAAACATCTGCTCTGAGATTTATTTTCGGTGGAAAAGGTGGACTGCTGCAGCCTCATGATCTGAGGGTATGAACAAATGAACGTTCACATAATTTCAGGATAAATCTTATGTTTTTTTGTTTGCTGTTGAGTGACAGTGTCGAATTTCTTTCAAAGGAGAACAAACCTTTTACTGTTGGGTGAACAGACCCGATCATTAAAAAGACAACCAGAGCATAACCTCATTTTGGGGTTGCTTCTCATAATACACTAACAGAGTTGGATGGTAATTGGACTCTTTCACAGTCCAAACATACATAGTCTCGAGTTTGATACTGTGGGTGGTTTCTTCCTCGGACAACCCATTGAAATATTGGTAGCATTTACACAAGTCTGAGTTTGGTAGTTGATACACAATCCAAGCTTATCCGAGTTTGAAAGTGATTGAGGTGGTGTCTAAACAGTCTTCAAGCTTATCAAAGGTTGAAGGGAGATGTTGACTGCCCTAAGACCAAGCTCATGAAGTGATCAACAGTCCTAAAGTTTTGCTGCTTGAAGACTATACACAGTCTGGTTTTTAGGGCTTCTTCCAAAACATACACAGAACAAGTATGACGGAGTCCACAGTGTAATGCACAGTGGAGTTGACAGTGCTTGAGTTCATTCTTTAGGTTTGCTTGACTTGGACACTCTTCTCAGCATCTACACAGTCCTATTGAGGGCAGTGTTTGGGGGCTCTTCCTAAGCATTTACACAGTCCCAAATAGCCCTAGAAGTTGACATATTGATGATGAGGCCTAAGCATGAAGATGGTAGTCCATGATGACAGCCTTAGAAGCTATTGATGAAGTACAAGGTTGATGCATAGCTTAAGAAGATCATATAAGGGCAAGTTTGCTCCGTGAAGAGGGGGCACATATCTCTAAAGAAGGGTCACATCCTCTATCTGGCATATTTTGAATGAAGGGTGATCAACAGATGACATGATGTTGATGTGATCATAGTTACATATATCGGCGATATATCGCCGACATCGCGATATATCGCGAGTCAATGGAGTCGGCGATACATCGCCGCTAAAATATCGCGACACATTCTCGATAAATTAAAATATCGCAATATATTCCAAAAATATCGTGAGTCGATGCAAAATATCGCCCTGCTCATTAAAAATTAAAAAAAATCGCCATAAAGAGGCCGCGGACGTGTTTTTCCGGTTCATTTGGACATTGTGGCTTGGAGGAAGTGGAGCTCTGACATCTTGGGCCATTTTCTACAAGAGAGGAAGGGGGCAATCAAGTTTCCATTGCATTTAATCAGGTATGTATTCTTAACTTTGAACTTTCATTCTTTTTTTTTTGCTTGAGATTTGTTGGTTAATGTAGATTTAATATAGGGTTTAGGTTTAGATTTAGTGTAGGGTGTAGATTTGCCATTACAATCATAGCCTATAGGGTTTTAAAAGGTCTTAAGTAGGCCACCCTCCCATTTCTTTGAATGTTTTAAATTTTTAATAATTTCATTGTTTTCAAGAATCAAAATTTTAAAGAAGAACATTTTAAAATTAATTCATTTTTGTTTGTTTGTTGTGGCATAGGTGACACAATGCCAAAGCCACTAGATCCAATGTGGGAGTATGGGCAGCCAATTGACCCTAATAATCGGCAAAGGTTGAATTGCAAACTATGTGGGAAGGATATTTCTGGTGGAATTAGCCGCTTGAAATACCACCTTGCCAAAATTGTTGGGCATGAAGTGGATGTTTGTCCTGCTGTTACCCCAGAAGTGATGCGTATTGCAAACCAATCCATTCTTGACATGGCTAAGAAGAGGGACGAGAAAGAGGAATTCAGAAATGAACTTGCATTTAGAACACAGTCACGAACCATGGGAGGCACAAGTGACATGCATTCCTTCTCCTCATCTACACGACCCCGACATTCCACTGTGCCTTCTTCAACCTCACCTTATGTGGCATCATATTCGAGGCAACCTTCTGTTCGAAACATGCTCAAACAAAGGGAGAAGGAAGAGGCGGATAGAGTTGTGACAAAATGTTTTCTATGGGGTGATGTGCCTTTCAACATCGCCAAAAACAACCCCTACTATCATGCCATGTTTCAAGCTGCTGGCACTGTTGGTCCAGATTATAGGGGGCCTTCCTATAATGATTTGAGAGGGAGACTCCTTGATGAGGAGAAGGTTGGTTGCACCAGGAGATTAGATGAGCTCAGATAGTCATGGGCGGCCACCGGTTGCAGTATTATGTCAGATGGATGGACTGATGGGAAGGGCAGATCCATTATCAATTTCTTGGTTAATTGTCCCAGGGGGACAGTTTTTATCAAATCTGTCGATGCATCTCCCTATGTTAAAGATGCACACTTATTATGTGATTTGATGGATAAGTTTATCCAAGAGATAGGGCCACAATATGTTGTCCAAGTCATTACGGACAACGCTGCCAGTTATGTTGCTGCTGGGAGGATGCTTATGGAGAGGTATGCAAGCTTGTATTGGACTCCTTGTGCTGCCCATTGCATTGATTTGATGCTAGAGGACATGGGAAAACTTCCTTGGATCAAAGAAGTCATTGATTCAACTCGGAGTGTGACAAAATATATATACAATCATACATATGTTCTTTCACTCATGAGACGCTTCACGGGAAACAATGAGTTGATGCGGCCTGCAATCACACGATTCGCCACTTCCTTCATTTCTCTTCAATCTATGCATAAGGTTATGATGGAATTGCAGCGGATGTTTCTTTCTGATGAGTGGGCATCTTGTGTCTATAGCACCAAACAAGATGGGCAAGCCATTGCTCGAATGGTGCAATTTGATTTGACTTTTTGAGCACGATTGGAGGAGGTATGTGCCATCAGTGAACCTTTGGTAAAGGTTCTTCGTTTGGTTGATGTTGAAAAGCCCGCAATGGGCTACTTGTATGAGACCATGGATAGGGCCAAGGAAGCTATCCATCACTACTATGAGGACAAGGGGGAGGTGGAACTCACAAGACGAGCTGAACTATGGAGTGTGATCGATGAACGATGGAATAATACTCTCCATCGTCCCATTCATGCAGCAGGGCTCTACCTCAACCCTGCTTTCTCTTATGCATGTGGTTTTCAGTTTGATGCTGAGGTCATGGATGGCTTTCTCCAGTGTGTTCAGAGGATGGTGTTAACTCCCTCTGAGCGCGCAGAGATTTCTAGACAGATGGAGATCTATAGGATGTCAGGTGGCACTTTTGGCTATGACATGGCTGTCCAAGATAGAACCACAAGGATGCCAGGTACAATTTGTTTAAAACTTTCAAATTTTGATCTCTTAGATTCTTAATTAATTACCCTTTTATTTCTATGTTTTTTACTTGGTAAAAATTTAATACATTGTAATTTGTTATTTGAATTTTGTCTTACCGTTTACCTTCCTTGTTTTCTTTGTAGATGTGTGGTGGACTAACTATGGTCGCAGAGTCCTGGAGTTGCAAAAACTTGCCATTAGAGTGCTAAGTCAAAGTTGCAGCTCATCAGGGTGTGAGCGCAATTGGAGTGTCTTTGAGAAGATACACTCCAAGAAGCGCAGAAGGTTAGAATTTTCAATTTAGAAATGTTAAAGTTTAAACTTAAATAATAAATTTATAATCTTTGCTTCTTTATAATTTTATTAATTTTAAATATAATTTATTACAATTTTGAATTTGAATTTATCATCATTTATCACCCCCTAACTATGGATCTCATACTAATGCAGGTTACTTTCTCAGCGCCTTAATGACATGGTTTATGTCTACTACAATCTTAGGTTGCAGGTGAAACAAATTGAGAAAGTGCCCAATTCAGATGCCATTTCATTGGATGACAATGACACTACAAGCAAATGGAGGGTGGAGATGGAGGTCCGAGGATCCTGTGATGGACGAGGCACCTGAATGGTTGGAGGAAGAGGGGGATGATGATGCAGATCCGTCAGAGGAGGGGGAAAAGGGGGATGTTGATGTTCCACTTCCAGAGGATGACTATGACTATGAATATGAGGACATTGAGGAGGAGGTTGATACTCATTTGCAGCACCGACCAGCTCTAGGTGGCCCACCACCTCCACAGAGTCATATAGTTGGGACTGGGAGGAGACAGCTCACATTCACCTCCCCCTCATCCACAGCATCTACTCGAGCAGTTGGAGGTTCTAGTTCCACCCCAGGCTCATCTGGACCACATCCACGACCACCTACTGCTTCTAGAGGAAGAGTGGTGCTAGTGCCCTTGACCTGTAAAAGGGGTAGATTGATTAGAGGATCATCCTCAAGGAGTCGATGACTTGATTCCTATTATTTATCATTGTACTATCATACTATGTTGGTGTCCTATGTCTAGACTCTATACACTATCTACATGCCTCATGAGTCATGATGATTCATCTCTTGAGAGACATTTGATGTGATGTTCTATCATTCCATCAAGAACACATTTCAGTATTTTGATACTTTATACTATATAGTCGAACTCGATATTTGATCATGATCCACCATTTGACATATTATGCATCTTATATATGAGTTGTATTTTAATATTTATGTGGAAATGTGTTTATTTGATGTTGTTGTTGCTTTAGATGTTAAAAAAATTGAAAAAAAATGTTAATTTTTGTATTTTTTAATGCAAAACGACATTTGCCGATATTTTCCGATATTTTCGCCGTTGCTGCCGATAAGTTTCATTCCAGACCCCCGGCGATATATTCGCCGACACGATATATGTAACTTTGGATGTGATAGTAAGGACAGACTAATGACATGTTGTGACAGAATTGACAAATTGGCAGAGTTGAATATTGACATGACAGTGATGATGTGTTTGTGATAATTGTGATATATGAGATGTAATGTGACAGATATGTACTTGTAATACAAGTTGGGTATTGTACATGCTTTCTTAGTAGGATCTAAGAAAAACTAGGCAGGCTCCTAGATAAGGAGTTGGCACTCTTTGTTTCAGTAGGTGTTGAATTTCCATCACGGTCGTAGCTGTTTGAAATATAAAAAGATTACAAATATTATATCTGTGTCTCTTGTACAATGAGTTGATGATTATGTGTTTTAGTTGATGAATGAGTTGATTATTGAAGCATAGTCTATTGATGAATATGATATTGAATTGAATGTGAAATGATGACTTAAGTTTCAGAGTTTGAAAAAGTGCAAATTGAAGTAAGTCCAAGCTCACCGATTCACCCCTCCCTCTCGATGAGCCAGTGTGTCTAACAAAGTCATCATATCTTCCTTCGGGTTGAGAGCCGAGGCAAACTAATTATACTAGAGTATCTAGAGACATAGAAGAATGGCATAAGTGACTACTCATACCCCCTAGAACACTGCAACGCTTTAGAAGAACCAAAATCACTGCAATAATAATATAATATGGCCAATAATAAAGTGATAATAATCATTGAATGTGCAATCTGAGGCCAAACTCAAAAAACTGAAACCGTAGTATTGGTCCTAGGCATGTCTGGAGCAAATATAAGCACTTGTTTTTTGAGCCACTGCATTGGGAACTATGTTTTACTTGGTCAACTAGGTTGACCAGGTCAAAGTACCCAATCTATAGGTGAGATGCTGAACTAGGATGATCCTGCATGCATCCAATGTAAGAAATGCTCCAAGATGTATATTAACCCAACTTTAATCATCATATTCGGAATCATGGTGACAATAGTAATAATAATAACAACCAGTAAGATATACCTGTGTGTTTGAAGATCCATTGAATCTTCTGGAAGTCTCTTGTATATGCAATAATTACAAGGTTTAAACAGTTTGATAGTACTGGGTGAAGATGCAGAACAAGGCTAAAGTAAAGGACAATGACTTATAGTTAATTTTGACCATATGATCTCTCCGACTGATGACAAGTACACTCAACCACAATGACATATGCATGATAGATGAAAAATAGGGAATGGTGGTGTCTCACAGGTGGATGAGTTGATCTGAAAAGAGTCCATTCAACTTTAACATGTCTACAACTCACATCCAAACTAACAATCAAGTTCCGTGAGGATCTTTTATAGGGCCCTTGCGTTGAGTACACAAGAAACTGTACTGAAGAGATCCCAAGGGACAATTAGAATTAGCTGTCCCTCACTCCATCTCACATCAAAACCCGGAGGCTCCATGAGGAAATAATCATTACATTTCACAAAGATGGCCAACAGTCTTTAGATTTAGCATTTTTTTATCCATTTTTTTTCTTTGGCCTTTCACAATTTCATTTTATAGCCCTTTTTGAGTTGTGTCTAAAGACACAGTTTTCATTTTTATTTGAGGGATTGCATTTCTCAGTATATAGCATGTAACACATAATGCATGTAATGATGGTAGACATATTGCTTCAAGCTTTAGCTAACACTCTTCAGGCAACTAGGGAAAATATCCACAATCAAGACCAAACATCGGGGGAAACCGACCAGAGAGGTCAAGGCTTCAAAACCCAACTCACCTAAGCTCAAGAACCAACACTAGCGGGTTCTCCTTGCCCAAAAGGATCAAGGCTTCGGCAAAATTTGTTGCACAACTCAAAGCCGAGACACAAACCAACATGGGATCTATCATGCAAAGGGGTCAAAGTAGGGAAAATGATCTTCAATCTCATAGGTCTCAATCAATCATAAGTCATGGTGTAATGTCCTCTTATGCTTAGGCATTTGAGGACCAACCCGCTAACCTATGTGATTCCTATAGATTCGAGCGGGTACTGACAATCAAGGAATCAGCCGAAGACTGATGCCATATATAGAAGATCTAGGGCATCAATATTATATCACCATTGGGTCGAAGAGGGCCACTAGAGCCAAAGGCCACCTGCATGCATGACATCCAGGCATTATTTAATGATGCATGCACCCAATTAAGTCTCCATGCGCATGCATGCAAGTCAACTGCAAATTAGAAGATAAAGTGACCTAATTAGGTCAAAAGTTAGGGTTTGCGCATGCATGCAAGTCAACTGCAAATTAGAATATAAAGTGACCTAATTAGGTCAAAAGTTAGGGTTTTCGTAGTTGAAAGTTATAAAAGAAAGATAAAGTGAAGGGAGAAGTCATTTATGTGATACTTGATTTGTGGAGTCGAATTGGAGAGCTCAACGAGCTAAGTTGGGGTTGAGCGCATGCTTAGCTAACTGGTGTATTTCGGCAGCGAAATCTATTTGCCCTAGTTCATCATCAGGTTGGATCATCCAGGTTCAACACTAGTTCATCATCAGGTTACATTCAGCAATTATTCCGAGAAGTTGATTATTCATCCATCCAGAGGGTTTCACCATCACACCGTGCCACCGTGATTAGAGACAAAGCAATTCGTTTTCCTAGCAACAGGGTTCAGAACTTCCGCATGCTGCTTCCATCATCATCAGAGGGGTATTATAACCCTAGTGCACATCATCCGGGCTTCCAGCAACAGCTTATTTATTATTCTGGAGCTTATACAGTTTGAGAGGAGGGCGCATTCACCTGTGGAGGACAATTTGGTGTATCTCCTTATTCCTCCGACAGAATCCTTGCATGCTAGGACCAATCTCCTCACCATCAGCTGAACTATATACTATTTGGGATATTACAGTGGTATCAGAGCTATTTTCCTTGCCAGCTGTGGGCATGCAAAAATTATAAATGAATCCAGGAGACCCATACAACATTACTCACAGGAGACAGAGGTATAGAGACAGAGAAGAGGAGTTAGAGGACATAGATTTGGGGAACAGAGAGTACCAGTTTGAAAAAGGCAAAGAAACAATGGCCGATGATGATAAAATAGCTTTCAATAGTCTCATATCAGCCATAAAAGAACTCACCACTGGGCAAAAAGAAATGATGAGCACCTTCAGGCAAATGACTAAGAAGAATGGGCCCACCCCACACAGTCCCTTAGTTCCCAACAGTGATAGGGTATCCACCAGCAGTAGTAGGGAGCGCTTACATACCAACATGCAGAGCCATCCCCATATATACAAGCCTTCCCGACCTACCATGCCTCAATTCTTAGATAGTCCAGCTACAGTGCCTCTAGCACAAGCAGAAACAGAAGAGCCCATGAGTGCCTATCTGAGAGAATATAGGGCTTTAGGAGAGGACTTCCATTCAGCCATGACCGTCAC
>LPNX010504395.1:1098-194366 GCA_001517045.1 Pseudotsuga menziesii | reverse complement strand
GACCTTCCAGCAGGTCGACCTCCAGATAGGGGATTTGAGCACATTATTGAGTTAGAGGAGGGGACCCAAGCAGTTATCACCACTCCTTACAGACATCCCGAGAGGTATAAAGATGAGATCGAGAGTACAATCAAGGAACTACTCAAGCTGGGATACATCAAACCTAGCTCCAGTCCCTTTGCATCTTCAGTAGTGCTAGTGAAGAAAAAGGATGGAACCTTACGCATGTGCATTGAGTACAGGGCACTCAATAAGAAGACCATAAAGAACAGGTATCCCATCCCTAGGATTGATGAGTTAATGAATGAACTACAGGGGGCAAAGTACTTTTCCAAAATTGATCTTCGGTCAGGGTACCATCAGATTCGAGTCAAGGAACAAGATGTTCCAAAGACCGCTTTCCGTTGCCACTACGGACATTATGAGTTTCTAGTGATGCCATTTGGGCTCACTAATGCACCAGCTACTTTCCAATCATGCATGAACCATATCTTCAGGACACAGTTGCGTAAATATATTCTGGTATTCTTCGACGACATATTGATATACAGTCGAACTTGGGAAGAACATTTGAGACATCTTGATGAAGTACTTGGTATTCTATAGGAGCAGTCACTATATGCCAAAATGTCAAAGTGTGAGTTCGGCATGCAGGAGATGTTGTACTTAGGACATGTGATAGGGGCCAACGGGGTCCAGGTGCACTTAGAGAAGATTCGGGCAATTTTGGATTGGCCTACACCTAAAAATGTGACAGAACTGAGGAGCTTTTTGGGCCTTTGCACCTACTACAGGAGGTGTGTCGACGGATTCTCACAGATGACCGCACCCCTCACAGATCTTACCAAGAAGGGAGCATTTAGTTGGTCGGAGGCAGCACAACAAACATTCAAGAAAATGAAGGAGGTAATGAGTTCATGCCCAGTATTAGCTTTACCAGACTTTTCTCAATCCTTTGTGTTAGAATGTGATGCTTCAGGAGAGGGAATTGGGGCAGTTTTGATGCAGAACAACCACCCCATTGCATTTGAGAGCAGGAAGCTCAATGACTATGAGCGCCACTATTCGATATATGACAAAGAGATGTTAGCTATCCTCCATGCGCTAACCAAGTTCAGGCAGTACTTAGTAGGTGTCAGGTTCAAGGTTAAGACAGATCACAACAGCCTGAAATACTTCCTAGAGCAGAAAGAGTTAAACGAGAGACAACAGAAATGGGTAAGTAAAATTCAGGCTTATGACTTCGAGATTGAGTACGTAAAGGGGAAGAGCAATGTAGTGGTCGATGCACTAAGTTGCACTGAAACGGATACGGGAACGAATACGGATACGGGGAGAGAAACAAATACGCCATTTTTTGAAAAATGTAGGATACAATACGGCAAGGAAACATTAGCAAACTTTTATATATATATATATATATATATATATATATATATATATATCAAAAAGGCCACGAGACATACATACTTTAGATTACCATTCATCAATTAGATTTAAAGGTAGTCGTTTCATTTATAACAATTAAAATTAACAAACTCAAATATTGTCTTAAACAATATTCTTTTATCTCAAGAACCATATAGATAAGTCACCCACTGGCAAGCATTTAAACAAGAACATGTCAACTACTTCTAAACATTGATTTCAAACCCTAAAGTTACTTGATGGATGTATCCAAATGTTACCATCTAACAAATATTACACTGTTTACACCTCTAGAAAAGTGTTAAAATTTGTGATTAAACACAATTTTTTATGTAAGCCAGAGACTCAACTATGTTGTTTTTAGGTTGGTCCACTCACTGAGGATAATCAACTAGGCAAGTGAGAGTTAATTGACCAACAGACTGGTTTGAAAAATGACTAACTAACTGGCTCATAAAGGGCCTAAATTCACAGGATTCTCTATGATTTGCAACCGACTTGCATATTCAAATTTGACATAATCAACCATGTTTTAAGGGGATTAATTAAGCACTCAAGTATAAATAAGTGAGCTCATGTTTTAGTGCAACTTAGGTGTGACTGTGATGACATGCAATATTGCACTCTATGCCATAATACTATCTCTAGACACCAATGAGTTTCCTTGGATATGTTGTTTATGCTTTATGGTTTATACTAATAAAAATGCTTGAAATAAGATTAAAATATCACATGCATATCTTATGGAGAACTGGCTAAACGATGCACCATCATAATTCTTTCCACAACATAAGGACAGGGATATGAAGTACTAGCAATGGAGTAAATAAGACCATAGGTCAAGGGTTCATACTAATTCAAAAAGGAAAAGAAGAAAACTAAGGTTTGTTGGAAGATTATTGGAAATATGTGTTGGTTTATGTAACCCTTCATAAATGTAGTACGTTATTTTGTATGGCTAAAGCTGCCATTGTATCAATTTTGATATGCAAGTTGTTTTATCACATGTGCAAGTCATTGGGGTTTATTTAAAACAAAGTTGTGAGGAATTGACAAAAAAACTGAAAATAAAATAAAAAAAATAAAAATAAAAAGTCATTGTACTTCTACACTAGGCTGTGAAACTAACACTAAAGTAGACAAGCATTTGATACAATAAAATGTCCACATATCAATAATTTTTTGAACCAACGGTAGGCCTCTATCAATTTTGGAAAATTACAATGAAACAAATTAATGAGACATAAAATGTTAAATTACCATTCACAAATTTAGGATTAAGGTTTTGCTCTTGATTTATAAGCTTTGAGGCTTTATATCTAAGTTTTGAGGTTCAATTTAGGGTTAGGGCTTTATAGTTCTCCTTTGGGGTTATTTATTTGTTTATTTTCATGTCAAAAAATCAATATTTCTAGTCAAAAACTTGCCCTGTAGCAGCTGAAACGTTTCAGGAAATGACTGAAAAGTCTGGAAACATTTCAGGAAACGGCTGGAAACGACCTGGAAACGTTTCTAATTTTTGGATATGGCTTGGAAACGTTTCAGTGGAGTTTCCAAGCCGTATCCCCTCCATTTAAGTTTCCGAAATGGGGAACAGAGTTTCCCCTCCCCTTCCTAGAGGTTTCCGATAAATTAGCCGATGCACTTTCTAGACGACCAGCTACTTTATCCCTTATGAGCATCTCATCAGATTGGAGGTCTCGTTTTTTGGTTGAGTACTCCAAAGATAAGTTTGCTTGCGAGCTATTGGATGGACATATTCAGGATGATAGGTACAGGGTCATTGATGATATCATATACTACAAAAACAGAATCTTCTTGGTTCCAGAGTCTCCCCTCAAGAAGAAAATCTTACAGGCATCGCACTATTCACCATTAGCAGGGCATCAAGGGTTTCTCAAAACCTACAGACAGATTAGAGAAAGGTTCTCATGGAAGGGCCTCAAGAAAGATGTGATACAACATGTGAGGGAGTGCAGCTTATGCTAACAAAACAAAATAGAGCACATCCACCCGACTAGTTTATTACATCCCTTACCTATTCCCGAGCAGAAATGGGAGAGCATTTCTATGGACTTCATTACTGGGCTGCCCAAGGTCCAAGGCAGAGACTGCTTGTACGTAGTAGTGGACATATTGACTAAGTTTGCTCACTTCTTTGCCATATCATCAGATTATTCAGCAGCATAGGTAGCAGAACTATTTTTCAGAGAGGTATTTAGACTCCATGGGTTACCTAAGACCATTGTCAGTGACAGGGACAGCAAATTCACAGGAGCCTTTTGGCAAGAGCTTTTCCGGTTAGTGGGGACCGAGTTAGCCATGAGCACAAGTTATCATCTGCAGAGTGACGGGAAAACAGAGATTGTTAATAAATGGATTGAGGGATACTTGAGAAATTACGTATCAGGTCAGCAAAGGACATGGATCAAATGGTTACACTTGGGTGAACATTGTTACAACACCACCTACCATATGACCATTAGGATGACCCCTTTCCGAGCCCTGTATGGGTATGATGCTTCCACTTTTGCAGACCGGATATTTGGCGATACCAGGGCCCCCAAGGCCAAGGAGTGGATTCAGGAGGGTCAAGATATCCTCAAGATACTCAGGGAGAACATACAGGCTTCCCAGAATCAACAGAAGATATATGCAAATAGGCACAAAGTTGAGCGCAGTTTTGAGGTGGGAGACTTCGTTTATTTACGCCTCCAGCCTTACCGACAGTCAACTCTTAAAAAGAAAGGAGCAGAAAAACTCCAACCTCGTTTCTATGGTCCATACAAGATAATTCAGAAGGTCTGAGAGGTAGCATATGAGCTAGAACTACCCCCAGAGAGCAAGATTCACAACGTATTTCATGTCTCCAATCTCAAGAAGGTGGTTGGTCAACATATTATTACATCTTCCGAGCTGCCTCCCCTTGATGACGAGGGGCAATTGGTTCTGATTCTGGAGCGCATCCTAGAGGTGCGAGAACGGAAACTGAGGAACAAAATCATCAAAGATTACCTAGTTCAGTGGAAATATCTGCCTATAGAGGAGGCTACTTGGGAGGCAGAACAAGTATTACAGCACCCAGCTTTACAGTTACTTGAGGATAAGCAAATTCGAGCAAGGAGGACTGTAATGTCCTCTTCTGCTTAGGCATTTGAGGACCAACCCGCTAACCTATGTGATTCCTATAGGTTCGAGCGGGTACTGACAGTCAAGGAATCAGCCGAAGACTGATGCCATATATAGAAGATCTAGGGCATCAATATTATATCACCATTGGGTCGAAGAGGGCCACTAGAGCCAAAGGCCACCTGCATGCATGACATCCGGGCATTATTTAATGATGCATGCACCCGATTAAGTCTCCATGCGCATGCATGCAAGTCAACTGCAAATTAGAAGATAAAGTGACCTAATTACGTCAAAAGTTAGGGTTTGCGCATGCATGCAAGTCAACTGCAAATTAGAAGATAAAGTGACCTAATTAGGTCAAAAGTTAGGTTTTCGCAGTTGAAAGTTATAAAAAAAAGATAAAGTGAAGGGAGAAGTCACTTATGTGATAATTGATTTGTGGAGTCGAATTGGAGAGCTCGGCGAGCTAAGTTGGGGTTGAGCGCATGCTCAGCTAACTGGTGTATTTCGGCAGCGAAATCTATCTGCCCTAGTTCATCATCAGGTTGGATCATCCAGGTTCAACACTAGTTCATCATCAAGTTACATTCAGCAATTATTCCGGGAAGTTGATTATTCATCCATCCAGAGGGTTTCACCGTCACACCGTGTCACCGTGATTAGAGACAAAGCAATTTGTTTTCCTACCTACAGGGTTCTGAACTTCCCCGTGCTTCTTCCATCATCATCAGAGGGGTATTATAACCCTAGTGCACATCATCTGGGCTTCCAACAGCAGCTTATTTATTATTCTTGAGCTTATACAGTTTGAGAGGAGGGCGCATTCACCTGTGGAGGACGATTTGGTGTATCTCCTTATTCCTCCGCCAGAATCCTTGCATGCCAGGAACAATCTCTTCACCATTAGCTGATCTATATAATGTTTGGGATATTACACATGGCAAGAAGAACAATTATGGATGAACTGGATGGATGGGGGCAAGTGATACATGGAACCAACAAAGCACTAGAGTTTTAAAGGTTGTATAAAGCAACTTATGGTTCATTAGTTCTTATAAAACTTGTGCTACTGAGGGTTTGGTCTATCAAGTTGAAATGTTTTTACATAATACAAAAACCAAATATTTTGGGATTCTTACATCCTCTCCTTGCCTAAAGACCAGATCGAGCACACATTTCGCAGTTGGATCCAAAAGTTACCACCTAAGTTGCACTTAGTGGAACTATGCAACTAAGCTGTCAAAAAATGAACAAGTCAAATTGTTCACTATCAAAAGTTCAGAAGTCCACGCAAGCCAATTTTTTCCCTTTTCAATTTTTTTGCATGTTCATACCCCTCAAGGAAATTGTAAAAGTGGATGTAACATGACGACTTTTTGTAACAGACTTGGATTCCCTAGGACTTAGACATCAATATGTTACTCTAGAGTGGTTTTTCCTTATTAATTATATGATGTTTTTCAGCAACACATAATTTTTTAGTTTTTCACTCAAACCTCCAAAGCTAGAGTAATTGTCTTGGTGGTTAGGCCTTAGAAGGTTATTAAAGTATAAGTGTCAATTTTTATTACCATGCTAGTCATTGATTTTGAGTCATATGAACATGCACTAGGTCCCCCCTAGGTTTATTCAGTTTTCCGCTAATAAAACAATTTCCCGTAAAAACAAAGAATTTTTTAATGTTTTTATTAAAACAAATAAAATAGAAGTCATAAAAAAGTGGTTAGGAGATGGATTTTTCCATTGGGGTGTTCGTTTTCTAACTCAGAGCCCTCATTATACCCCTAAACCCACTTTGAGAATAATTGGAGTGATTATTTATCACTTAAAATTAATTTTCTCTAGAAAATGGGCAAAAAAAACCAAATAATTGACTAAAAAAGAAAAAAAAAAGTCAAAATCACTATTTATAAATCAAAGGTAACATGTCGGAGACAATATCTCAAAGGTGGCACAGTTAATTCAGCGTCAAATCAAGTCAAATGGATGTCGAATCAAGCTCATTGAGATCATATCTTATAAGGGCAAGTTTGCTCCGTGAAGAGGGGGCACATATCTCTAGAGAAGGGTCACATCCTCTATCTAGCATATTTTGAATGAAGGGTGATCATCCCAAAGAAGAGAGCACACCTATTCATGAGAGGCGGCGCCATTCGCTTGAGAACAACTCAAATCAAATCTCCCTCTTATCTCAATTTGCCCCAATCATCTGTAGTTAGCCAATGCGCCCCCGTGGCCTCCCATTTGTTATTTAAGCAAGTGTTTTGGCTCTCATTTCTCATAGTCAAAGGACTGAAGGGTTGCTCAAGCTTTGTCACTGTATTGTACTATTCATTTGGACTAAGAAGGCTTTGGAGGCAAATCTTTGGTGTAAGGCATTAATATGTAGATGATAATGGTTGCTCTTATGAGGTAAACATGTATTTGTTTCATGTTGTTTCTTTTAACACTGAAGTCTGGTCCTTTGAAAGATTATTACCAATCAGTAGGAGTGAGTGAAACAAGTTTGTTTACTTAATTTACTCTTTATTCTCTTACACGTAAAGATTTAGAAGGTGCATGTTCTATTAGTTTATATTCATGCTTTTATGATCCCTAGTGTAGGCAATAACAGATTTGATGTGTTGGTTACAGTATTTTTGTTTAAGCTTTGAACCCGCTCCAGAATCGTCCCCTCCCCCTTCGAACCCGCTCCGGAATCGCGATTCCAAGGGAATCGCCTAGGAATCGACTAGGAATCGCGATTCCTCTGTCTATAAAACGCTCCCTGCCCAAAAGAGGAATCGCCAGGAATCGTTTAGGGTTCGAGCTTCCGAATCGCCAAAAAAACACTTCCTAAATCGATTCCTGTTTAAAAAAAACGCTTCCTTCGATTCCCGAAAACGCTTCCGTCAATTCCGCCGATTTGGAGACTAGTAAAATCCGCGTGGTTGCTTGGGGGACCCACGGTTGGGCCTTAGGGTTTGTATAGAGGGTTTAGGAGATGTGTGTGAGGGATAAAGCCCATTTTCATTCCATTCCATTTTCATTTTCATTTTCTATTGATTGAGAGGAGAGGAGAAGAGAAGAGAAGAGAGGAGAGGAGAGGAGAGGAGAGGAGGCTTGAAGAAGGCAAAGGAGGCTCCCATCAAGCTTGAAGAAGACAAAGAGGTAGGCTCTAAATTTTAAAACCCTCTCTTATTGATTTGCTTTGTGTTTGGATTTTTGAAACTTTGAAATTGTAGAATCTAGATGCTTGGTATTAGATGATTGTAGAGGAGGAGGAGGAAGACGACCGGAACCCAAAGAAAGCCAAAGAGGAGATAACACCCTTGAGGAAATATGTCACAAAGACACAAGGAGGCAAAGGGGGTGGAACCTGCAAATTCACTTGCCACCATTGTAATATTACTTACACAGGTTCATATACCCGTGTGAGAAGACATCTATGTGGGAGCATGCCATCTGATGAAAAAAAATCAGGAGTTTGTATTTGCAAGAAGGTTCTCCCAACACAAAGAGCCATCTATAGGAAGGAGGAAAATGAAGCAATATACAAATCAAAAGGGTTAAAGGCTGACAATGTGAATGACCTCTCAAGCCCATCCACCAGAGGTAGTGGATTCTCGCCCGTGGGATCGCGGAAGACATTATCAGATTTCCTTGACCAAGGTTGTAGGGATGATGTGGATTCAAAGGTGTACCGGTTTCTCTTTGCATGCGGCATACCATTCAATGTTCTTCGCTCACCCTATTGGCATGAAATGGTAGCTGCCATCCGCGGTGCCCCAGCAGGATACATGAGCCCCGGGTATGACAAAGCTCGAACTGTGGGGCTTGACAAAGAAAAAGCCAAGATCCAAGCCGCTTTGGGGCAATTCACAAATGAATGGAATGATACTGGGGTATCAATTGTATCAGATGGTTGGACAAATGTAAAAGGCAATCCATTGATAAATATTCTTGGTGTGTCTGCTAGTGGTGCAGTCTTCCTTTCAGCCCATGACTACTCAGAGAAATTCAAGACCGGCTTAAACATTGCAGAACTCCTACTCAAAACCATTGAAAGTATTGGTCCATACAATGTCATTCAAGTCATAACCGATAACGCTGCTAATTGCAAATCAGCAGGAGCAATCATTGAAGATAAATACCCCAACATATTTTGGTCCGGGAGTTTGGTTCACACGTTGAACCTTTTGATGCATGACATTATTAAGATAAAGGAGAATGATTACAGATGGATTGGTGCATTGTACAAAAAGGGCAAGCACATGATAAGATTTATTACCAATCATAGCAATGCCCACGGCATTTTTTGCACTCACTCAAAGTTGGAGCTATTGAAGGTAGGAAAGACTAGATTTGCTAGCTATTACCTCGCCTTCAGGCACCTTTTGAAGGTAAGAGAGGCATTGGCTAGCATGGTATCAAGTGAATCATGGTAGGTCTTGAAAGATAGAGCTACATCCACATTTGACAGGCGTCAATTTGAGGAGGTGGAGGACACCGTTCTTGATACTGCATTTTGGAAAAATGTCAAGTATGTTTTGCAATTTATAAAGCCCGTCTATTACATGATTCGGTTTGCAGATATAGATAAGCCGGTGATTGGGGAGGTGTATGAGCAAATGGATAGCATGCTGGGCAAAATAAAAGACATTGTTGATCCGAAAGATCCCATTTTGTATAAGCATATTCACGCACAAGTGGTCAAAAGGTGGGACCATTTCAACGTTCCACTGCATGCCTTGGCATATGTATTAACACCTAAATATTATTCTCCATCTTGGTTGGCCAAACCAGCACCTGGGGGTATGGAAAGGAAAAAACCTCACACAGATTCAGAGGTACAGGCTGGGTACATGACTGCTATAGATAAGTTGGTCAGTGATCCCGATGAATGTGACTATTTGCGCAGTGAATTAAGCAAATACCTTAGTGAGCTTGGTCCGTTTGGTACTTTGCATGCAAAAAGAGATCGAGATAGGGTGTCTTCTATGGAATGGTGGACCATGTATGGCTCACCATGCCCGTGCTCGTATAAAATGGCAATGAGAGTGCTTTCACAGGTGGTTAACAGTTCCTCTGCAGAAAGGTGTTGGAGCACCTATAGCTTCATACACTCTGTGAAAAGAAACAGATTAAATGAAAACCGGGCAGAAAGCTTGGTTTATGTACATTACAACTTGAGGTTGTTGAGTCATTACTGTGAGCGGGCCAAAACTGATAGATCATATGTCACTTGGGACAACAATCCGGAGGAGCATAACTTGGAGGATGGATCCTTAACTTTAGAGTGCTTGGAGCAAGAGCTTTTGGGCGAGGAAGATGACCTAGCAGCAGCAACAGCAATGCCACCGCCAACTTGTAGCTTGTTCCCATCCGATGCACCAGCTTTGCCTTCAGGTTCACGACCTCCATTCGCATCAGTGAGTGGGGAGCGTGCAGGTGTTGGACGTGGTTCAGCAGCTCTAGCTTCACAAGCTACAGGGGGAGATGATACAACTCCCATTGTTCATAGGCCACGGGAAAAGAAATTAGAAATTTCTCGTGGCAAGAGGAAACATTAGATTTTTTCTTGTTTTTTCTTGTTTACAGTACCTTACATTTTCTAGAACATTGACTCTTTTATAGTTATAACTTATTATGGTATATTTTGACATTTTGTAAACATTACATGGCAATTCAAGTTTGAAGTTTGAAGTTGAACCTACTTTTGAAGTTCAATGTTTTCAACTTTGCATTATTGGTAATGAATCAATGATTATGATGCTTCGTGAAATTGAATTGATTCAACTTTCATTTCATGGTTGGTGTTAAAATTTGAAGCTTAAATGTTGATGTTATGTAATATGGAATCTGGATATTGGACCTATGGTTGACGAATTCACTACTAGATGATTGAATCATTGATGATTGATTAATGATGTTATATGTTATTATGAATATGGACCATGGTTTATATCATGTTTTTATGCTTTTCATAACTAATTCAATGTTCTAGGTGCTTTTGTTATCAAAATATATAAAAATATATATTTTTTTTTAAAACGCTTCCGAAAACGCTTCCTAACCGGATTCTTTTGAAAAAGGCGCTTCCCGCTTCCGCTTCCGCACCCGCTTCCCGCTTCCGCTTCCGCTTCCAAGTAACCTTGGGTGAGCTCACTGAAAAGAATGGTCGATCTAGCTCGACACTTTCATATCTTCAAGCTCTTTCGAAAGGAATTAGTCCCTCCACTCTCCACCAAAGCAAACTCCACATCCCAAAGTTCTCAAGCTCTCAGCTCCTTTCTTCTCTTTTTTTTCCATCATTTTAATCAAGTTTTTCATAGGTTACCCATGCATGCTTGAGCTAGCTATTTCCTTTTTAGAAAATCGAAAGCTAATATGTTTAATTATGCATTCCTTTAAAGACTAGATCTAGTTGTTTAAAGTTCTATTTTGAGTAGATCTAGCATTCTCTTTAAGTACTTGTGTTTATTAATCTTTTACATCTTCAAGTGCTAAAGTAGGATCTTTTTTTTATGCTTCTAATGATCCGTCGGTCAGTTTCAGTGCCACTTTGGTGGCTTCTTTCTACATTTTAACAAACATGCAAGAGGAGATGCTGGTTAAATTTGGGTAATCAGGACATCCAAGACTCCAACAACACCTTACCTTGATCCTATTTCAAGATTTGAAACTTGTAGGCCTTTGGATCCGAATCTATATGGACCAAAGGAACCCACCCTTTAAAATTGTAAAAGAAAATAAATAAAAGAAGAACAAGTGGGGTACCCAATGCCCACACCTCGTCCCCCTTGGTGATCTAAGTGGTCTCTTGTATGGTGCGCTTTTCTTTGAATTGTTGTTTAGTTTTCCTCTATTCGTTAACAGTAATTTAGATCACCTTCAACACTCACCGTCCACTTAGTTTTTCTTTCAATAATTTGTTTTGTTTGCAATAAAATAACGAACCACTACACTTTCCCGAAGTAAGGTGCTACTGAAAGGGCTTTCCCGAGTAGGTGGTATTCCAGAAAAGAGATTCGTAGGTAGTAGTTAGGTAATATTACCTTTTTACAAGTAGTTTAACTTTATTTGAGTTCATTTCAATTTCCAATAAAAGTAATCATTTTGCTACTCATCTCGCATATGCTCTTATCCACCACAGGTTTGCATGATCTGTTGGACAGTCAGAAAGGGGCACATAGCACTTTTTAATTTACTCCACAATAAATTAAACTCCCATAAACGAAATCCAGCGTCTTTGACACTTTATAATTTGTGGGAAAATCCTTCAATGAAGGGGGAATTACTAGGTAGTAATCATGGGGATCCTTCAGGCTACACTCTCGTTTGGTGGCAGTGTTGTACATACCCCCCCCCTCCCCTGACTCCAATCTAGCCCTTTTTCTCATGAAAAACCACTTTTGGTAATCCGTACTCGTTTGACATACTTCAAAGTATATCAGAAGTTCCCTTCCCGTTAATTCACTCAATAATAATAAGTTTTACCTTGAACAATTCACAACATTTTACTTTTCAGCATTGTACTTCCTTTGGCACTGGTCTCTCACTGGATATCTTCTTGTGTTGAAGTATTTAGTATCTTATGATGATGATAGAACTTATATGCTGTAAAGTGTGATTCTATCTTGTTCTTGTGATTAACTCCTAGAATAGTTGTTTCATTCTTAAAATTAACAGCCTTAGTTTTTCTTTTTTTAGGGACCACCCCTGTTGGCTTCGTTAGGAGTTAGCCTAAACGGAGGAGTCAAGATCAAGTGATAGTACTTCACTCTGGCTTGCTCTCAAGGTCACACCGAGTGGCTTGAAAAATTTTGTCACGTGACCTAAGGTGCGATCTAGGTGGCAACAACACCAAACTCAATTGAAGGCTCCCAATGCACTTTCCATTATGTTGTCGTAGTTATTTAACAGCAAAATGGATTAAGAGTGGCCATTGGCACAAATAAATATACTTTGATTCAAAAGTTGAAACAATATATTTTCAGCAAACCTAGAAGACAAGAGGCAGAAAGCTGGTTCATTTGTTAGCCCAATATTTACATTAAAACTAGTGAGGAGCATATAGCAGCATGCCAATGATGTCTGTCATATTTATATTAGTTATTCACAGCTTAGTTTATGTGTCCAGCAAATTAGGCAATAGGAGATGGCCTGAAATTGAAGGTTCACAACCATTAACAGTTTACTCGTACAAAGAAGAAGGAAATGGATAATGCAACAAGAACTAAATGGTATCTTCAAATTTCTCACTGAATTTACCTTTTAAAAATTAAAAGTGTCGGATTTAAATTGCCACTCGCAATGAAGGTGCTAAAAATCTAATGGCAAACAGCTACCTTGTTGGACATGTATTGTAGTCTTTGTAGGTTCCCAGAGCAAGGAGGGTTCCGGGGGGCTGATCAACCCCCCCGGCTAGGGAGGTGCAGGGGGCTTGCTGGGGTTCAGAGGCAGTGCCCACTGAAGAAACGTTTTGGGTTTGTTTTGGTCCATTTTGAGCTGTTTCCAGCCCGTGGTTTTGCAGCCCATTGTAAACTAATTCCGGTTAAGAAATTGGGGTTGTGAAACCTGAATTAGGGTTTTGGATGCTATGATATTGTATTGCAAACAGAAAAGATACTGCAATGAGATAGAGAGTGGAGAAACTCTCAAGAATGCTTGTTTTCCCAGTTTTGGGTTTCCAGGGTAAATCTGTGTAATGTATGTGTGAGCCATTGTTATTGTTGTGTTTTATATTCTGTTTGGCATTGTTTTTCTTTACACATGTTTATCAAACTTCTTCAAACCTAACTTTGGAAACAGCCTTTGGATACGTATTAACATATATTCTAAGGCTAGAAATAAAACATTCATTGTCTTGGACAGGCATTGACATCAATTTGAAATCACCATATTCACAATGAATTCTGATTTTCTAGGAAAGGCAAATGTCGAACTACAATGATTTGAAAACATAATGAATATTTGCATGGATTGGAGCTGCATCTTTTAAAGGTGGATAATATGTAAAAATATTCTTCCTGTGTCAGTTTGCTTTTAGACATAAGAACAACATTTGTATTCAATTCTCAAAAATGTGGGCCATAGAAATTTTTATATAAAACATTGTGCTGAGACTTGAAATGTACCGTTGATGAAGAAATGGAAAGCAACAAAAAATTCTACTTCAGTTTGTTGTTGCAGGTTTGTAAGTTAAACTATTTTTATCAAGCAGGGTGACTCTAAAAAAGGACATCAAATCATTAATAGTTCCTTTACTAAGTCTTCATTCAAAAAAAATCATATAATTGGATGATCGCAAAACATACTTACTAGTTCCTGGACCAAAGAAAGAGATATTCTTCGCCCCAAAAGACTCAATTGATCAAGTGTCATTTCAGCATCACGCATAGATCCATTTGACCTTGATGCAATGAGATTTAATGCATCATTATCTATTTCTAGACCTTCCTGCCATGCAATTGCCTGCAATTTGTTCACAATATCAATTTCTTTTATTTTAGGAAATAAAAATTTCTGGCACCTGGATAAAATAGTATGGGGTAGGCGGTCTAGATTCGAAGTGGTAAGAATAAAGACTATATTCCAAGGTATTTCGTCAAGGACTTTTGAGAATTTATTCCAGTCATCACTTGCCAAAGTATCACAATTGTCAACTATAAAGACTCCATAATGAGAGGATGGGGAATAGTTAACCACATTGTCAAGGGCTATCTGAAAACTCTCAAATGCTGGTGAGCCAACGCCACCAATTTCTTTTACATCTGAACTATTACCAAGACTCTGAGCTAAACATGAACAGCACAGTCCACAAGGTCGCAACTGATCCAGAGAATGGCAATTCATGGCTGCTGAAAATATTCTAGCACATGATGTTTTACCTGTTCCCTGAGGACCATGGAACACATAAACTGGGGCAATCTTTCCCCTCACTATAGCATTCATGAGAGCCTGAGCAGCTAAATTTTGCCCTACCAATTCTCCAA
This sequence comes from Pseudotsuga menziesii, assembly GCA_001517045.1. Classification (NCBI taxonomy): domain Eukaryota; kingdom Viridiplantae; phylum Streptophyta; class Pinopsida; order Pinales; family Pinaceae; genus Pseudotsuga; species Pseudotsuga menziesii. The sequence goes on along the minus strand of LPNX010504395.1, from coordinate 179,829 downwards.
ATGTCTTTGGAACATACTTCTGAGGCAAGCTCCTAGCCCTGTCTTGAGCTCTCAAACAACCACTGCCCATAATATCTCGTCCCTGTCCAGAATGACCTGTCGATCTGGTTTCAGAAGCCACATCAATATTTCGCCTGATACCCATTTTATGGTCAGCATAGAGATCTAGCTCACCTGAAAGCATTCCCCCCTGTGTATCTGTATCAGCACTTTCCTGAGACCCACCAGGCTCAATTAGTAGGGGAAGAGACTCGGAATCTGAATCTAAAGAAGAAGCAGGATGATCAGACATTTCTAATGCAGCAGAAAACTCCATCTGAGAACTGGGATAGCTTTGCGAGGCAAGACCTTCAATTTTTCGTGTGGCTGAATCTGAAAGCCCACATGAGAGGCTCCTACCTGCCAAATCCAAAATACATTTGCCTCTATCATGTATTCTGGACCAATTCCAAGGAATCCCACAGCCCTTTTTGGGAATATCAGTGACTGTTGATTTCCCACTTCCTGGTTGAAGTCCAGTCTTCTGTGAATCTGTCAAATATTTGTTACCAATCCCACCACGACTACCAGAGTTCAAAGTGCCTGAAACTGATAAAGGCCCACAATGCTCTCCTGCTTCTCGGTGAATGTAAAAATGGGAACTTTTAATGCCTTTTAACTTGTGTTTTTTTGACTTGTCCAATTCCCCTGCTGGACAATTTGGCTGAGATCCTGTCTCTGTATCTTCATCACAGATTCTATCTTTCCTTATGCAGTCATTACTTTGAAAGAAGTGCGGAGAATGAACCTTGAGATCTTTTGCTGCTCTGTTTTTTAACTTGCCATCCAAACTATTTGACATATTGCCTTTAGTCTCCCTGTTAATGCCTCTTGGGGGTAATGTCCTTAAATCTGCATTAGGTTCCATTATCCCTTGAGGAAGAAATTCATCCTTTGACAGCCTATCTTTTCTGCATAAATCCTTTGCTTTAGGATTCCTTCCAAGCTCAGAGTCACTTCTCCAATTTTCACGAGTCAATCCCTTCCTTCTCCCATTTCTTTTCAATTCCATGTGTCTTAACCTACCATCTGCATGACCATACCCAATCAGTTTCCTTCTTCTCCTTTGTCTTCTATCAGCTTCCACTGAACCTTCCACGCTGCTTCCTCCTACTACACCTGTTATTTTCCTTGATGTGTCACTTTGAGAAAGGGGAGACGCAGTTAGAGGACTTCTTGGCCCTTTCCTAAAATCACCACCCAAAGTGTTCCTACCTCCTAGATTTTTCTTCTTAAGTGCACCATCATTTTCTAGCTTCTTCATCAATGATCCTACGATAGGAGAATTCCATGATGGACTTGTAGAAGGGTCCCTGAGCGATTGTGACCTTTGCAGAATGGTCAAATCTTTCATAAGAGAGGTCTCCACTGAACAGCGCTTATCTAACATGATTTTTGATTTCTGCATGTGAATGTGATTCTTCAAATGAATACAATTAGTTAAATGTGCATGGTTTCTTAGGTGATCCTGAATACTAGAACCCTTTTCAGAGATACTTTTGGAGTTGCCTCTATAGGTTAAAGTCGTCATCAAAGTAAGCCAGTTCTGCTATAATGAGTACAGCTCTAAGAGATCTCAAGATAAAACTGGGGACAATATGAAAACATGTGGATATAAGGAAAATGACAGGCATTTTGTGGAAGCTGACCAAGACAGACATAAATATTACAAGCATGACAATGAAAAGCTAGGCACACTGCTACAAAAAGACCAAGAACAAACTGAACATCACCATTTTCTATCTATTTGAGTTAAGTGTGTAACAGGCATCAAATGTCACATGATCTGCTATGGAATAGATATCATTTTCCTTCACGTGTAAGAAACAGTTCATTTCATCAAAGGGACATATAATCATATGGATGTCCTGCGGGATAACCATAAATCTCAATCTGTTTACCTGATCTTGACAGTTCGAAAACAGCATGCAGTCTATTACTCAAAATACTTGAATTTTAAGATAGGGAATATGAATATATTGGTTGATCCGATTTCAAATGCTTGATATGGATGATCTTGCTTCTGCCAGCACCCATGGAATTACTCAATGTAAAGAGGTTGACCAATCCTAGACGTGTTTAAATCTGCCATTCTGAGCAAGTGGGGCGCTGGTGAAACAAAAGAGATTTTATTGGTTAGAGAATGGTTAGGCCAGTCAAAAAACTTCAAAACTAAATTAAAATCTCTAAAACAATAAAATACACAAACAGGAAGAGAAAATGGACAGTGAATCATTCATGACTATCAAACTTATAAATGCTTACCATTCAAACCAGTCAAAATCATCCAAAATATAAGCAATAATGATAAAAGTTCATTTATATGGAAAATGTGATAGAGATTTTAAATTATCAGTAGTTTTCATGAACTTGAAAGAAGTCTGGATCCTCAAAAATGTCAAGATGTCAGTATCAATCATAGAAGCTAAGAAGATACTACTCAATCCAATCAAAAGTTGTTCATATGATCAGAAAATGCTTTGGCCGTTACAATAAAATTCAAGTTTCATAATTAATGAAAGTTATAGACAGAAAATCTTCCAGTTCAAGGCAGAATAAGAGAGCTCAGAAAGAAACTCTATTGAAAAGTTCAATCAGATCAAAATGCCTATTAACTACTGAAACAAATGAAGAAGGTTCAAAATACGTGCAATAAAACTTAATCTATTGCAAGATTTAACAAAATTTTACAAGGTTTAACTGAGCTTCTCGAGTTTAATGAAGTTGCTGAGTTTTGACCAAGTCTAGCCAACTTTTGATGGAGTCTAACCAAATTTATCAAGTCTTTGACTGAGGCTAGCCAAGTTTGTCAAATTTTCACTTAGCCTTATTACCAACTAGGTTGCATCTAGATGGACTTTCCATGAGCCGCCAAAGATGAACAAATACTTGTTCAATTTAAAGGGTTCAGAAGTCCATTCAGGCCTTCCAGGACCCCTTTTTTTCTTTTTTTACCACATATTCATACCCTGCGGGGAAGTTGTAAAAGATGTGCTAGCATGGGTTTTTTGTAAAGAACTTGGCTTCCTAGGACTTAAACATCAATCTAGGTATTCCAAGGTATTTTTCCTTGTTAATTATATGTTGTTGAATAAAAGACTTATAATTTTAAGTTTTTCACCGCTCCTCCAAAGCTGGAATGGTTGTCTTGATGGTTAGGCCTTAGGAGGTTATTAAAGTTCATGTGTCAATGTATATTAACATGCTAGACATTATTATTGAGTCATATTGACATGTGCTAGGTCCCCCTAGGTTTTATTTCATGTTTTGAGAAAAATAATTTTTCCCGTAAACTTAGGCTATTTTTTAATAGTTTAATTGGGAAAATTAATAGTGTAATAAAAGTGTGGTTAGAAGTCGAATTTTGCCATGGGGGTGTTCATTTTCTAACTCAGAGCACCCATTATATCCTTAAACCCACTTTTCTTAAGTTTTGAGTAATAAATTTATCGCTCAAGTCAAAAATCTCCAAAAACTCAAAAAAAAACAATTAAAAAATAAAAAATAATTAAATCCGAGAGAATATCCAAATTCCTAAATTAGTGGATTCTTGTCCGATTTGATTGAAATAAGTTTCATTCGACTTCCTCCAGTAAAGGCAAGTTCTCTCCTTAACTAAGGCGTCATCTCCAGTTGCAATATGAGAGGTGGTGAATGGATTTGCCTCTTGGAGGTTGCGCCCTCTCTGGGTTGGCGAGCTGGTTTTGTGTCACTTGAGGAATGGTTTGGTGAGTATTAGGTGGAGAGGTGGCGCCTACCACTCTGCCTTCTAATCCAGTTCAACTCTTGATTATCTATCCTCTATCTCATGTTGACCCCCAGTCTATCTTCGTAGGTGGTTGCACCCCCTTGGGCCTGCCTTTGCTATAAATAAAGCAATGCTCTCTCCCTTTCAAACTAGTTGGAATGTACTGGGAAGAGCTTGCAATTGTAACTAGTGAATGTATTATCTTCCAGCTGTATGGAGGTAATTTGTATTTGAACTATTATGCATGTAATGAATCATATGTAGTTACTGAAAGAGTTGGTATCAACTTGGTAATACAGTTTAGTCATTTTGTTTAATGATCTAAGCTATTGAGTATAGATATTTAGAGATTTGAATGAATGCTTTATTTGTTTATGGATGCTTTTCAATTGATTTTTGAACATATTTGCTCCTACATTTGATCTATTTTGTGTAAGTGTGCGATATGCAGGTTGTCGTGATAGGAGACGTGGAGGATCTTGTTTGATCTTTCTACTTTTCTTGTTTCTAACATTATTTGTTGCGGGTAAAGGTTCCTCGGCACACCACATGTGAAGGCTCAAGGATCCTCTTTTCTCCAAGCCTTTTCCACTTTTCCTTCTCCCGATATCTTCTTTGTTATTCTGGTTCCTTTGTTTTGAAAAAGCAATTGTTGATCTAAATTTAACTTCATAGTCATAAAGATATTTTGAATTGTTTTGCTTTATAGATCTAACTAAAAATTTCAAAGCATTATCATTTCTTAGTTCAAATCTAGGGTACTAATTGTCTTATTTCAAGTCATTTTCTAGTAAAAACAAAAGGCTTGATTTATAAATTAGCATTTGATTTTAATTATTTATCTAGCAAGTTAGTGCTCCGATTTTTTTTCTATCCTTAAGAAGCAAACAAAGACCCTGAGAAAGCAACTTTTTAGCTCACTTTCTCAACCACTCTTCACCTAGTTTCTATTGTTTTTACCTAGATTTTTTTTTGTGATTTTCCCAAGCACTCTTGAAGTGTTTTGGGGCATGTTTAGCTAATGTTTCCTTGTTGTTTTTGCAGGTTTTACTATAAAAGAGGAGGAAACTCTGGTGAATTTTCACAAAACTGAGCACAAGGAAGATCAAAGGAGCTCCCCCTTGCATAAAAATCAATTTTTTCAACAAGTTGTAAGCCTTTGGATCCAAAGTATAAGGACCAAAGTGTGTTTCCTTCATGTTGTAAGATCTTAATAAAGTTTTGAGTAGGCTCATAAGAGCCCACTCCCCATCCTCCCTGGGGGGATTCGCATCGGTGTTCAAATTTTATGATGTTTTAGTTTTAGTTAGTTTGGCTTCAAATTTCAATTTATTTGTTTCATTTTATTAAAGAAGTAAAAGAACTACTTACCCCACACTCTCCTGAGTATCCCGAAAGGAGAAAAGAGATTTGTGGTAGGAATTAATTAAAAATCTTTCATTTGTTTCTTTAAAACTTAAAATAAAACCCCCTTGCTCTCTCGAGTATGGTTCACGGATAAGGGCTTGCCCGAGTACTGAACCTGGAAAGAGATTCTTAGGTTTTCATTTCTAATCAAACAAACCGTGTTCAAAAATCCTTAAAATTAACAAGGCTCTTATCCTCGTATGCTCTACATCAATGGCAGCTTCATCTGATCAGTCGGTTGTATTAGAAAAGGATCTGACTAACTAGTAATTAATTTCATCTTTTTTAAATTTATCCCCTAACGAAAATCCGGTGTTTGTCGAATATCACTAAGTTGTGGGAGAAGTTTTCAAGTGAAGCAGGAACCACTAACCAGTCACCGCATGGCCCTGTCAGGATATACCCTCATTTGGTGTAGGGTTGGACACACCCCTACGACTCCAGCTTAGCCCACATTTCGCTGTGAGAGCCACTTCTAAGTAATTTCGGACCTATTCCCCGTACCCCTTGGGTATATCAGGAATCCCCTCTCCTTTCTAATAACCCAGATCATTACCATTTTAATAAAATCAACCAACAATTTACCCACTCCCTTAATCACTCACTAATAATTCTAAAACTAACCAACGTGATAACTGCAATACTTACATGGCACAACAACACTCCACTTTTACAAGCACTCCATTATTTTTCAGCATTGATCTATATTATTTTTATGCTTAAATCAAAATCTTGCAAGATGTCGTGAATGTTGTTTGCACTATCATATGTTGTTGATGTAATTTCTACCTTGCAATAGTCTATTGTGTTATTTTGTCCATTTCACATTTAACTCCTAGAATAAGTCTTTTCTTTCGTAGAATAAAAGCCTTAGATTTTACTTTTCATAAGGACCATGCCCCTTGGCTTCGCTAGGAGTTGGCCTAGACGGAGGAACCAAGTATCAGGTGATAGCACTTGGCTCGAGCTTGCGCCTAAGGTCGCACCTAGTGCCTTGAAGATTTCTGCCACATTACCAAAGGTGCGAATTAGGCGGCAACTAGTGCCTTGAAGATTTCTGCCACATTACCAAAGGTGCGAATTAGGCGGGAACAAGCCTAGCTAAGTTTGTAGAGTTTTTATCAAGTCTAACCAAATTGACAAAGTCCTGACTGAGTTGAACCTACTAACACATTTTTATGGCAAGTTGAGTTGACATACAAGCTGAGTTTTTTTAGCATTCTCCAAGTCTTACTATTATCGTGCAAATAAAGTTGCAGGCACCACAAGGTCAAATTGCAAAAAAACATGCACAACAAGATTCAATTGCAAGCCCTCAAACTGTACCACAACTATAGTTTGCAGGCTTTAGAATGTTATGAGAATGGAAGGTCCTGTTTATGCACAACCTAGAAGTCTAAGGATTGGCAAGGTAATCGACCGCTAAACCAGCACAACTGTGGACTTCCCTCCCAACGTGTTACTACCGGAAGGAAATCCTCTTTTAGTTTTCCTAGGTCCAACAATAAACGAACCTAGACTAACCAAGGGAGAGACCCTACCCATGCTTTTTCTAAGGCTAACTATGATAATCTAACTAACCCCAATAACTCCTTAGCTTTATTTTTTATGACAATGTGTCTAAGACTCTAACGAGGATATTCAATCAAATAAACAAGACACACTTCAGTTTTCAAATAAAAAAAATACCATGAGTTGCTGAGCAAATAAGATATATGATACACTAAAGTAAAAGAATTATATATAAAACTAGCCAATTGAGCTTCTTGAAGTTAATAACCCAAAACCAAGGCTTGAAAGTCACAGAGATTGTCAAGCTACTCTAGCCCCTTTATCCACCCATGAGATCCAATGATGACGCTCGGTCTTGTTATGCCTTACATTCTTTATAACTCACCACACCAAATGTGCCAACAAAGGGGTTCTATTTGCCATTGTAAAAGTCCAAGTTGGGGCTTGCTTTTGTATAAGTGTTGGTCTAGTAGGGCCTATGACCCTTGGTGTGGTCATGGTAGGTCCTCTTGGTTCTCATTTCAAGGGGTGCTAGTCTAATGGCTCTGGTAACTACCCCTTGATGGGTGGAAGTCCCTCATCATGTTGAGCGTTTATGCCCTGGGTGGGTGTTCAGTGCACCTTGGGATGAATCCATTACGACACATGGCTTGGGGCTCCTAGCCACACTTACGATTTATGCTTTGTAAAGGTAAGCACTTGTAAGGGTTGTCATACCCACCTTAGCACACCTCATGGATACCCCCTTGGACCTATTTTGTTGTATCAACCCTCCCTCTTGGTCATCTTGGTTTTGAAGAGCAAATCATCCACTTTCAAAGCAAGCTAAAGAGATCGTACAAACCTAAGGAGGGTATTGTGGGTTAAAAAACACTTGTTGGAGTTAGATGGGGTATGACGTCCTCCTTCCAAGCTCAACTCCTCATCAAGTTGGAGCATTTCATCTTGTTTTATCATTATTTTATGTTTTAAGAAGTTTAGTCCTTGGATTGTGGGTGACAAACCCTAAAAAATCGTTAAAAAGTTATTTTGAAGGCAAATCAGATAGGTCAGCTTAAAGGAGGATTAAGCTAGCCTTTTCAAGTATAAATAAAGAAATTCCTCATTTGTAATAAAGATAATGGGATCAAATTTGACCCTATTCTTATTTTTACTTGTGTACATGAGGGATTAAAGGGTGTGCACCTTCTTACATGGGTCACCTAGGGTTTTCAAGGGATAAATTTTGATGTTTGAGGTTTCTTTACTATATTTCAAGGCTTGTCTAAGGTGGAAAGGATTCTTGAGACGTTAATCTCTTCTCTTTTTCTATTCAATTGTGGTAAGATCTCTAAGTCTCTTATCTTGCAATGCCAAAGGCATATAAGGTAAGGTTGACATAGGGGTTTTATGCATAATAGTATAGTCTTCTAAGTAAGACATACCTCTTGAAGGGTCTCTCTTGTTCAGGCCTTGACATCTTTCTTTGCCCTAACTAGGTCAAAGCTAACACAACCTAGGGTTTCTTAGCTTTCCCTAGTTCATTCAAATATTAAATTGTCAATTCTTAGAGAAATGTTAAACCCCACTTTCTCAGTGCCCGAGAGGAATAAGACTTAAGTTTAATCCCTCATCTACACAAAAAATCTCTTTTTACAAAATTCTTGTATTACATATTGGAAAAAATACAAAAAAGTGAAAAAAATATTAAACAACCACTTAAAAATAAATATTAACTTTTGTCATTGTACTAGATTAGCAAAATTCTAAGGTTTACTGCAGTTATTCTGCAGTATTTAAATAATGCAAAAAATCCATAAAAAGTGGAAAAACCCCACAACAAGTGTGCTTTGCAACTCTTGGAGGCCTAATGTAGGGTACTGTAATGTCCTCTTCTAATTAAGCACTAAAACACCCGCTAACCTACTTAATTCCTATAGGTTCGAGCAGGTACTGCATAAGAGGGAATTGACTGAGGACATTTGGTACTTAGAACAGATCGAGACATTCATTCAATACTAAAGTCATCAATCGGATAAAAGAAGCATAAACCCTAAAAGTGACATGCAAACCCTAAAAGCGCATGATGATCTATTTAAAAAGGGTTATTGGACTAAAGAGCTATCTATTATTATTGTTGTTGATTTGGAGTTTTTGAGCAGCGGCACAGCATGCAACCGCAACAGTAGGGGTTGAAGACGACATCTTCAGCTAACGAGGGTTCGGCATTGCAACTATCTGCCCTAGTCTCTTTCAGTGTAAACCATCCAGGTTTATCAATAGCATTCATCATATTCATCCATACCCAGCGATTCAGTATCCACTGGAAGATTATTTGCAGGTTCATGTGTGCAGCTGGGGATTTAGCTGGAAAACCCCAAGGTATTCACTGGGTCTCTGAATCTCGGTTTATCTTTCGTATACTGACATCACCTTCACCGACATAGTCACTCCACTACATTGGGTGATCATCAGGAGAAGAGGAAGACCTACTATGCCTCACTTCCAGGCAGATGCAGTAGCAGAGCCAGTCATGCCAATAGAACCTAGTGAACCATTTAGAGCCTATTTACAGGAATAACGGGATTTGGGAGATAAGTTCCATGCAACCATGTCTTTCTCAGACTTCTGCAATATGAAAAGTAGGAACCGGCCCAAGAATTTCAACAGAGGGTTTAACCAGAATTATGAGTTGCAGAAAACCTTGGGTAGATTGACCATCCCAAACTTTGACGGGGTTCGTGAAGGTTTAGCGAGAATATGGGTTTAGAAGTTGGATACTTAAATCCAACTCAACCCCATGACAGAGACAGATGCCATTAAATTGGCTACACTACACCTGGACGGAGAGGCTCATGAGTGGTGGTACCACATGCTAGTGACATTGGGTCACAACACCATCAGTTCCTATAGTGAGTTCACACAGAAGCTCATGGAGCGATTTCACAAGAAGGACCCGGAGATACACTTTAGAGAGTTGGCTCAACTCAAACAGACAGGTAGTGTCGAGGCCTTCATCTCAAAGTTTTAGAGAGTCGTTGTTATGGTGAGAGATGTGTCGAAGAGCAAGTTGATTATGTTGTTTTCAGAAGCCTTGACAAAACCTTTATGGGGGTGGGTGAAAGCCTACAAACCATCCACTCTACAGGATGCAATCAGCCAAGGCAAAGATTTACAAGACTCAATTCCAAAGAACAGGTTTCCACTTAAGACAAACTTTTCGGTAATAGACAAAGACCGAAAACCTTCTCAACAGGAAGGGCCAAGGAAAGATTGGTTGGATGATGACACGAGGAAAGATTTGAGACGGAAGAAATTATGCTTCACTTGTCAAGAACCATGGGTTCCAGGCCACAAGTGCCCAAGGAAGGCCAAGGCCCACTATATAGAGGTGTATTCAGGAAGTGAAGGGGAGGAATCCGAACAAGAAACAGCAGAGGAATTGGGGGCAGTAGAGGAGGAGTCACTCCAGAGAGATACACCAAAGGGAGTTATTGCTACATTATCCAGAGTACCTAGGTTTCATACCCTCAGGGTCAGAGGAGTGAACAGGTAGAGAGGCACTCTGGCAAAAAATTTAAAATTTATGCCATCCGGGAGTCTTTCCTCTTGCTCCTGTTGAATTTTAGCATTAGCATATCACTTAAAAAAAATTGCAAATATACTTAAACAATTCAGCAATACAGTAAAAACACATTCATCACATCAGCACAATGGACACAAGATTTTTCACTGGGAAACCTTCAAAGGACAAAAACCCCAAAAGCATTAATAGCTCATCTCGTAAATGAGATGACTCAGAAAATTCTTCAAAAAGTTCCTCAAATCCAAATCTGGATTTTACCCATAGTAACTGTAAAATTTATAAGTAAAATTCAGACTGATAATTACAAACAACAATTTCCAGAAATACAAAAATTACCCAATTAGAGCTTTAACAAGAGAAACAGAGATTTCTCTCTCCTGCCCGAAAATTTCTGTTAGCTGCCCAAACTGTACTTTTTCCCTACCCAAGTCTTCTCTATCCTGCCCGCTGCCCGGATCTCCTTCCTTTGGCCTGCCCGTGGTCTTTTTGGGCAGATCACTGCTACCTATGGTCTGTTGGGTCTGTCAATGGACAGCCCGTGACCTAAGGGTCTGCCCAACAGCTGCTACAGCAATCTATTGGCAGCCCACAGCCCTCACGGGTTACCCCGGAAGGTGCTCAAGGGGTGGCAGACTGCCAAACCCTCACGAGTAGTGGCCCGTGGGCTGAAAGAAGAAGGGGTCGAGCCCTAGAAATGCTACCCAAATGGAGAATAGGGACAGCCCGAGAGGAAAGAAGGGGCTTCCCAAAACTTGGCTCCCGAAAAAGAGGAAAAAACAGAGCTGCTCGGATCTATGTGAGGTTGCCCGAATCTTGCTGAGACTGCCCGGATCTTGCTGAGGCTGCTCGGATCTTGTTGAGGATGCCCGAATCTGGAAGATGAATGGATTTGAGTATGGTTGGTAAGAAATTGCCCAAGTGGTGAAAACCCTAGCTAAGGGTTTGCTAAGAAAAGATGAATGCCCTAACTGAGGCAAAACAACATTCAATGGAGCCTTTTGTAAAATAGCAGCTTCACCTGTGAGATCAAAAACTTGTATGTGATAATGAGAAGACTTGATCTTCTTTTATAGCCTTCATTCACCTGTAAGTGGACAAAAGATTAGGAAAGATAAAAATAATAATATTTTAATCTTTTCCTAATTTCACTTTCACCTTTTATCGGAAGGTATTTTTATTTATCTTTGACTTTTACCAAAAGTCCTTATTTATTTTTTACTTCCACCTGTGGTACAAAAGTCTTTATTTATTTTGACTTTTGACTTTGGCCTTTTTCCAAGTGCCCATGTGGTCATTACCTGTGGTCCTTTTTTATTCCAAAACTACATCATCATAAACCAAGAGAGTTACTAATGCTTTTATCTCACACTGTGTGACACCTAGATCTGGTACCAGGGTAACTTAACCAAGGGTAGCTAATCCTTGGAGAAGCACACCAAGCCCATAGATCAAGGGTCAGAGTGCCACACATGCCTAGACCCAATCTAGGGCTTATTGTGACTTCATTCTCCAAGAGAATGGCTACTCAAAACTAAGTTGAGTCTACCAGTACTAGACTGGTCTACATCGTGGTCCTGGACCAGATGTCTACTCAACACTAGGTTGAGTCTACCCAGAGCAGAGCTGGGTCTATATCATGGTCCCACACCAGATATCTACCATTTAACAGAATGGTCACTCAACACTGGGTTGAGTCTTCACCATGGTCCCAAACCAGGTGGTCCCATTCTCCTAAGAGAAAGGCTCTCGATGTTGCTCAGAAAAATCAACAACTACTTGTTCTGTGGGCATTTTTAAAGCCTCAAATTTGTAATTTTTGTGTTTCTTATTCTACAAAGAAACACAAATCTTCATTGTAATCATCATAATAAAAGAGAAGTAAGCGGGCAGCCAAGTGCCCGCACCCTATCTCCCAAGGGGGGATTCGCGTTTTTTTCCTTTTTTTTGGATTAGTTAATTTTCTTTCAGTATTTATTTTATTGCTTTTAAAATTAACAAATCCAACCGTGTTCTCGAAAATGAGAGTATCAATACCGAGATTTTTAAACAACTCAGTTTTAATATAAAATCTTTAAAATTGACAAGGCTTCAATTCCTGTATGCTCTTGTGAACACTGTAGGCCTCTGGACGGAACGGTGGGACAATCAAAAAGGGATTGGAGTGACTAGTAATTAGTTTCACACTCCAATTAATTCCCATAAGTGAAAATATGACACTCGATTGTTGTTACAAAGTCGTGGGCAAATTCTTCAAGTGAAGCGGGAACTACTAGAAAGTGATTGTGGGGCCCCGTTAGGCTACATCCTTGTTGGTGTAGTGTTGAACACAACCTTACGACTCCATCTACCCACACGTCATTGTGAGAAAATTCGGACATATTCCTTGTACCCTCGGGTATATTTGGAATACCCTCCTTCCCTTAATATCAGATCATTACCATTTAATAAAACTTATCAACAATTAACCCACTCCCTAATCACTCACTTAATAATTTTAAAAACTGAGACAATTGCAATACTTATCAAGACATCACTAGCAACCCTTTTACACGCAAGCACTCCATCATCACTGGTCTTTATTGTATCATATATTTATTTTCTGGATATTTAAATCAATTGATGTGTTGAATGGGATGTCATTTTATATGTTGGTGATATAATTTTGCAGATATCTTAGTTTCAGTAATTTATATCATATTATCTCCTAGATTAGTTGTTTTCCCTTCATAGATTAAACAACCTTAGTTTATTTTAATAGGGACCACCGTCTTTGGCTTCGCTAGGAGAGAGCCTAAATGGAGGAGTTAAGATCAAGTGACAGCATTTGACTCTTGCTTTCCCCCAAGGTCGCACACAGTGGCTTGAAGATTTCTGCCATGTGACCCGAGGTGCGAATTAGGCGACAACAAGCTATATAAGGCTTTGCTCCCTTCTCATTCTTCATGGTTGGATTGCGAGGAGTTCTTCCTCCTTGGAGCTTAATGGATTTATCTTCTTTGGTGTAAACTGAAGTGTAGGGTATCCTTCTCCTATTATGTGTAGGCTATATTGTTCATTGTCCTTCAATTGTTGTTAACGAATTGTAAAATTACTAGACTTGTTGATTAGAGCCAAAGATAGACAAAATGGTCCCATTAGAAGGGTTGTGAGAGGAAAAACCCTGGTTAGTATTGTTGTTGCTTCTATCATCCTTAAAAGTGTTTCTTTCTAATACTTCATTGCATAAATCACACCGTAATTAGCTATGTTTTGATGTGGCATCATTCTTGGGCATCCTATTAAATTATGCAATCATTTTTCAGCAATATTTTAAGGGGTCCTTAAGTCATGCTTGGCAATCCCTCTTCCCTCGAACCTTCATATTTTCAAGTGTTATTTTTGTCATGCTTCAGTGGAATACTTAGCCTTGAAATTCTTAGTAGAAATCACCCTCTTTGGACTAGCTCCTAGACTCCTCTTTGCCTTATTGGATTGACTCCATTCGCCCTTGTTGGATTGGCACTAGCCCCTTAGTCCTTCCATCACGCCTTTTTATTTTTCATACTATAACAAAGATCCATTTTGCTAAGCAATTTCTTCACATTTCTCTTTACTCAAAGCCTTAGCAATCCTGTCATGAGGGAAGCCCCCCCTGGTTGGGGAAGATACAAACTAAAGTGTTGGGGGGTAGTTACTAAGGTGACAATGGGTAACACCTTTAGGTTACAATTGAGCTAGCCATGTTGTTTGGGGATTTAATCACACATGCTAGTTCAATTAAGGACACTCCATTTTTCTCATTGTTGTCTCCATTAGTGAACCTCCCCAAATGGGATTGTTTTGCTTATCCACCCACTGGTGGTCTTCTCCATTCTTAATGCTCTTCAGCATGCACACTTCTTCATAGTATTTTCTCTTTTCCTCTCTTAGTTGCAACCTCCATCTCTCCTGCAATTTTTTCAATCGCTTCATTCTATATCTTGTCCATCTTCTCATTCATGTGGGTGTCCTCAACCATTCGAAGCTCATTTACCTTCGTGAACTTTTCCCTCTTATGTTCAACATTGCACAAGCTACCTACATTTGCGATCAGAACAACACCAATATGTGTTAAAGTTTACTAACCCTAGCTCTAGATAAACAATACCTAGTGATTTTCCTTGCTGAAAACTAAATTGCATCTCATTGAAAAATTTATACTTGTTGAGATCTATTAACAGAAAATTTTTAAATAGTGGAAGCAATACCAATGGAAAACAAATCTACTCAATAAAAACACATGCACAAATTTTTTTCCCTTCAAATCAGTGTTACATTCAAATAATTTCCAAGCTTACAAGGGTTTCCTTACTTGGAAAATGTCCCAAGAAAAATTACAATCAACAAACCAGAAATTGCCCCACTGAGAAATTTCTTCCTCCTACAAATCCAGCCTAGACATTTCCTACTCAGCTACACACTACCCTTGGGCGTCTGTGTGGCGTGATTCGTACAACCCTGTACAGTTGATCTATGGGCTGTTATACAGTTGCGACTATACGAATCCATTGTTGTACTACCCAAACCGTACGATTTAGGTGACTAGTACAAGTTTGTACGGCCTGGCACGTGTGGCTCACTGCTATACAGCCCTACTCCTAAACTGTAATGCCTAGATCTGTTGCACAAGCCACCTACAAAATATATCTATATGCTTCCTTTCTCTCTCTGCCAAATCTGGAAATAGAATGTCCTTCTCTCTCCAAAAAATCTCTAACTCAATGTTGTTGTTGTAATTGTAACTTCGTAAGATGTTCTGATGTATATTATCATTGTATGATGTTATACCCCCATTGGAGATGTGTTTGCCTCCTTTCAGGATGACATTATTGTCTATGGTCCTTGAGGTACAACCTCCGTTGTAAGTCGGGGTAGTAGTCCCCAGTATAATATATTGTAATGTGCTTTCGGAGTCTCTCTAGGAGAAGTCGGCCCTGCTAGGGTTAGAATTCAGCCCAGTCATGTTGGGAGGTCAATCACTTGAAGGGTATAAATAGGGAGGAGCCCTCCCTCATTTATACTCACACTCACTTAAGTTCACATGAGGAGAGAGAGAGAGAGACAAGAAGGAGAGATAGATAGCTGCAAAAGACTTCTTCTTATTGGGTTTTTGCATCTTGTGACATTGTCTTAGTGACAGAACTATTATGAGGAAGTTTGCGGGGTTTTCTCCTTTATGGTTTCCCCGGTGAAAATCTTTATGTCTTGTGTATCTGCTTTATCTTGTGTATTTTGCTTTATCCTGTGTATCTTGTTGTACTTGTTATTCTTTCAGATAAATATCCAAATCAACTTAATTAGATCAAAAGAACTAACATGGTATTAGAGACTCTCTGAAAGAAGGCACTGTGCAACAGCGAAAGCTAGGGCTTCCTAATTCAAGGTCTTCTCTCCACAGATCATCAAGAAAAGAGGGCTAGGCTAACTCGCCCTAGAGGGGTGCATCTGTTGGTGGAAGCAATTTCAAATTTGAAGAAGTTTCAATTTTTTACTACAGGACACTACGGGAAGAAACTACACATCAAGTTTTAGAGGCTTCCCACCTCATTCTTCAGAAAAGGACCTAGCTGAGCAACTCGCCTCAAAGAGGTGCATCTTTTTGTCCAAATAGAATTTTCAAATTCCAAGTTTGGAAAATTAGGGTTTCTCTAACAAACCCTAGGTCAGCCAGCTCTGAAACCAAAGCAGACACCTCAATTCGATAAGATCTAAATCTTTGCTATTTCCATTTGAGGTTCTCATTTGAAGATGACTCATCATACTCAGCTTGAGGAGAAGCTTGGAGGAGCTTATAACTTTCGAGAATGGAAGTACCAAATCTCCCTGATCCTTGAAGAGAATGATTTGGATCAATACATCAGTAAAGAAGTTCCAGAGCCAGAGGGAGATGAGGCTAAGGCTACTCATAAGAAGAACTTGGTTAAGGCCAAGAGAATCATTGCAGATTCTATTAAGGATCATCTAATCCCCTATGTGTCATCCTTTAAGACAACGAAGGAAGTATTTGATGCTTTGACAAAGATGTTCGAAGGAAAGAACATCAATCAGAAGATGACATTGAGGAACCAGTTGAAGAATGTGAAGATACGGAACTCGGAGACTATATTGTCCTACTTCACAAGGGTTGCTCAAATCAAGGAACAACTTGAAGCAGTTGAAGAGAATATAGAGGAAGGAGAAATTGTGATGACTACCTTGAATGCCCTCCCAAGATCATGGATTTATTCATTCAAGGGATCTGTGCAAGAAGGAAGTTGATCTCTTTCAGCTGACTCCAAGAAGAATGCACACAAGAATAATCTCGGCTCATAACAAGAGAAGAGAAGATGGGAGCAACTAAAGATCAAGCTCTTATAGCTCACACCATAAAGAACTACAAGAAGGAGAACTACCATCACAGCAAGACGAAGGACAAGAAACAAAAGAAGTTCAGAAAAAATCCTTCCAACATTCGATGCTACACTTGTGATGAAAATGGACACATTGCAAGAGACTGTCCCAAGAACAAGGACTCTTTCAACAACAAGAAAAGACACGCCATGCTCACACCGTTGAAGATGATGAACCAACAAACAAAAGATTCGGAAGAGAGAAGGATGATTTAGATGAAGAGTATGTGTTAATCTCAGCACTCACGGGCACTATCTCACATGAAAGTAATGATTGGCTTGTGGATAGTGGGGCATCTAAACATATGACGAGATACAAAGAATCATTCGTCAATATGTCTGAGCATGAGTCACCTCAAAAGGTAAAACTTGCGGATGATTATCAATACCCCATAAAAGGAAGTGGAGAAGCTTCATACAAGTTAGACTCTGAAAAATCTTTAAAGATGAAGGATGTGCTATATGTTCCAGGATTGAAGAAGAATCTTCTCTCCATCTCTACACTAGATGCAAAGGGAATGAGAGTTGCATTTGTTGATGGCCAAGTTCTAATGTGGCCTAAAGGAAAGACAACCGATGATGTAACAGTGATTGGAGAACAAGACGAAGGCTTGTACAAACTAAAGGGACAACCTAAACCAGCATTGGTTCATGAGTCAATAAAACCAAGTGAACTATGGCACCGAAGACTTGCATAAGTGCATTACAAAGCACTATCGATTGCAAGCAAAGTAGTCTCAGGACTTCTAGAAATCCAAGCAAAGCATGAAGGCGTTTGCAAAGGATGTGCGCAAGGAACGAATGCAAAGAAGACATTTCCCAGCAGTGAAAGTAAAGCTAAAGGAATACTGGAGATAGTACACTCAAATGTATGGGGCCCATGTCTTCCAGCTCTCTAAGCAGGTATGTGTACTATGTTTCCTTTATAGATGATTTCTCACGTAAGACTTGGATATATTTCTTGAAAGGTAAAAATGAAGTATTCAGTAAGTTCAAGGAATACAAAGCCTTGGTCAAGAACCACACCAAAAGAAAATCAAGACTCTACGGTCAAATAATGGCGAAGAGTTCACCTCGAAATAATTCAAGGAACTCTGCAAAGAGTCTGGGATTAAGTGGGAGTTGAGCACTCCATAAAATTTTCAACCGAATGGAGTTGCGGAATGAAAGAACCGAACCATAATGGAAGCAGCGAAAGCAATGCTACATGACCAGGATCTTCCAATGCACCTTTGGGTGGAAGCAACAAGGACAGTTGTGTATGTACAGAACCGTACTCCTCATCGAGTACTTGACAACAAGACTCCTGAAGAGGCTTTCTCAGGAGAGAACCCAAAAGTCAGCCATCTAAGAATATTTGGTTGCCCAGTATACATACACATCCCAAAGGGGAAGAGGATCAAGCTTGATCCTTCGGGGAAGAAGGGAATATTCATAGGATATGGTGATACATCAAAGGCCTGTCAAATATACTTCCTAGGATTCAAGAAGATCAACATCAGTAGAGATGTAACCTTTGATGAGGACTCTGCATACTCCAGATCCAGGAGACTACCTATTGAAGAGGTCGAGGAACCTGAAGGAACCAAAGTCAAAGATATGATAATGGAATTGGCAATTCCAGAAGACCATCAAGATCATGACATGGAAAAACCACAAGATCCTGTAGAGAAACTTCACGAGGACTCCCACAAGAGGAAACCAGCATGGGCACAGGAGCTAATACAAGATGCAGAAAGGTATGGCACTCCATAAGGGATGCATAGAGAAAGGAAAAGACCAAAACCTTACAATAGTTATGTGGCCCTGTTGTGTGACATCGTTGACAAGGAACCTTCCAACTATAAAGAGGCTGCAGAAAAGAAAGAATGGAAAGATGCCATGATCGAGGAGTATCAGTCGATTGAAGAATGATGTCTAGGTGACAGTTCTGAGATCGAAAAGGAAGTATGTCGTGACTTCGAAGTGGATCTACAAGATCAAGCATGCTGCAGATGGTAGCATTAAGAAACACAAGGCAAGATTCGCAGCAAGAGGCTTCTCACAGAAAGAAAGCATCGACTAGGAGGAGACATTTGCACCCGTAGCAAGGTACACTTCCATTAGATCTATACTTGCATTAGCTGTCGTTATGAGATGTAAGATACACCAGATGGACGTCAAGACATCATTCTTGAATGGTGTAGTCGAGGAGGAAGTTTACGTAGAACAGCAACTGGGATTCGAGACACATGATAGGCAAACTCATGTGTGCAAATTGAAGAAAGCCTTGTATGGATTGAAAGAAGCACCCAAGACATGGTACGGCAAGATGGATAGCATCTTGATGAGCTTAGGCTACTAAGAGTAAAGCAGATTCCAACCTTTACTTCAAGGTTGAAGGCAGAAGAACAGTGATGCTCCTACTATAAGTCGATGACTTGTTCTTGACAGGAGAGGATGAACTCATTGAAGATGCAAAGAGGAGACTTGCTACTGAGTTCGAGATGAAAGACCTAGGGATGATGCACTACTTCTTAAACATGGGGGTGTGGCAGAGTGCAAATGGGATTTTCCTTGGTCAAGGAAAGTATGCAGTGGAGATTCTGAAAGGATTCAGAATGCTAGACTGCAAGGCGATAGCCACACCAATGGCATCGAACTTGAAGCTTACGTGTGATGCTTCATCAAAGTCAGTTGATGTCGCGATGTATCGTCAGATGATTGGATCATTGATGTACCTGACAAATACAAGACCAGACATATGCTTTGCTGTGAACACACTGTGTTAGTTCTTGACGAATCCGAGTCATGTTCACCTGGTTGCTGCAAAGCATGTATTGAGGTACCTGAAGGGTACAATCGAGTATCGACTCAAGTATGATGCGAATCAAAAGATTAACCTACACGGTTATGTTGATTCGGATTGGACAGGTAGCACCACTGATAGGAAGAGCACTTCGCGTTGCTGCTTCAGTTTGGGATCTGGCAAGATCTCCTGGTTTAGTAGGAAGCAGTTCGGCGTGGCGCTAAGTACAACCAAGGCAAAGTATGTTGCCGCTTGTTCGGCCAGTTGTGGGCCAGTATGTCTGCGGAAGCTACCGTCTGATTTGTTTGATCTCTAGTTAGAAACAGCTTGTATCTTCTGCAACGACCAAAGTTGCGTGAAACTATCGAAGACCCTGGTGTTCCATGACAAGTTGAAGCACACAGAGATTAAGTTCCACTATATCAGGGATATGGTGCAGAGAGGAGCAATGAAGCTCCAGTCTGTGGCAACGGACGAGCAAATAGCCGATGTATTGATCAAGCCTCTTTCCAGACTGAAGTTCGAGTACTTCAAAGAAAGACTTGGTGTGATCCAGAACGAGACCCATCGAAAGAAGGAGTGATGAGTTCTAGCATAGTTGGAGCTACAGGTTGTCTTGGTGACGTAATTAGTCCTGGTGTGCTCCTATGCTATAGATGACAAGAGACCAGAAGACGCAGATGCATGAGATCTCACATGGGAAATAAGCTAGGTTGTCCAATTGGAAAAGATCGTGGCATGGTGCGTAGGTTGCTCGGATGCAATTAGTCCTGTAGGTTGTCCTCAAATGTAATCAGTCCTGGCGAAGGTCGCAGGTTATCCTTGGATGTAATAAGTCCTAGTACAGGTTATCCGAAGTGTAAAAGATCCTAGTGTGGTACGCAAGTTGGTCAGATGCAATAAGTCCTTGAGGTTGACCTGGAATGTAAAATTCCTGACGTGGTACACAGGTTGTTCGGTCGTAATCAATCCTTGTATGTGTGTATTCTCATGTTGGAGATGATGAGGTAACAAGGCACTTGGTGTGCACCTAAACAGTTCTCACATAGTGGTAGATGCAAGTTGTCTTGATGACGTGAAAGATCCTGGCATGCTCCTATGTTGGTAGAACGCAGGCCAACCGTAGAGAGGCATAATGCACTTAGTGTGCTCCTAGGCGATTCTCGTAGAGTGGAAGATGCAGGTTGTCTTGGTAATGTGAAATATCCTAGCATGCTCCTATGTTGATAGAACGCAGGTGGTCTGCATCTGGGTTGTGCACTGTGTGCTCTGTTTGTTTTGTTTTGTGCAGGACAAAGAGACGATCTGGATACGAAGAGATGATGGTAGGAGACGCAAGTTATTGTAGTGGCAATGTAAAGAATGGTTATGAGTTGTACCTATATGATGGCTTACTCGTGGATATGACGAAGACCTAGATGAGGACTAGGCCTACACCCAGCATGAAAAAGGGCTAGGTTTGTAGAAACTTTCGATGAAAGATAGTACTATTCGATGATCGACAAGATGATGACTAAGCAGCAGCTATGATGATGACTATGTGATGATGACTTGACTAGATGTGTTGATGACTATGGCGAAAGAGAGAATTGTTGATTTTTCCTAAGTAGCATCGAGAGCCATTCTCTAGGAGAGTGGAGGCACCTGGTCAATTACCAAGAATTCAACCCAGTTTGGAACTGGGGCCTCAACCTGGGGCTGAGGGCCATTCTCTGGGAGAATGCAGGCACCTGGTCAGTTACCACGAATTCAACCCAATCTGGGACTGGGGCCTCAGCCTGGGGCTGAGGGCCATTCTCTGGGAGAATGGAGACACCTAGTGAGTTACCAGGAATTTAACCCAGTCCAGGACTGGGACCTCAGCCTAGCGCTGAGGGCCATTCTCTAGGAGATGGAGGCACTTGGTGAGTTACCAAGTAATCGACATTGAGTCATCTAATGCAGCCTAGGGTTGAGGCACCTAGTCAGTTACCAGGTCATCACCATAAGCCCTAAACTGGGTTTGGGCAAGTGATGCACTCCTCTCCTTGATCTATGGGCTATGAGACCTTCTCCAGGACTAGCTACCCCTGGTTGAGAGACCTAGCACTTGATCTTGGTGTCAACGAGGAGATCAACATAAAGAATTTAATAATCCTCCTTATTTATGTAGATGCACTTTGAGTGGACATGAATGGATCATGGGGATCTCATAGAACTCTTGAGATGGCTTGTTGTGGTCACAAAATCACTTGAAGGACCAAGTAACCCTAGCAAAACTTATATTGGTCCATGTGACCATCAAATGAAGGACCAAGTGGCTCAAAGACAAGTACCAAAAGACCAATGAACCACAAAACATTAAAAGTCAATGGTCAAAGATGAAAAAGAATGAAAGCCCTAATGTCAACTTCCTAATTATATGGAAACATGTTATGTTTGAAGGAATATAAATAAAGAAGCACCTTAACTCATTTCATCATCATTGAAGATCATCCCTACTCCAAGGAAAAATCGCAATCTCTTCTCTGCTGATGTGAAGATCGAAGCCCTTGTATCTTCTCTCTCTCCTTCATTGTTCACTCCACTTGACCCTAATCAGCTAGGGTTCTTCCTACAGCATTTTCTAGGGTCTCTTACTCACACCCAAGCCCTATTAGGGCATCCCTACATGCACTAACAATCACCAAGGAAGGAGGAGCAGTCTTGGTAGAGAGGATCAGTCATGGTGGTGGAGAGGAGCAGTCTTGGTAGAGAGGAGCACTCACGGTGTGGTGAAGGGAAGTCACAAGGGTAGCAACAGTATTGCTATAGCTCATGGTGAGGGTAGCTTGTAGTAGCAGCAGTCCACGAGTTGCTTCTAGGGCCACCAACAGACTTCGGTGGCAGCAACAAACACTCACAGAGGTGGTGAGAGCTCACGGTGAAGGGTAGGCTACAGGAGCAGCAGTCACGGTGGCAGCAACAGTCCACGTGGTGTCCTCAGTGATAGAAACAAGTACAGTCCTCTATGGCAGCAGCAGGTTCAGTCCACGTGGCAGCCAAGTCATTGGTAGAAACAGTGAACAGTAAGCCTACTAGGGCTTCCTCAGAGTGAAAAAATCAGGTTGTAAAAGCTTGGATTATTTTCGTATCTACATTCATCTTAGAGTTTTGTGATTAAATTATCTCTACTCATGTACAAACTCAGTCATCTCATTTAGAGGACGAATTATTAATGCTTTGGTGTTTTTGTCCTTAAAAGGTTTCCCCGTGAAAAATCTTGTGTTCAATTGTGTGGATGTTTGTCTTACTACTGCATGTGTTCTCCTATTGTTAACATCTCAAGTACTATCTCTCTTATAGTATGCAAAATTTAAAAATATCATACACGTTAAATTTCAACATGGTATCAGAGCTTTGCATGTGAAGTTACGGTGATTGAGCAGATCATTGTGGCTTCCATAGACCTTGGGAAAATTGCAGACTAAGATAGCAAACACCTTCAGACCAGAGGAAAGACTTGAAGAATCAGCCAACTACAACTCATGGAAAGCAAGGCTTATGGCCACCTTGGAAGAAAATGACCTTGATGACTTGGTCATCAATGCTATGGAAAAACCTACATCTAATGCAGGAAGGAAGGATAGCCTTTAAGAAGAAGCAAGCCAAGGCAAGAAAAATCATCTATGACTCAGTTAAGGAGACTTTGATGCCTGCCATAACACCACTGAAGACTCCCAAAGAATGCTTTGACGCCTTGACAAATCTATAGGAGAAGAAAGCACCCAACCAGAAAAAAGTACTGAAGAAGAGACTTCATACATTGAAGATGAAAAAAGGAGTGGCCCCCTTCTTCACAAAAATTGCTTAGGTAAGAGATCAATTTTCTGCCATTGGTGTCCCTATAGATGATGATGATCTTGTACAAACTGTATTCGATGGTCTTCCCAGTTCTTGGGAAACCTTTCTAGCAACTGTAAGTGGACATGAAACTCAACCAGACTTTGATAGAATTTGGCATGATTGTTTGAAAGAATAAGGCAGAATTCAAAGCAGAGCAAATGGCGCCAAGGAAGAGAACCTTGCCCTTACAGCCAAGACAAGGAAGTTTAAGAAGTCCTTCCCTCCGAAGAAGAAAGAAAAGAATCCACAAGGTAAGAAATTAGATGCATCAAAGATAGATGCTTTAATTGTCATAAGATAAGACATTATGGCAGGGACTGTAGGCAACCAAAGAGAAGGTTGAAAAGAAGATTCCAAGCATCTACAGCAGAGGAAGAAGAACCAAAGAAGAAGAAGAGTGCCAAGTCTTCCAAAGAAGAAGAATCTAGAAGAGAATACTACTTGATCTATGCTCTCTCAAGATCCATCACCAACAGTGCTAACTCTTGGTTAGTGGATAATGGAGCTTCAAGACATATGACAGGTTTCCATGAAGCTATTACAAGCTATAGGAAGAAGAAGTTCACTAATTAAGTAGAACTTGGGGATGACACCACCTACAAAATCGAAGGAATTGGCTCAGCTTCACTTCAACTTAACTCGGGGACTGTTTTGCATATCGAAGACATACTATGTCGTTGGCTTGAAGAAGAATCTCCCCTCGATTGTTGGATTAGAAGATAAAGACTACAAATTTATCTTCATGGATAGGCAGGTTCTACTGTGGGCAAAGAATGAAAAGTTAAGTTCAGCTGAATTGATTGGAGTTCGCAAGGGAGGTCTTTATAAAGCATCTGCCATCTGGACACTCCACTCAAGCATTGGTTCACAACACAATCGACCCATGTGAAATGTGGCATCAAAGGTTTGGACACCTTCATTATACAACTCTTCTTGGTCTTCAAAAGATGGTTACAGGTATGCCTAAGTTTTCTCATGAACATAGTAGTGCTTACAAAGGTTATGCTCTAGGCAAGAATACCAAGAAATCCTTCGCTAAAAGTAACAGTAGATCTAAAGGGATCTTGGACATGATTCATTCTGACATATGTGGACCCATGTCTTCACCTTCTTTGAGTGGTTGTTTGCACTATGTATACATCATAGATGATTACTCTCGCAAATCCTGGATTTACTTTCTAAAGGTTAAAAGTGAAACTTTTGATTAGTTCAAGGAGTTCAAGGCTCTAATTGAAAACCAGACAGGAAGACACATCCGTACCTTGAGGTCAAACAATGGAGGTGAATTGGAATCTAATGAGTTTGATGATTTTTGTCGAGAAGCGGGAATCAAGAGGGAGCTAACATTGCCATACAACCCTAAATGGAATAGGGTTGCAGAAAGGAAGAATAAAACGATATGTGAAGCTGCCAAAGCTATGATGTGTGACCTTGATCTTCTTTTATCTATGTGGGTTGAGGCTGCCTGTACTACATTCAAAACAGAAGCCCTCATGCCATCTTGGGTGAAAAGACTCCGAAAAAAGTATTCACAGGCAAGAAACCCGCAGTTGACCACATGAGGATCTTTGGCACTCCTGTATATATTCATGTTCCCAAAGAAAAGAGATCCAAACTAAAGCCTTCCGGAAAGAAAGGCACATTTGTTGGTTACAGTGAAAACTCGAAAGCTTATCGCATCTATGTTCCTGGACAAAGGTACATTGAAGTCGGTAGAAATGTGATATTCCATGAGGAAGCTGTGCTCCTCCAATCAAAAGAGCTTCCAAAAGATACAGAAGAATCTCCTTCCGAACTTCCAGATTCTCCTCATTCAGAATTTCAAAGGGAGGAAGAAGAAGATGAGCCTCAAAATGCAAATGCACTCTTAGAATCAGAAAGACCAGTTGAAGAACTACTTGAGGCTCCTCCCTCCAAGAGAAGACCTATTTGGTTACTAGAAACATTGCAAGAAACTGAGAAGCATAAAGCTCCTCCCAGAACCTTCAGAGAAAGCATAAAGCCCCAGAAGTACTCAGGTCTTATGAGCAAGCCCATTGATGCAGAACCTTCTCCATATAAAGATGCAGCAAGTCTACAGGTATGGAATGATGCCATGATCGAAGAATATAATTCAATCATGAAAAATGATGTGTGGGAAGTTGACCCTAGACCAACAGGGAAGTATGTGGTAAAGTCTAAATGGATTTACAAAATCAAGCATGCTACTAATGGAAACATTGAAAAGTATAAAGCTATATTTGTAGCTCATGGATTCTCTCTAAAAGAAGGCATAGACTATGACCAAACTTTTGCTCCCGTCGCCAGATATACCACCATCAGAACTATCATCTCCCTCGTTGTTGTGTTTGGATGGAAACTCCACCAAATGGATGTAAAGACAGCTTTCCTTAATGGCAAAATTGAAGAGGAAGTCTACATTGAACAACCAGAAGGATTTGTGACTCATGGGGAGAAGTCCCATGTATGTAAACTAAAGAAAGCCTTGTATGAGCTCAAACAGGCCCCAAGAGTTTGGTATGCAAGAATTGATGGCTATCTTCATAGCTTGGGGTTCTCCAAAAGTACTGTTGACTCCAACCTGTACTTTAAGGTTGTGCATAATCATCACATGATCCTAGTTCTGTATGTGGACAACTTGTTCCTTACTGGAGAGGAACAGCTAATATCTCAATGTAAGAGGGAGCTCACCTTTGAATTTGAGATGAAGTATCTGGGTCTAAAGCACTATTTTCTTGGCTTGGAGGTCTGGAAAAAGCTAGATGAAATCTTTCTGACACAAGGAAAGTATGCAGTCGATGTCTTACTGAGATTTGGAATGCAGGACTGCAAGTCCATGAGCATACCCATGACAACAAGCTTGAAGAAGTTATGTGACTCAACCACCTGTTCAAAGGTTGTGGATCCTACTCAGTATCGATAGTTCCTTGGATCCTTGATGTATCTAGTGCATATGAGCCCAGATATTTGTTGCACTGTGAATGCATTGAGTCAGTTCACGTTTGATCCGAAGCACATACACTGGGTAGCGGCTAACGAGGTGCAAGGTACTCTTACGTATGGGCTCAAGTATAACTCCAACAGTGGAGTAATGTTAGTTGGATATGCTTACTCCGATTGGGCTGGTAATGCGGTGGACCGAAAAAGTGTTAAATTTTAGCATTAGCATGAATACTTTGAAAATTTGCAAACTATCTTAAAAAACAAATGACAAGTGCAGTAAAATAACATTCATCACATCAACACAATGGACACAAGATTTTTTCACTAGGGAAACCTTTAATGGACAAAAACCCGAAAACCATTAGTAGATCATCTCGTAAATGAGATGACTCAGGAAATTCTTCAAAAAGTTCCTCAAACCCTAATCAGGGTCAAACCACAGTATACACTTGGTCAAATAAAATTTTCTCAACAAAAACAAACCAAGTGTTTCAAACCCTAGTTAATCAAATTTCCAGATCTGCCCGGAAATGATCAAGACTGCCCAAAATCAGTCTACCCAAACTTATCAGGCCTGCCCGAAGTCCGAAAATGTTTGCCCCAAATTTATGACACGCTGCCCGAAATTTATTACAGGCTATCCGGAATTTTACAGACTGCCCGGAATTTATTCTTCCCTACTCGGATCTCTGTCTATCTCTACCCGACTGTTTTCTGCCCTGCCCGAGACTGCTGATCACTTCCTCATCTGCTCGAATGGCAGATCTACACTACCCACACTGCCCGGAGTCTGTTATGGGCAGCCCGGAGCTAGGGCAAAGCCCACAGCTTCTATTAGCAGCCCTCTGCCTGCTGCCCACAGCAAAAACTAGGCCTGCCCGAGCTCTCTAAGGCTCAGCTAGGGTTCCCAGAAACCCTTAGCAGGCTACCCGGGGCCATGCTAGGGCTTACTGTGGGTGGTCGTAAGTTGAAAGGGGCAGCCCAAGCAAGGCTAGGGCCTGCTCGTGGCCCTGATAAACAATCTGAGCCCTGCCCGAGATGAGAGAAGATAGATGGGGTGAAAAGAAGGATGTCGAGCCTGCCAGGGATGAAGGATGCAGTTGCCCGAGATGAAAGAGAAAGCTGCCCAACATCTGGAAATGAAAGTGACTATGGAAGATGAGGGTTTAGCAAACCCTAAGACAAAAAATGAAGAAACCCTAGCTGAGGGTTTTGCTGAGAGATCTTCAAAAGAAGCAGTACCTGTGTGAGCAAGTGAGTGTGTCATAATGAAATGACTTGATCTTCTTTTATAACCTTCAGTCACCTATAAGTGGACAAAAATTAGGAAGAACAAAATAATAATATTTTATTCTTTCCTAATTTCATTTTTACCTTTTCACCTTTCAGTAGTCAAAAAGGTCCTTTCTGTATTTTTGACTTTTACCAAAAGTCCTTATGTAACTTTGACTTTCACCTGTGGTCCAAAAGTCCTCATGTATTTTTTACTTTTGCTTTTAGCCTTTTTCCAAGTGCCCTTATGGTCTTTTTTATTCCATTCAAAGTACATCATCATAAACCAAGAGAGTTACTAATGCTTTTATCTCACACTCTATGTGACACCAAGATCAGGTACTAGAATAACTTAACCAAGGGTAGCTAAGCCTTGGAGAAGTACACAAAACCCATAGATCAAGGGTTAGAGTGTCACACATGCCTAGACCAAGTCTAGGGCTTACAGTGCCTTCTAGGTAACAGACCAGGTGCATTAGTCATGGGCTGCATAATTTGACCCTTTTTAGTCATGGGCTGCATAATTTGACCCTAGGTCAAATACTTGGTAACGACCAAGCACCTCCATTATCCAAGAGAATGGCTACTCAGAACTAAGTTGAGTCTACCAGTACTAGACTGGTCCACATCGTGGTCCCAGACCAAATGTCTACCATTCAACAGAATGGTCACTCAACACTGGGTTGAGTCTACCTAGAGCAGAGCTGGGTCCATATCATGGTCAAAGACCATATATCTACCATTCAACATAATGGTCACTCAACACTGGGTTGAGTCTACACCGTGGTCCCGGACCAGGTGTCCCCATTCTCCTAAGAGAATCGCTCTCGATGCAGCTCAGAAAAATCAACACTCCCTCTCAGCGAGAGAGGCTCTGCTATACCAAGCTTGTCACAAAAGTACATGAACTTTGATGCTGACAGAGGCTTGTTCAAGATATCTACAATCTGTTCATCTGTATGAATGTACTAAGAGAATCGCTCTCGATGCAGCTCAGAAAAATCAACACTCCCTCTCAGGGAGAGAGGCTTTGCTATACCAAGCTTGTCACAAAAGTACATGAACTTTGATGCTGACAGAGGCTTGTTCAAGATATCTACAATCTGTTCATCCGTATGAATGTACTGCAACTTCGGAGCACCTCTCTGCACTAGATCTTTGATGAAATGATACCTCATTTCAATGTGTTTCGATCTATCATGAAATACTGGGTTCTCCGAAAGCTTTATGCAACTCTGATTGTCGCAATGGATGATCGTTGAGTCAAGCTTTCCCCTGAAAAGATCAGATATCAGTTTTCTAAGTCAAACTGCTTCCTTGCAGGCATCACTTGCAGCAATATATTCTGCCTCAGCTATACTCTGAGTTATGGAACCCTGCTTCCTGCTAGACCAAGAGATCATTGTTGATCCCATACTGAAGCAATAACCAGAAGTACTTTTTCGGTCGACTGCACTGCCAGCCCAATCTGAATCTGAATATCCCGATAACAATACTCCACTGCTGGAAGTATACCTGAGCCCATAAGTGATAGTACCTCGCACATATCTGAGTACATGTTTGGCAACTACCAAGTGTATGTGCTTCGGATTGGACATGAACTGACTCAATGCATTCATTGTGTAACAGATGTCTGGTCTTGTATGCACGAGATACATCAAGGAACCAATATGTTGTTTGTATAGAGTAGAGTCCACACTCTGTGAACTAGAGGCTGAGTCCCGTAACTTTGTCAAGTTGGTATTCATTGGTACGCTCATGGACTTGCAGTCCTACATCCCAAATCTCTGCAAGATATCCACTGCATACTTTCCTTGTGTCAGGAAAATCTCACTTGGATTTTTCCAGACTTCTAAGCCAAGGAAGTAATGCATCAATCCGACATCTTTCATCTCAAATGCAGAGGTAAGCTCCCTCTTACAGTGGTCTATCAACTGTTCATCACCTGTAAGAAGCAAGTCATCTACATATAGAACAAGTATCAAGACATGATTATGAACAACTTTAAAGTACAAGTTAGAATCAGTTGTACTTTTGGAAAACCCCAAGCTATGGAGAAATCCATCCATCCTGGCATACCAGACTCTCGAAGCCTGTTTCAATCCATACAAGTATTTCTTCAGTATACATACATGAGTCTTCTTCCCATGAGTCACAAAGCCTTCAGGTTGTTCTATATAAATTTCTTCCTCAATCTTACAATTGAGAAAGGTTGTCTTTACGTCCATCTAATGCAACTTCTATCCGAATACTGCAGCAAGTGAAACGATGGTTCTAATGGTAGTATACATGAAAACAGGAGCAAATGTCTCATCATAGTCAATGCCTTCTTTCTGAGTGAAGCCACAAGCTACGAATCTGGCTATATACTTCTCCACACAGCCATCTGCAACATGCTTGATCTTATACAGCCATCTAGAAGTCACAACTGACTTTCGTGTTGGTCTAGGAACAACTTCCCAAACATCATTCTTCATGATTGACTTATACTCTTCAATCATGGCATCAACCCATACCTGTTTACTTGTTGCTTCTTCGTATGATGAAGGTTCTGAACTAATAAGCTGACTCATAAGAAGTACTTTCGTGGTCTTATGCTTTCTCTAGAAGTCCCAGGAGGAGCTTTATGCTTCTCTCCTTCTTGCACCTTCTCTCGGTAACAATCAAGTCTCCTTTTGGAAGGAGGAACTTCAAGTAGTTCTTCTAGTGTACTTTCAGTGTTCTCAAGTACATCTGGAATTTGATCTTCAAATTCCTCTTCCTCCCTCTGAATTTCTGAATCTTGAAACTCAAGTGGAGCAACTGCATATTCCGGTGAAAGCTCTAGTGTTTTACGAAACACAGCTTCTTCATGGAAGATCACATCTCTATTCACCTCAATGTGCCTTTGTCCCGGTATATATACTCGATAAGCCTTCGAGCAATCAATGTACCCAACAAATATACCTTTCTTACTGGAGGGCTCTAGCTTGGCCCTCTTCTCTATTGGCACATGGACATACACAGGAGTACCAAATATCCTCATGTGATCAATTGCAGGTTTCTTCTTTGTGAAGACTTCTTCTGGAGTCTTCTCCCCCAAAAGACTTTTGGCATACCTGTGACCATCTTCTGTAAGTTTCTTCTTGGTGAAGACTTCTTTTAGAGACTTCTTCCTGGATCGCTCCCGATCCAAAGCGAAACTCAGAGCGCGCTTCCTTCCCCAAAAAATCACTCCCTGCCCTGTCCGAAAGCATTTGCTTCCATGACGCTTCCTACCTCGCTCCCAACGCTTCCTCTTTCACTCCCTCGTCACTTCCTGGCCGATTCCTCTTTCGCTCCCAGCGCTTCCGATTTCGCTCTCCAGTCACTCCCCCAGGCGCTTCCTCCTTTTACTGCTGCCCACGCCCGCGAAAGAGAGGAAAAGCGTTTTTGGAGGGAAGGAGGAGGGCTTTGGGGGATAAAGCCTCATTGTCACTTTGCAAGAGAAGATAAGAGAAGAGGAGAGGAGAAGAGAAGAAGAGAACATGAGAGGAGAGGAGAAGGTTGCAGCTTGCCACCATTGGAGAGCGGGAGCCAAAGAGGTAGGTTCTACAACCTTCTAAGTTCTTTGTAAGTTTGTAGATTAAACATTTGTCATTTTCTTTGTGTTAAAATTTTGAAATTTTTTTACCTTTGATTTCTATGATAGTATGAAATTTGAATGCTTGGCCTTGGAATATAAATTCTAGAGTCTAAAGTCTAGAATCTAGTGACTAGAATGTACATTGTTAAAAACTTAAATCTCTAGTTCCTCCCTCATTCTATTGTAGGCAACAGGTTAAATCTCTAGTTTCATCTGGCATCAACCATGATGATGGGTTTATGGTTTATTTTGTTGGTTCCATTTGTTATTTTGATGGTGGTGGTTGGAAACCGGAGGAGGAAGAGGATGAAGAAGTGGGAAGTGGCACATACCATGGAGAGGAGGAGGAGGAGGAGGAAGAGGAGGAGGAAAGCCGAAAGAAAACCAAAGAGGACCCCACACCCTTGTGGAAATATGTCACAAGGCAGGCAAGAACTAGAGGGGTGGAACCACCAAATTTGTTTGCCCCCGTTGTAAAAAGACATACACAAGTTCATATACCCGTGTTAGAAGACATCTATGTGGGCACATGCCATGTGATGAAAGAAAAACTGTAGGAGTTTGTGTTTGCCCAAATGTGGTATCAACACAAAGAGCCATCTATAAGAAGGAAGAATTTGAAGCACAAAACATAACAAAACAATCATCGGATGACCATGACCTTTCATGCTCACCAAGAACGAGAGGCCCATCCACCCAAGGCAGTGAATTCTCTCACATGCAATCACGTGGCAGGACAATATCAGATTTCCTTGATCAAGGTGGTAGGGATAACGTGGATTCGAAAGTGTATCAATTTGTCTATGCATGTGGCATACCATTCAATGTTCTTCTCTCACCCTTTTGGCATGAAATGGTAAAGGCCATCCGCACTGCCCCAACAAGATACAAGAGCCCCGGGTATGACAAAGCTAGACCTGTGGGGCTTGACAAGGAAAAATCCAAGATCCAAAATGCTTTGGGGCAATTCACAAATGCTTGGAATGAGTATGGGGTATCAATTGTATCAGATGGTTGGACCAATGTGAAAGGTAAGCCATTGATAAATGTTCTTGGTGTCTCTACTATTGGTGCAATCGTCCTTTAGACACATGACTACTCAGATAAATTCGAGACCGGCATGAACATTGCAGAACTCCTACTCAAAAACATTGAAGGTATTGGTCCATACAATGTCATCCAAGTCATAACAGATAATGCTGCTAATTATAAGGCAGCGGGAGCAATCATTGAAGATAAATACCCCAACATATTTTGGTCCGGGTGTATGGTTCACACATTGAACCTTTTGATGCATGGCATTATTAAGTGAAGGAAAATGAATACAAATGGATTGGTGAACTGTACAAAAAGGGTAAGCACATAATAAGATTTATTACCAACCATAGCAATGCCCATGGCATTTTCCGCGCTCACTCAAAGTTAGAGCTATTAAAGATAGCAAAGACTAGATTTGCTAGCTATTACCTCACCTTCAGGCGCCTTTTGAAGGTAAGAGAGGCATTGGCTAGCATGGTATCAAGTGAATCATAGCAAGTCTTGAAAGATAGGGCTACATCCACACCTGACAGGCATGATTTTCAGGATGTGGAAAACACAGATCTTGATGGTCAATTTTGGGCAAGTGTCAAGTTTGTTTTGCAGTTCACAAAGCCCATTTATCACATGATTCGGTTTGCAGATACAGATAGGCCAATAATTGGGGAGGTGTATGAGCAGATGGATGGGCCAGATTAAAGGTATTGTTAAATCTAAGGATCCCATCCTATATGACCATATTCACACACATGTGGTCAAAAGGTGGGATCATCTCAGCATTCCACTGTATGCCTTAGCATATGTATTAACACCAAAATATTATTCTCCATCTTGGTTGGCCAAACCAGCACCTGGGGTTAGGGTTAGGAGAAAGCCCCACACAGATCCAGAGGTACAGGTTGGGTACATGGCTGCTATAGACAAGTTGGTTCCTGATGAAGAGGAATGTGCCTTATTGCATAGTGAATTAAGCAAATACCTCAATGAGATTGGTCTGTTTGGTACTTTGCATGCTAGAAAAGATCGAGATAGGGTGCCTCCTATTTAGTGGTGGAACATGTATGGCTCATCATGCCCACGCTTGCATAAATTGGCAACCAAAGTGCTTTCACAGGTGGTAAACAGTTCCTCTGCAGAAAGGTGTTAGAGCACCTATAGCTTCATCCACTCAGTGAAAAGAAACCAATTAAATGAAAAACGCGCAAAAAGCTTGGTTTATGTACATTACAACTTGAGGTTGTTGACTCATTATTGTGAGCAGGCCAAAACCGATAGATCATATATCACTTGGGACAACAATTCGGAGAAGCATAACTTGGACGATGGAGCCTTAACTTTAGAGCGCTTGGAGGAAGAGCTTTTGGGCGATGAGGATGACCATGCAGCAGCAGAAGCAGCAACAATGCCACCACCATCTGCTACCTTGTTTCCAGATGCACCATCTTTGCCCCCAGGTTCAACTTCACAACCCCCACCTGCATCAGTGAGGGGGGGTCATGCAGGACCAAGTCTTGGACGTGACTCAAGCCGCTTAACATCGGTGGCTACTAGGAATGAAAATCCCGCTCCCTTTGTTCATGGACATAGATAACAGGAAAATAAATTAGAAATTTCTCGTGGCAAGAGGAAACACCCATAAAATCTACTTTTCTTGTATTTTCTTATTTACAGTACTTTCAAGTTTCTGCACTGTTGAGATTCGAGAACTTGAGTCATTGACTCTTTTATATTTATTATGGTATATTTTGTGAACATTACATGGCAATTCAAGTTTGAAGTTTGAAGTTGAACTGTGAAGCTGTAAGGTTGATAACTTGATGTTATGGATAATGGACCTATGTTTGATGAATTCACTAGTATATGAAAATTGATTGAATCATTGATGGTTGATGAATGATGTTATACGGTATTATGATTTATCATGTTATGGTTTATTTCATGCTTTTATGCTTTCCATGACTAACTCAACATTCTACAAGCATTTGTTGGCATATATGCATCAAAATATATTAAAAATATATATTATATAAAAAACAATTCCTAAATGCTTCCAAACCGGAAGCTTCTAGAAATTTCGCTTCCTGCTCCCAAGTAGCCTTGGTCCAAACCTCCTATGCCAAAGTTCGCATGGATCAACTGTGTGATGTACCAAAGCATGAGTGGAATCCTTGGAAGCCTTGTAGAGGCCTCCCTCTCAAACCCCAATCTGTACTGTTGAGTTTAGATTTGTGTCTTTTTCCCATAAAAAGACCTTATTGTCCATGAAGAGGACTGTGTAGCCCTTGTCTTCTAAATTAGCAACAAATAAAAGATTCTTCTTTAAACCAGGAACATAAAGAATATCATCAATATAAAGAACCGTACCTGAATCAAGTTGAAGTGAAGTTGAGCCAACTCCTTCAATCTTGTAGGTGGACTCATCTCCAAGTTCTACCTGAGTGGTAAACTTCTTCTTTCTGTAACTGGTGAGAGCTACACGGTTACTTGTCATGTGCTTGGAGGCACCACTGTCCACCAACCAAGAAGTGGAACAATCTGAGAAAGAACCAGTTAGAGCAGAAATCAAGTAGTACTCTCTTCTAGGTTCTTCAGTTTTGTTAGCCTTGGTTTTCTTCTTCTTCTTTGGCTCTTCATCTTCTTCTTCCTCTGCTTCTGCAACAGATGCTTGAAACCTTCGCTTGGGTTTCTTCTTGTTCTGCCTGCAATCTCTAGCAAAATGTCCAAACTTGTGGCAACTATGACAATCCACTTTTGACATGTCAAAAAACTTACCTTGAGGTTTCTTTCCCTTCTTTTGCTGAGGGAAAGGCTTCTTGAACTTCTTTGTCTTTGCTGCAAGTGCAAGGTTGTCCTCCTTGATTACCTTGCCAGAGGTCCTTCCTTCTTCTTGTATGCAATCATGCCAAATCCTTTCAAAGATTGGCTGATTCTCTCGTCCACTAACGGATGCCATGAAGGTTTCCCAAGAGCTTGGGAGACCATCAACCACTGTTTGCACAAGGTCATCATCATCAACAGTAATACCAATAGCAATGAGTTGATCTCTTACCTGTGCAATCTTCATGAAGAAGGAACCAACTCTTTCATCTTTGTTCAACTTCAAAGTTCGTAGCCTCTTCTTCAAGACTCTCTTCTTACTGGAAGCCTTCTTTTCATATAGGTTGACCAAAGTATCAAAGCACTCTTTAGCAGTCTTCAAAGATGTGATGTTGGGCATCACTGACTCTCTAACAGAATCATAGATGATTCTTCTAGCCTTACCTTGCTTCCTCTTGTAAGCAAGCCTACCAACGTTTGTTGTTGGCTCTTCTGTGTCATTAAAAACAATGTCATCCAAGTCATTTTCATCTAGAGTGGTTGTTAACCTGGCCTTCTAGTAGTTGAAAATGGTTGAACCATAGAGCTTCTCTTATGGTTTGAAAGCATATACAGCCATCTCTGCAACTTAGTCAAATGTTAAGCCTACAAGTCTTAATCCCAAAATCTAGAAAAACAATAGCAATGTCCCTTTACTGTGTTTTCACATGCTAAGCTTTGATACCATGTTAAATTTTAGCATTAGCATGAATACTTTAAAAATTTGCAGACTATCTTAAAAAACAAATGACAAGTGCAGTAAAATAACATTCATCACATCAACACAGTGGACACAAGAGTTTTTCACTGGGAGACCTTTATAGGACAAAAACCCCAAAAAGCATTAGTAGCTCATCTCGTAAATGAGAGGACTTAGGAAATTCTTCAAAAAGTTCCTCAAACCCTAATCAGGGTCAAACCACAGTTTACAGTTGGTCAAATAAAATTTTCTCAACAAACAAACTAAGGGTTTCAAACCCTAGTCAATCAAATTTCCAGATCTACCCGAAAATGATCAACACTACCCAAAAACAGTATGCTCGAACTGATCAAGCCTGTCCAAAGTCCGAAAATGCCTACCCTGAATTTAGGACAGGCTACCCGGAATTTATTACACACTGCCCAAAATTTTACAAACTGCCCGAAATTTATTCTTCCCTGCCCGAATCTCTGTTTGTCCCTGCCCGACTATTTTTTGCCCTTCCCGAGACTGCTGATCAATTCCTCATCTGCCCGAATGGCAGATGTACACTGCCCGAAGTCTGTTATGGGCAACCTAGAACTAGGGCAAAGCCCACGACTGCTGTTAGTATCCCTCTGCCTGTTGGCCGTAGCAAAACTGGGCCTGCCCGAACTCTCTAGGGCTCAGCTAGGGTGCCCAAAAACCCTTAGCAGGTTGCTCGGGGCCCTGCTAGGGCTTACTGTGGGTGGTCGTAAGTTGGAAGGGGTAGCCCAAGCAAGGCTAGGGCCTGCTCGTGGCTCTGATAAACAATCTGAGCCCTGCCCGAGATGAGAGAAGACAGATGGGGAGAAAAGAAGGATGTCGAGCCTGTCCGGGATGAAGGATGCAGCTGCCCAAGATGAAAGAGAAATCTGCGCGAGATTTGGAAATAAAAGTGATTGCTAAAGATGAGGGTTTAGCAAACCCTAAGACAAAAAATGAAGAAACCCTGCCTGAGGGTTTTGTTGAGAGATATTCAAAAGTAGCAGTACCTGTGTGAGCAAGTGAGTGTGTCATAATGAAATGACTTGATCTTCTTTTATAACCTTTAGTCACCTGTAAGTGGACCAAAATTAGGAAGAACAAAATAATAATATTTTATTCTTTCCTAATTTCACTTTTACCTTTTTACCTTTCAGTAGTCAAAAGGTCATTTATGTATTTTTTACTTTTACCAAAAGTCCTTATCTAACTTTGACTTTCACCTGTGGTCCCTTTTCCTGTGGTCCAAAAGTCCTCATGTATTTTTTACTTTTGCTTTTAGCCTTTTTCCAAGTGCCCTTATGGTCTTTTTTATTCCATTCAAAGTACATCATCATAAACCAAGAGAGTTACTAATGCTTTTATCGCACACTCTATGTGACACCAAGATCAGGTACTAGGGTAACTTAACCAAGGGTAGCTAAGCCTTGGAGAAATACACAAAGCCCACAGATCAAGGGTCAGAGTGCCACACATGCCTAGACCAAGTCTAGGGCTTACAGTTCCTTCCTAGTAACAGACCAGGTGCCTCAGCCATGGGCTGCATAATTTGACCCTAGCTCAAATACTTGGTAACAGACCAAGCACCTCCATTCTCCATGAGAATGGCTACTCAGAAGTAAGTTGAGTCTACCATTACTAGACTAGTCCACATCGTGGTCCCTGACCAGATGTCTACCATTCAACAGAATGGTCACTCGACACTGGGTTGAGTCTACCCAGGGCAAAGCTGGGTCCATATCATGGTCAAAGACCTGATATCTACCATTCAACAGAATGGTCACTCAACACTGGGTTGAGTCTACACCGTGGTCCCGGATCAGGAGTCCCCATTCTCCTAAGAGAATGGCTCTAGATGCTGCTCAGAAAAATCAACAAAAAGCACATCAGGTTACTACTTCAGTATGGGATCGGCAATGATCTCTTGGTCCAGCAAGAAACAGGGTTCCATAGCTCAGAGCACAACTGAAGCTAAGTATATTATTGCCAGTGATGCTTGCAGAGAAGCAGTTTGGCTTAGGAAACTTATCTCTGATTTGTTTGGTGGAAAGCTTGATTCAACTATTATTCATTGTGATAATCAGAGTTGCATAAAGATTTCAGAGAACCATGTGTTTCACGACAAATCAAAACACATTGAAATGAAGAGCACTTCATCAGAGACTTAGTTAAGAGAGGTACCCTAAAGCTTTAGTATATCAGTACCGATGAACAAATTACAAACATTTTGACCAAGCCTCTGACATCAGCAAAGTTCGTGTACTTTCATGACAAGCTTGGCATTACAGAGAATACCTCTCTCGCTGAGAGGGAGTGTTGATTTTTCCTAGGCAGCATCGATAGCCATTCTCTAGGAGAATGGAGGCACCTAGTTAGTTACCAAGAAATCAACCCAGTCTGGGACTGGGGCCTCAGCCTAGGGAGAATGGCCATTCTCTGGGAGAATGGAGGCACCTGGTCAGTTACCAGAAATTCAACCAATCTGGGACTGGGGCCTCAGCTTGGGGCTAAGGGCCATTCTCTGGGAGAATGGAGGCACCTGGTCAATTACCAAGAATTTAACCCAATTCGAGACTGGGACCTTAGCCTGGGGCTAAGGGCCATTCTCTGGGAGAATGGAGGCGCTTGGTTAGTCACCAAGTAATCAACATTGAGTCATCTGATGTAGCCTGGGACTGAGGCACCTGGTCAGTTACCAGGTCATCACCATAAGCCCTAGACTGGGTCTAGGAAAGTGATGCACTCCTCTCCTTGATCTATGTGCTATGAGACCTTCTTGAGCGACTAGCTAACCCTGGTTGAGAGACCTAGCACTTGATCTTGGTGGCAACGAGGAGATCAACATAAAGCATTTAATAATCCTCCTTATTTATGTAGATGAACTTTGAGTGGACGTGAATGGATCATGGGGATCTCATAGAACTCTTGAGATGGCTTGTTGTGGTCACAAAATCACTTGAAGGACAAAGTAACCCTAGCACAACTTGTATTGGTCCAAATGACCATCAAATGAAGGACCAAGTGGCTCAAAGACAAGCACCAAAAGACCAATGAATCACAAAACATTAAAAGTCAATGGTCAAAGATGAAAAAGAACGAAAGACCTAATGTCAACTTCCTAATTATATGGAAACATGTTATGTTTGAAGGAATATAAATAAAGAAGCACCTTAACTCATTTCATCATCATTGAAGATCATCCCTACTCCAAGGAAAAATCGCAATCTCTTCTTTGTTGGTGTGAAGATCGCAGCCCTTGTATCTTCTCTCTCTCCTTCGTTGTTCACTCCACTTGACCCTAATCAGCTAGGGTTCTTCCTATAGCATTTTCTAGGGTCTCTTACTCACACCCAAGCCCTACATGCGCTAACAGTCGTGGATGAAGGAGCAGTCACGGTGGTGGAGAGGAGAAATCTTGGTAGAGAGGAGCAATCACGGTGTGGTGAAGGGCATTCACAACGGTAGCATCAGTGCTGCTACAGCTCACGGTGAGGGCAGCTTGTAGCAACAGTAGTCCACAAGTTGCTGCTAGGGCCACCAACAGACTTCGGTGGCAACAGGAAACACTCACAGAGGTGGTGAGATCTCACAGCGAAGGGTAGGCTATAGGAGCAACAGTCATGGTGGCAGCAACAGTCCACATGGCGTCCTCGGTGGTAGCAGTAGTCACCAGCAAGTACAGTCCATGTGGCGTCCTCAGTGGTAGCAGTAGTCAACAGCAAGTACAGTCCTCAGTGGCACCAGCATGTATAGTCCACATGGCAGCCAAGTCATTAGTATCAGCAGTGAACAGTAAGCCTACTAGGGCTTCCTCAGTGTGAAAAACTTAGGTTCCAAAAACTTGGATTATTTTCTTATCTACATTCATCTCAGAGTTCTGTGATTAAATTATCTCTGCTCATGTACAAACTCAATCATCTTATTTAGAGGATGAATTATTAATGCTTTGGGGTTTTTGTGCTTAAAAGGTTTCCCCATGAAAAATCTTGTGTTCAATTGTGTGGATGTTTGTTTTACTACTACATGTGTTCTACTAATGTTAACATCTCAAGTACTATCTCTCTTATAGTCTG
Source organism: Pseudotsuga menziesii (assembly GCA_001517045.1). Classification (NCBI taxonomy): domain Eukaryota; kingdom Viridiplantae; phylum Streptophyta; class Pinopsida; order Pinales; family Pinaceae; genus Pseudotsuga; species Pseudotsuga menziesii. The sequence goes on along the minus strand of LPNX010504395.1, from coordinate 140,010 downwards.
CAAGCATGTTAAATTTCAACAAGAATACATTCCTAGTTAAGAGGGAGTGTTGTTGTAATTGTAACTTCAGAAGATATTCTAATGTATATTAACATTGTATGATGTTGTACCCCCATCGGAGATGTGTTTTCCTCCTTTCGAGATGTCATTATTGTCTATGGTCCTTGAGGCACAACCTTCGTTGTAAGTTGGGGCAGTAGTCCCCAGTATAATATATTGTAATGTGCTTTCGAAGTCTCCTACGAGAAGTCGGCCCTGTTAGGGTTAGAAGTCCGCCCAGTCATGTTGGGAGGTCAGTCACTTGAGGGTATAAATAGGGAGGAGCACTCCCTCATTTATACAAACTCACACTCACTCAAGTTCGCATGAGGAGAGAGAGAGAGAGAAAAGGAGGAGAGATAGATAGCTGTAAAAGACTTTTTCTTATTGGGTTTTTCAATCTTATGATATTGTCTCAGTGACAGAACTATTCTGAGGAAGTTTGCAGGGTTTTCTCTTTTATGGTTTCCCCAGTGAAAATCTTTGTGTCTTGTGTATCTTTTTGTACTTGTTATTCTTTCAGATAAAGATCCTAATCAAGTTAATTAGGTCAGAAAAAACTAACAAATGCTTGAGTTTCTCATGTCCTCTCCTCTCACCTTGGTTGTGTTTTATCCTTTTGAGATGAACCAAAACCCTAACTTCAATGGTTGAGATTAGATCTCACTCACTTGAGATCAAGGGCTAAGATTCAATTAATTAACTTAAATCACTAGTGCTAAAAACTTAGGCACTTTATTAAATTAACCCTCAATTATTCTAAAACGACATTCACTTTAATAGTTACTTTAATAAAGTGAATATGTTAGAGGTATTAATGATGAATTCCACAAGTAAACACAAACTCATGTGGAATGCATGTTTGAGCTACAAACATCAACAAGATGAACTAAGAAAATCAAGAGTTACCATACATACCTCCTCTGAGGGAAAATCCTCTTCCACTTTACCTTCCTACAAACATGTTTGCACATAATCAGCTATATGCTCATCCTCCATCCCCCCCATCATTTTGCTTGGATAGAGACCCAAGGTCCCTTGCATGCACTCTATTGCAAGTTCATCTTTTATCTCTTCTTCGTGTTTGCACTCAACCACATGATCCACATTCTTTGTTGTCTCCACTTTAGAATGGAGATCTTCCTCAACTTCAACGAGTGTATCTTACTTAGTTGCTCTCTTCATTATGTATTTTACTTCATAGGATCACTCTACTACTGTTAGCTTGACCTCATCTCCTTCATCTTCTACTTCCTTCTAGCTAACTTCCTCTCAACTTCCAAGCCAAGTTGAAGTGACTCTTTAGGAGAGAATTATCTCTCTCATTTTCACTTTCATTGGTCTTCTTCTTTAGTATTCTTCTATGTGGTGTTCTTTCCAACACTTCCAAACATGCCAATAGATTTTGCACGTCCCTCTAACTTCATCCTCATCTCTACAAGTTTTGTTCACACCTTCTCTAACTCATGTGCTTCCTGTTAGTGGCACTTTGCCATTGATAATGAATTCTTCTTCTCATCACAAGCTCGAACAATTCTACCCAATATTACAATTGAAACTTTTTTCTTTCACTTTATGACTCCCTCTTTTGGAATTATCAATTCCATACTTCTTTCCTCTTAAACCCCCTTCGATAGTTCTACCTAGCAATTTCCATGCTAGAACTATTTTCTTCTTTCTCTAGACAACTCTACCTAGCACTTCTCTTACTAGAATTTCTCTTTACAATATGAGAATTTCAAATATGCACTTCATCCTTCTCTTTTCATTACTATTCCTCCTTCAATGTGTACTCCCAAGCTTCCCACACAACATCTACCCAAGCTCCTATCAAAGTTGTTCTTTCTCTACAAACCAACACGACAAACACATCTAAAGTTGTTTTATTTCTTACAGTGTTTAACTAGTTCTTCACTTTGCTAGAGTTGTCGTTCAATGAGAACCCTTCCTACCTTCATACCAAAATGATGCAGGATGATGCTATAGTCAGGTTTACTTACTCCATTATCAGGATACACAACACTCATGAAAGCAAAGACAACACATGCATCCACACAGAAGGAAAACACCACTACATTCTTTTTTTAATATTAATTAAAAACTAGAAAAATTAACTTACATGCATGCAGCCTCAAGGGATTTCCACTATTACAAGGCAATTCAGCATGCAAGCCCTCTTCTCACAAGATACCCATCAGTCTAAGTGTTTTGGCCTGGGCTTACAACAAGACCATGAGACCCACAAGATCCCCAATCCTAACTTTGCCACACTCTCTTCAATAGGAATCACAAAGTCCTCTTCAACTTTCTCTACAATTCTCAAGCGTTGCAGGCTCTTCTTCTTCATGAAGCACAATGTAGGTTTGATGTCTCCAACTCTCTAGTTTTCTCTTGGCTTCTCATCCTTTGTCTTTTCTTTGTCTCAAGCTCATTGCCCTTCCTCTTTCTTTCACAAACTGAAGGCTCATCATCGTATTCTACCTCTAGTTCCTCTTCAACTTCTGCTACAGTTCTCAAGTGCTATGGGCTCTTCTTCACGAAGAGAACTATAGGTTAGATGCCTCTAACTCTCTAGTTTCCGCTCCACTTCTCCTTCTTCATCTTTTCTTCTTCTCAAGATCGTTGGCCTTCCTCTTTCTTCATAAACCACAAGCTCGTCGCCTTATTCTACCTCTCATATTTCTACACGACACTCAACTAGAACTACATCTCTTCTACTCCAAGAAGCTCTACAGCCTTTATGTCATTGGAAGCACCTTCAAGTTATGCCCAACACTTCCACTAGAACAACCTTGTCTTCTTTCTTTGGCTCTATGCAATTCTACCCATCATGACTATACCAATTTTCCTTCTTCTCCTCATCCACTTTCCTTCACGGTGTCTCCTCTGTTAGGTGAATTGTCCCAATTGTTAGATTTCTTGGACAAGAGCTACAAAATTTTCTTCCAGTATCTATACCATGAATTTGCAAGTCCGTGCCACTCTTGATCTACTCTTAGATTCCTTATAACAAGTTGCATGCTCTTCATCCTCTAAGGACTTGATAATCATCTCTTCTTCTGTTTCTTTATGGAAAGCTTCTTCCAATCCCTTCTTCATTTCTCTCCATGAGCTACATAACCAACTGCCTTCACAATGGAGCAGTGGTCTCCTTCCATTTCTCGCTACATAGCCTTTTCTAATAACCACCTTAACTTTAATGTCGAATTCTTTGCAGGATCTTCATTCTAGAGAACCATGTTTTCCATGTCATGTATTATTTTTTTAATTGAGAAGCAAGTAACTTTGGTACCCTATGTTGAATTTATAACTACTTTCATAAATAGGTAATTATGAGTGCATTTTTTAAATAAATCCTTAGCATAATTACACATGAAAGTATCGACCTATTAATTAGATATGAACAGTATGACATTAGACAGTTATAACAGTAAAATAGAGCATAAAGTAAACACATTCCATCACAATAGACATGCACAGTAGACACCATGTTTTACCTTGGGAAAACCCTCTCTCCTTCTAAGGGAAAAACCCAGCAACCTTTCTTATGATAGATTAATTAAGAGAAGAACAATTATACATCATGACCATGAACATTAAACCCTTCTCAGATGAGGGTAAACAAACAGAGAGATCGAGTACTTTTATTTTATTTAAAGTATGAGACTGCCTGCCATCATAAACCTCTGACTGCTAACATAAGTCTCTGTCGTGCTAAAGATGAAATGGTTAGGAGAGATAGGTGAAGAGTTGCCTGACAAAAGATGAACCCTCTGAAGTCTAAATACAGCCCACTGTCCAATATTGGGCCTGCTATAGATGATGACAGCCCTAATTTTGATGACGTCAGCCCTCTAGTAAAAATGGATGACGGCAGCCTTCAAACAAGCAATGGCAGCCCTCTAGGGTCTGATCAATGTCATGGCAGCCCTGCTAAAGCTAGGGAAGACTCACAGTACCCCTGTTAGACCTTTGGAAGCTCTGTTTAAGAGGACGACAGCCCCGTTGAGGCTTAGAAAACTCTTAGCAGCCTGAAACAAACCCTCGGTGGCCCTGTTAAAGCTGGTACGGACCCCTGCTACCTGAACCATGACCTCAGTGAGTCTGTCCACTTGGTCACAGCCCTGTTAGGACTCAAACACACCCTCGGAAGCCTCAGATAGGAAGCTCGCAGCCCTGTTGGACTTTAGCAGACCCACATCAGCTTGTTGAGAAGATGACAACTCTGTTTGGGAAAGACTGTAATCATACTAGCTGATCCAAACCCTCAAAAGAACAAAGCTGAGATAAAGAAGATAAACAGCAACTGAAAATACCCATTCTTGGACAAGGATGAATCATTGATTGAGTGATAATAATCTCTTCAGGGTGTTCCTCGTTTATATTTCATCATTGAGTAATTCAAGGGGTGACTTCCAGAGATAATTTTAGGGGCGAATTTTAGCCCAGTGGGCTATTTTTCCATGTTTTTCTCCCCCAAAAAAATCGCCATTTTGCATTTTTTGAAGCCCTGTTCGGCCCAATTTTGATGGGGTAAAATTTTTTCACCCTAAAAATCACCAAATTATTATATAAACGATATAAAATCTTTGGAAATTAAAATATTTTTTGAAAAATATCGCCAATCATTTTATAGTTGGTGTTTTAAGAATTGGTAATATTTGCCAACATTTATACACTTTTAAATAAGTATGGTTCCTTAAAATCATCCCTGGTGACTTCCATTAGTTAGGAAGTCAACAAACAATATATAATGCATTAGTTGGGGCTCTTTTTATTTCAATGTGGGATTTTGACACTTTATACATTAGTTGGGGTCCTTTTAAGTTCATTGTGGCTTTTAACCCTCCCTTCTTGGGTAAGTCACCTTTTGACAAATTCTTAACCCCTTCTCTTAGTCTCCATGGTCCACACGTGCCAACTCAAGTACGACATCATTTATAACAAACTTTTATTCTTTTATTCTTCACTTGACTTAGGCACTAGGGCTTTGGGTCCTCTTCTTTATGGCATTGACTTCTTTTTATGTCAATATGTCTTGTCCTGTCTTCTTTAGGTCCATAAGGACCACACATGCCATTTAGATGCTCACAAGAAAGGTCTTTCCAATGTGCTTCTTACTTGAGCCCACATGACTCAACTTCACAATACCACTTAGAGTCCAATAAGTACTAGGTCTTCTTCTCTTTTCAATGGTCAACTTGTCTTCTTGAATCTTCATCATAAGAAAGGTTTTCTCGAAACTGTTTCTATGTTGATGTTATCTCCTTTACACGATGGGATGTCATGTCATCAACATCCTGGTCCCTGACCACGTCCTCAGCCCCAGGATGATGCCAATTCTCCTAGAGAATGGCTCTCGATGCTGTCTAAATTTCAACACCCTACTCCATCCCTTGGAAACTCTAATAACTCCAATGGGTTCCCTTTCTCTCGTGTTTTTTATTAGAGAGAGGATCCAACCGCAGACACATCACCTGGTCTGACACCCCTTGTCAGGCCCTCTACAAGCCATGCCATCGATCTCCCAATAACTGGACGGTTGGTGGATCAACTTGCCTTGCCAACCATGACAAGACCCTTCCACCCACTCCTATGATGCATTCCCACGTGACATTCTATGGGTCAGACTCTCTGGTTCACAATTCCTTCATTGCACTACTTCAGCTTCAATTGCTTCTCGAGTGGCCAGCATGCTCTTGCATCACCCTGGCTTTCAAAGGACTGATTTATTCTTTGTCCCGATGTGTTGATGGTTGAAACTAGTCTCTATGCTTTGCTCATAAGATGTCATTGATTCCAATCTCTTCGGAGACATCCGATAAATTGGAACAATACAGACAAGATTAGCATGGCCGTTGTGCAAGGATGACACACACATATCAAGAAATGGTCCAAATTTTTATCTCCTGCAGATCCAAGATATGTCATTACAGGCCCTAGCAGTTCATCTTTACACTATTTCAGGTTCTTTCAGAGGATCTCATTTTCTCATTTATATAGAGAATTAAACACCAGCTGATGCTCTCTCCAAGGGGGGCTCTTCACTTACGGACAATAGAGGTTCTAGTGGAAGAGTATGTAGATAGACAGCTTTAGGGGGTCAGACAGACCACTTTAGAGGACTAATGAATTTTGCAGCTCACTTTCAGGATGACTGAACATTTACGAAATGGACTGTGCACGGACTGTATATTTTGTAAAGTTTAACTTCTTAGTGATTGTTGTTGACCTTTTGATGATTTTCGGTCGATGATAGAAATGTCTTACGACTATAGAAGAACCATCTTTTTTGAATTGTGCCTAGAGCACCTGATGAATGTATTTTTTGTTCTGCCTGGAATAAAAAATATGTTTTTTTCGTTGGAAAAAGAGGTGTAATTGATTCCAATTATGCCTCTAAGCTACCAAGCATGGCAGATAGTCTGGAATTGTACATGATTTATCAGCAAGCAGTGATTATTAGGCAACAATAATCGACACAATTCTGGGGAAAGCCGGGGTGACATGCAGTTAAGGCCAGGGCATATTATTTTGATTATGTATAGAAACCTGCAGCCCCAGCTTCCAAGGCCAGCCCATTTTTTATTGTTCTACGCTGTAATGCGGTAACCCGATATACTCTTTTATTGAGAATATAGCTTTTTCCCGAAGAAAAAGGAAATAGCTCAGACTGAAGACATAAACTTCGAAGTAGTCAACATAAACTCAAATTTAAACTTCGCAATAATAAATGTGAACTGGAATTCGATCTCAAAATCAGCCCGAGCAGTAGCCAAAAGATTTTAATTATTCATTCAATTTTCAAATCATTGACAAGATTAAAAGGTTCACATTGAAGGCAAACAAAATCTTGAAAGCAAATTTGTTGGAGCAGGAGAATGACGAAATGTTGAAAAGAAAACTCGAACTAATAAAGGCCCAATGTATGGGCAGAGGAAGTTCAAACCACAAGTCCAGCACAAAGGGCAGCTCAGAACTTCAAAGTTATGATCAACATCTTACCAACGCCATTGAACCAGGAAAGGTATTCGGCGTAATCTCACAAGAAAATAAGAAATCCAATATAGCACAAAAGCATTAACCTTACAGTACAAAAACACTAAAATCAATTTCAAAAGATATTCGAATCCTCGAATGTGACCGAGGCAACAGCTAAAAACGTTAAATTATTGACAGACACAACGTAAATCTTCCTAGCCTAATCGAACAATCGGCAATAGTTGATTCGGTACAAAATTAAAGCACAAACTTCACAGTTCAAAATTACAGGAGCTCAAATTTGACCTATTAAATTTAAAGAGAGTAATTTTCACCGTGCAAGTTTAAGAGAATTTAAATTTTATAGCGGCAAACACCTTAAACAACCTGAAACTTCATCGATCATCTATTGTGAAACTCCGAATTTATCGTTCGGTTCCTTCAAACACACTGGGAATGTGCACATTTAAACGCAAATTCGACGTTATGAATTTTCTGAAAAGAAATCTAACAATCTGCTTAATGAGGAAAATATTACCTCGCAAAGGGCCATCTGTATTATTTTATGTCGAGCAAAAACCATATCGAGTGCCAAATCCCTCAAATAGCATCGCACAAAGCCGCAAACGATTCAAATATACAAAATTTTCATAATGCAAATAACAGAGCTGCTCATTTAGCGCATTTTTTCCTCGACCCGCTTAATATTTTTCCTCCGGTCGCATGCATTTCCTTCCGCTTTCATGCAAATAGTTCCGAAATTCCTGTGCAGAACCCCCAACTTGAAAGCGATGGTTTTATAACGAAAAACTGTCGGGCATGTCCTGCAAATCCATCGGTCCATGTTACTGAAACAGACTGACAGCAAGATGCCCGGCGTTTGATCGGAGCAGAGTCTGTAGCAAGAACAGCAGTGACCAACAATTTTCAAATGCGATGACAGAAAATAAGATTAACAATTAATTCATTTTATGATTAATTAATAACACATATAAATTAATAATGACAATAATCTAAAAGAATGATTGAAGGAAAATGGATGAAAAGATGCAAGCGAATGACAGCTGTCCGCTCTTCGCAACGTGGCACGCAATAGACGGCAGATACTCTCTCGGGTTTTACTGCCGTCAGATCTCGGTGGATGTAATAATATACAGTCGACCTGCAGGCTAAAATGACATAAAATTGGATTCGCCCAGAATGGTTGATTTATATATAAACCTGAGATTGACCCAAGAACTTTATGTTATCTGTGTTCATGTGATCACTGAACAGTCAAATACTAAGTATTCAATTATTGTACAATATAATAAATATATTATTCTCCAATCCAAGGGACTTGCAAGCGGTGAAGCTTCTCTTTAAAATTTTCGAAGGGACAAATCGAAGGTAGTGCGTTGTTCGATTCGGTGTTCAAATTATTTGCTACAGATATATTTATCATTGTAATATACATGGGAACAAGTTAAAAGGAATCATTGCTTTGAAAAAGAGTTACAAGGAATCATTACATATGCTTTTGACAGTCGAGGTTTATTCAATAAGATAGTTTTAAGAGTATAAAACATCGTCGGATCAAGGTTTAATGTGAGATAGTTTTATCGTATAAAAATACTCATCTTTGGATTCCTATACAAATATAAACTTTCTCCTCGTGTAAAACTCATTACCCGAAAACTTATCAGTGGATGTATTGATTTTTATATATGAGAGAGGTTATAGTAGTTTGGGTTTGACTATATATGGGTCAATGTTTTTTTTCCCTTGCTTCAATGTTTGTTTTTAATTTATATGTTTGTTTTTATACCTAAATTTATTAGGCAGGAATGTCTTCTTGTGCCTTTGCGAGTGTATCCTTTTGTTTTAAGTGCAAATGAATTAGAATTAAAGAACAAATATAGAGATGTCTTCTTGCACCTTTGTCATTGTATCCTTTTGTTTTAAGTGCAAATGTATTAAATTCAAGTACAAATAAGAGGGTGTATAGGGTTTTATATGGAAAAGGTTATAGTGGTTGGTTTGATTATTTTTTTGGTTTTTTTAATGGTTATGGTTTTTTTAGTATTGTTTCATATTTTTTAGGTATGGATTTTTGCATCTTTAGTAGAGTATTTTTTACCAAAGATTTAATGGATAGGATTTTGGAAAATTTAGTTGATTGGATTTTGGAAAGTCTAATTTGAAGTTGATTGGTGTTGAAGATAAGTGAGTGTAGTTTGACTAATTGAGTGGATAAGACTTTGGAAAGTCTAATTTTAGATTGATTGGTTTTGAAGACAAACAGTGTAGTTGAACAATTCAATGAATGGGACTTTGAAATGTCCCTATATATTTTGTATTATATGTATGACCAAGTCCCTATATGTTGATTCGTGTTAAAGACAAACTAGCATGCATGATTACTTCGCGAAAACAAAGTATGAGAGATCATAAAAGTGTCCATTATTTAGGAATTCTCTTTGGGGTTTACCTTATATATTTGTAAAAGTTACAAAAGAAAAATCAAAGTTTGTGGTATAAGACCTTCCATTAGTTGGGAAACTTATACTTTGGGTTAAAATTCCTAGAGTTCTTCATATTTATTAGATCTATTTCTAGTTTCTTTGTGTTTCTCATTTTGTTTGATAGTAGAAAACCCTAAGGGCTTTCATATAGTCAGAGTTTGGAAGTGTTGAGGGACTCCCCTTAGTAGCATTTCCAAGCATAAATGATTTGGACTCACAATAATATGTTGCAAGTGGTGGTTTTATCTCCAAAATGGATTATTTGATGCATGGTCTAGAATGAGCCATAGAAATTTATGAGTGGATATAGAATTAACTCTACTAGGCATATCACAAGGTTAGGGGACTTGCCCTAATCAATGATGTCATCAATGACCCTGGGAATTTTAAGATTGGTGGCTCTTTATTGTTTCAAAGAATATGAGAAGCATGAAAAAATGTTACATCTAACACTCATATGGCATTGGAATGGTTAACAATGAAAATTTGATCTATAGTACTATTCAATTAGGCATAAAAAGATTAGTAATCTACTTTAGTGCATACCCCAAGATTTCCTCCCAAGAGATTAGCATAAAAGGGATTCTTTAGTGGTTGGATCATTGGGATGAAATTAAAGCTTTGAAGACTTAGTATAATTTGTTATGATAGTTTAGCTAACTTTGTTCAAATTGTGTAGCAATTCAAGAGAACCAACAATTAATCCTTGTAGATTATCCTTATAAGCTCAACTCGTGTACCCCTAGACAAACAAATATTGGTTATGGAATATGATGAACTCATCTTAGTATCTAATATTGTAAAGATTGTAATATTGTCTTACTTTCTTCTTTTCTTTCTAAAAGAAGCTGAAAAAATAACATAGCGTGGAAGATGAAAAGGGAAAAGGAATAAATTGTTTTTTATAATGTAATCGTTTAATCTCTCCTCTATATATTTGGTTTTTTAATTTTAAAAAACTATTAGACAAAGATTATCTTTGAAAAATAGATCGCATGCATGCATGGCCGACAAATTGAGACTATAAATTATCTTTGAGGACAAATTGAGATTATAAATTACCTATTTTCTATTTCCAAAACATTATTGAGATGTACAATTATAAGTTTCGCCAATATTATATTTGAAACGCCTTTATATATAAAGGTTTGGTAAAATTCACTTTAAAACTCTAATGTTTTTTTTTTTTAATGAATCTTGCATTATGTAATAAGTTTACTTTATCTATTTTGTGGATGTTATTATGTAGTGTTAGTGTTTATTATGACATTATTTTAATAACAATATTTTTATTTTTAAAATCATAAAAAAGAGAGATTAAAAAAATACAAAGCACTCTAGTTGATATTATGTTAACTTTAAGATTAATCAGAGTTCTTTTTTAACTTTCAAATAGAAGTGAATATTCATACATAATTATCATTTTTCCTATAAAAAAAATTGTTATTTCAATATGTTTAGCTAACAACTCCATCAATTATCAAATACAAGGCTATTTATTTTTTTATCTCAGATTGTTATGATTGATATATAGTTACTTCGATATTTTGAAAATGTCCAATGAAAGTCCATATTTCAACAATCTCGTCGCTATCTAAATGGATGTGAAATTCTTTATTAAATTTCACATAACTCAAACCAATATAGCATGTGTGAAGTTCGTAAGCAATTAGAAAAAAGCAATTGTGTAGTGTCGTCAATCCATTTTATGGAACAAAAGAACCGTTAATTAGAGAATCCCCTTCTAGTTTAAAAATTTCACAACAACAACAAAATTTTACACAAGTTTGTGTACCCTTTTAAATGTTTTGTCCTACTTTACTTCGCATCATATCAAACATGTCTCATATTCATCACATTATATCTTTTATTTTGACCCCTTCATTGCCTTCAACTTAATCTTCATTTATAGTTTTTTTACCGAACATTCGATGATAGGTGACACTTTAACCCCCACTCCCAACTTTTCTTAGATTGATTTATATGGTCTTATTTTCTTTATTCCTTTATACACCTCTTTAATGATAGACATTTTATTCAGAGCGAAAAAAGTGTTTAACTTTATATTAAAAAGTTGAAACCAGAAATTACATATTAACTTCAACAATAGAGTCCTTCAAAGACAATCAACGGATCCACATGCGATACCTAAGAAACTTCACTATACATGATTGCTACAAAGATCAAAATTGCCAAAACATTAGAATGCTTAGTGACTGGAGAAAGAACATTAAAAAAAACTCATCCATAACCTTCAACCAAAAGCTGACTAAAAAACAGTCCCTTAGTGAATGACCAAAGAACCACTCGAATATAGAATGGAATAATGCCAAACCTCGTAGTGAATGAGCCCATCCATCTCTCCTAGCCCAAGCTTTGATAAATGATCTGCTAAAGAGTTAAGTTCTCGATAAATATGCTTGAAAGAGATGCTCATGAAAGAGGAGATCAACTTACGAACTTTCAACTTCCAATGGTCCAAGATGTGGGATTGGAAATTAGATGCTCCATCAACCCATCCGATAATAACCTGAGAGTCACCTGCAATGAAGATATTCCCCACCCTATAAGCCTTGGATAGGTAGAGAATACCACAAAGTGCAAGAATCTCCTCTCTGGTATTGGTCCCACACGTGTCCCCTGCCCAACCTTCATCCAACCCTTGATAAATCAACGTGAGCATTAAGTTTTAAAACAAATCCAACACCGCACAAACCTGCCTGCGCAGCACCATCAAAGAAACCAGTAGGACGATCCACCGGATAACAAGGCTGTTGAATGAAACAAAACTTCTTTGTGGGTTTGGGGGAATGCCAAGCTGAGAAAGCTCCTACAATCTTTGACACCGCAATCGAAGAATCAATCCTGAAATCATCAAAAAGAGCTCGGTTGCGAGTCTTCCAACATTCCCAAATCACAAAAAAAGGAAGATGACTGAGAAGTTTTTCAGTAGTAGACCATTTAAATAAATTATCAGTCAACAAAACACTATCCCAATGAAACACAAAATGATAGTGGTTGCTCAACTCCATCATAATAAACTTGAAAAAGAAACTGTGACAAAAAAGGTCATTCACATTTTATGCATCAACTTTGCATAGGGAGCATATGTTCAGCCCATAGTAACCTTTCTGCTGAAGTAAATCCCACGTAAGAACCCTTTTATTAAGACAAAGCCACACAAAAATTTTGTTCTTTAACGAATAAGGAGCCTTCCAAAGCCATTGATTCCACCAGCTCAAAGCAAGCGCTGAATTGGATTCAGAAAGCAGGTCATAGGTCAATTTAGCAGTAACAGTACCACTATCTTTATTCCCCCCCAAACCAACTTGTCTGGAGAGGAAGAAAGGGAAATACCAGCCTGAGATAAGCCTACAATGTACCTGGACCATTCTACTCCAAGGCTACCAGTCAGTTGGAAATCCTGAGCCGAGGCCCACCGAGAATGTCCACCCAAATCTGCCTTCCAGGCCTGCTGCAATACCGCCAAGCTTTCTTGGTGTAAGAAGGAGAGGAGACTCTTGGACAGTCTGTAATCCGCCTCCATCCCCACAATAAGATCCATACCGATATTAACATGTATACCTCTTCCAACCGCCCCAGATATAGCATGATTAATTAAAGGAAAACTGTAAAGAAAGCTAGACCAAATACAAGAGAAATGGTTCCACTTCTTGTTACAATTCATGATCCACAATTCAGGACTCCACCTATTTAAATATTTGGCTCAAATAACCTTGCCCCATAAACTCTGATTAAAAGACAACATCAAAAACTAATAACACACCATGCTTAATTAAAACTTGTAAGATACTCGATACCCAACCTCCACAAAAAGTGGCCGTGAGAAAATATCCCCAACACATAAATGAAATTTACCACCAACATAAATGATAAACATCGATGAATATTCCTAAAAAGAAATTGAGGTTCTATTTAAGCCAACGATGCAAAGTGTGAAATAGTGATGAAAAATAACAAAGAGTAAGCCACTCAATATACACGTTCAATGCATTTTATTCTGGGATCCATGTCTATTCTAAAGAGACATAATAATGCCAACATATCATGTGCTCTTTGTCTAAACTACTTTTTCAGGATTTTGTTGCCATGTAGTTGTCATACATGGCAATATCAAGATAGGGTAGTTAAAGTTTAAAACATATATATCTTCAACAAGTCACTACCACAATATGAAAGTATGTTTTAATTTTTAAACATCGACATTTTCACACATCTTCATTTATATATGTCTCGTAAAAAACACTAACCCTCGCTGACCAAAGTCGAGCCACTCAAAGTCAAACAAGGGATTACTTAATACTATTAAAAAGGATTGGGTTTCCTAATTTGTAAGGTTATTATTTTAGAAAAAAAGCTTTACCTATTATAGAAGACTTCAATGGGGGTGATGATCGAGGCACTCCCTCATCATCAACATTAAATTTATACGAGTCAAACAAGGGATTACTTCATGCTATTAAAAATGATGGGTTTCCTAATTTGTAATGGTTATTATTAAGAAAAATTACCTTTATTGTAATGGTTATTATTTATTATTTAAAAAAGTTTACCTATTATAGAATGACTTCAATAGGGATGATGATCGAGGCACTCCCTCATCATCAACAACAACTTTATCCGCATCGACAATTATTATGGATGCTCGTTTCATGTTACATTGAGAATCTTTCTTGTTGACGACGTGCTAGTGGATAACACTTTATGCACCATCGCACTTTAAGCTAATATGCATGTTTTTTACATTGAAATGACCCATCACACCGCCTTTGTATTTGTATTTGTAGTATTTTGTTGAGTAAGAACACTTTATTTTTTAATTTTGGTGGATTTCGAGACGTTATTAGTATATTTGGCTTGTAGGCTATTGGATATATTTTTGAGAGGTTGTTGTTCCCATGGTTAAAAAAAACTTTATTTCTCGGAGAATGACGCACTTATCTTTCTCACACTTCAAATATCACATTTCTATTAGTTGTAGTTTGACTGCTGCTTCTAAGAGAAGGGATATGCGACTCACTCACTACGTGCAATCTTGTTCTAGGGTTCCCTCCAGATGTAGTAGTTCGTGCAGGTAAAGAGTAAACAAAGGGGGTGGTTATAGCATGCCCCTGGCTACTGTGGTATTCCTGGCTTCATAAGAGGTTGGGGAACATGTCATCCATGCTCAGGTAGGATGATAGTCTAAAGAGGGTAAGGGTAAGACGATGGGTTTAATGCTACGCGATCCATACTGTACTGTCTCTTCCAGGTGAGTGAGTTGTAGTTTGATTTGATTTCCCCTCGTGAAATGGCCTAGTTCTTTCATCGCAACCTTCACTTTTTTAATCATCAATTTATCATCTGACAAGTCCAGGTAGGTTAGTTAAGCCAAGTAAGGCCTAGCAATAAAGGTATGCCAAGTCAGGTCAGACCAACAATCATGAATTTTCACCCACTAAAAGAGAGGGGCCTAGCTTGCAACCCAGTTCGTACCAACCCATGGTTTACTTAAAGCCTAGCCCACTTGGGAAAATTCACTTTGTTGACAACTAGGTTAATGAGGAGTCATCTAAAAATTTGATGATTTGAATTAAACAACCCTTTTATGTTGGAATCTGGCGTTTTTTTTACAATAACAGAATTTAATTATGTTTTAATCACGATTTTGATGGTAGAAATGGATTCAACCTCATCAAAAACCCCTGGGGCACCCAAAATTCCAGAACTTAAGAGTTGTAACTTGGATTTTGAAAAATTCCGACAGGATTTTTTCAAAATCGTGCCGAAAAAAATTGTCCATTCCATCCCAAATTGTAGAATCTTTACACTACATTGTTTGTTGATGGTCTTTTATAGACACCGTTTGCTGATAGGTTGTTTGCCAAAGATTATGTTGCTAGTGATCCCACTACATCATTATTGGTGAATTTTTCGTTGAAAATCTTGGTTCATTTACTATTCCCATCCAAAGTACTTCAACACCCACAAATGACTATAATAGACCAAGATCGGGATCTGTAACACCTATGGATTCCTACGATATTGTTCAACAATTCACTTATGGACGGCCCTCTTATTGACACTCTACTCACTACTAGGTTGCTTGTGAAAGATTACCTTGCGAGTGATCTTGCTACATTGTTATTGATGGCACTTTGATCGACAACCTTGTTCCATAAACCATGTACATCAAGAGAATTTTAACACCCCCACAAATGAGCACAACAACCTAATATTGGGGTACATAACATCTCTCACAAAATCCAAGGGGTTGCACCCTTAGTGTCCTTGTAATACCTATAAATCCTCTACATTAGTGGATGCGTCAATTTTTCACTATACGCATACTTCAGCAGCATATGCATGCTAATAAAGATTGTTCAATTATTCAATTGAAAATCACTACTTTTTATATGTTCGATGAGTAGTGAAAGTATTCTAAATTGATTCAAAATGGATTATTATGTTACTTGTCATTTATTTTGATATTTTATGAGTGGACATTTTGGAAGTATTGGTTTGAAGGGTCTGTTTAATGGGAATGTCCCACTTTGGTGATTTGGGGTCTAAAACCTTCCAAAACTCATTTGAGGCATTAAACAATCATCTTTTAGGTCAAAGCTTTGCAAGCACAATTGTAGTCTCTCAATGTTGCTCTACACAACGAGACCTTCCCAATAGTGTAAAAATCGCCTCAATCGGAATTGGTATGCAAAAGTTATGCAAGTTGACCTATCAAGTTAACCACCATGCTACCGAGTGGATGCCATGTTAGTGCAAATTATTCACACCTGTGGAACTAGACATGTGTGGACTTTCAAGAATATTTTAGAGGATCCAAATCCCTTACATTAATTAGGGGTTGGGGCATGCAAAAACCTTATTCCTAACCCTAAATGACTATCAAGCTATGTTAAATATCGTGCAACTGGGAAAAGAAGGGGTTTCATTCTTACCATATTGTATATTATTACACAGTTGAGCAGAGCATCTAAGAGTGGTCCATGGCAACTCCATAGTGAGTGCCCTTTTCTTTATATTTGCATTTTATAATTGAGAAGAAAAAAGGAGAGAAAAGGTCTCACCTCCAAGTTGAGTTGTTCCGAATAATATCCACAACATTGTAAATCATCATTTTTTATTTATTGTCAGTTGTGAGTTTGTTTGTTGTAATTTTGAATTGGAGACCAATAATTAAGTGTGTATTGGTGGTCCCATTATTCAATTTGAGATAGTTGGCATTTTACATTACATGATAGTGTGGTGGTTTTGCTTTGGTTTTTAAGGCTAGTCTGGGTTGATTTACGACATTTTGGGCTTATTCTCCCACCACCGAACCACTACTTGACATGATAGTGTGGTGGTTTTGCTTTGATTTTTAAAGGCTAATCTGGGTTGATTGATGACATTTTGGGCTTATTCTCCCCCGACCTGATTACTACTTGACAATGACAATTGTGTAGCTACTGGTTATTAAGGACACATGTTACATCCCCCACACCCAATTTGACCAATGGGAGGGGACATTAACTAGATTCGGCTTCCCAACTTCGCCCAATAGCTAAATTATAATTTCACAGTATTTAAAAGACACGTGCAAATACATAAATAACATACATAATGGAAATAAACTCTAACCACACATATCTAATAGGCATTTACAAACTCAATCATCATAAGCATCAAATAAAACATTGCACATTGAAAAGAAAATAATACTTATCTTTATCCAAGCTGAAGAAAACGCCTATGGGCTTCTCTCTGTAAGCCCAAAACCCATTCTGCACTCTATGCTCAATCAAATGCTTATATAGAGCTCTACAAGGATCTCACTCAACCACCACATTATTGGCTCCCACAATACCTGCCCCACACAACACCCTTCTATGCTCAGGAATCCCCTTAACCAATCCATGGTTCTCTTGGGTGATCCATCTTGCCAGGTGCTTCCAAGGTGTGCATAGAAGGAGGCCAATATGATATATGTTGTTGGAGAACCACCTGTAGCCTCAACTCGTGGCTTCTCAAGCACCTATGAGTAGCATAACTCAATGGGAAAGGGTTCCTAGCTTTCCCAGCCTCTCTACTCACCTACAACCATCAATTTTCCTTTCCAAATTTGTAGTTATGTCTCTACATTCGAATTTATGGGTTATCCATAATCCAATAGTGGTCTGTAACAATGATGGAGAGCTCTGTGTAATGTAGATCTACATGAAAGAATGAGAGAATGAGGGTTGAATCTAAGGGATATGAGAAAATGAGGGTTGACTCCAAGGGATATGGGATCATGGTGAAAACACAATTAACATGGCTTCTAACTGTAGAAGAAATGACTCCTGACAACCGTAGACTAACTTCTGGAAGCTGATAGAACTGTCACAAAAGTACAATCAATCCCATGCTTCAATAACTGCATGAGGTGAGCACATGACAGAATTTGGGTGAGTTATAAGGTTGACACTTGGCAGCAAAGGATTAGTTTCCCATAAACCCCCTTTCTTCTTCCCCTATGGTGGAATCATAACCCCTTTGGTGCTCTTTAAACAACCGTGTTGGACCATTTTATTATTTGTGCACATAATATTCACATATATTTTGAGTTGTCATGACAAGCCAATTGTATAGTCCAAATGAAATATTTACATCATGCATGCTTAGCCATTCACTAGTCATCCCTTGTCCTTGAGCTCCACACTAGGAATCCATACCAGCATATTTACATCATTTACATAATTTTGGTTAAATACATTCAAAGTTAAAACTGGGGATATTACAATACAAATTGCCCCAATTCAATATTGAGGTTTCAAATTGGCCTAAGCTCATGATGGGTTCATGTAAAATTGATTGATTCCTCTGGTTACCAGAGGAAGTATGGATATATGGCCTTAAGTTTATGGGTCAGTTGCTATATAAGACTGAGACAATACACTCAAAGAATACTAATCTCATTTTTTGTGGGATGGGGTTCATCAAAAGTATGCAGTGTGGGTACTCGTGGGATGCGTTATTTAATTCTACATCCAACGAGTTCTCCCACTCAAAATTTGAGTAAAACATAGGGAGATATGTTGAGAATACAAAGAAAAAAGAGTAGGTTTTTTTTATGACAAATATACCAAGTCAACCATTATGGTTGACACTTTTTTTGAAATTCTATTCGTTCTTGAAATCCAACTCAGCAAGAAATTATGTTTGGGTCTTATTTTTATGAGGCCCATTTTGGACCTCAAACTTGCTCTAATGAAGGTGGATTTTCACTTGAGAGCTTTATGTCCATATTCTTGGAGACATGCCACTTTTGTAGCTAATTTACACATGTTTGGTAGGGGTTTTCCCATGGAGAAGTTACATAACCACCTTATTATTTTATGCATTATTGAGTTGATAACATGAGTTGGTTATGTAATTGCATAATTTTACTGTATTGGTTGGAAATAATAGTAGTTCTAACCATTTTTTTGGAAGTTTGTTTCAAGTAAATTGTGAATCTAGGAGAGAGAAAAAAATATTTTATTGTAAAGGAAGTTGAACCAACTTTCTATATGAAGTGTAGCCCTTCCTCGTTCACTCTCATGGTGGATTGGGGAAGAAATCCCTTAGAGATTAGTTGAATAGATTTTGTCTTTTCATGGTTGATTGATTAAAACACTCCATTGGATGGTTTGTGGTTGCTCATGTTTCATTGATTGTCAATTAGAAGCATTGAGTTGTAGCATGTCTCTCAAATCTTGGTTGTATGCTCTCTTATCCCTTGTATGACAAGTATCTATCAAAAGCTATTTGAAAACTTCTAATCTAGGGTTTTCCTTTTGTTAGATTTCTGAAATTGGTGAAGCAATTAGAGAGTGACTAGGGTTTGTAATCCTTCAACCCTAACACTTTCTAATCATTATTTTAAGTCTCTCAAAATCCTTGGTAGACCCCACTTACCTAATGGATAAGACTTTTAGTCTAATCCAATCCATTCATCCATATTCCTTGAAATAAAACCTATTATTTTACTATAGTCATCTCTTCATTTCACCATGAAATTTATTGCAAGTTTTAGAGATCTTAATCTAAAAAGGGTCCTTTAAGTTGCAGAAGAGTTGACTTAAAGAATCAAAGAAAATTTGGTGTAGTAATATTAACCTCCCTTCTAGTTTCATCTAAACTATACTTTGGAATTTATCTATGAGGGTGTAAGTTTAGAATCTTAGATGATAAAACACCTCAGTTAGATTTCATGTCAAACCATTAATGTTAATAATTACTGGAGTAAGAATAAGTTGTGAGTTTCTAGTTTCATCAAAACTATACTTTGGAATTTATCTATAAAAGTGTAAGTTTAGATGATATAACACCCTAGTTAGATTTCATGTTAAACCATTAATGTTAATAATTAGTGGAGTAAGAATATGTTGTGAGTTTCATATTATGGACCCCCTTGGATTGAGCCAATGCGTAATGATTTCATGTCAATGTTTATGATTACCGGAGTAAGAACAGACATGTAAGCTTCACAATAGACCCGTTATTGCAGGAGTGTTGTGGTATTACACGATACTCTCAAAGAATACCATTTGGTGAAGGCACACCCAACGCTCATCTTAAAGGTGCCTTATCAATAACACTTGCCTAAAAATCCATATTGGCGCATAAACACTAACCTTGAAGGGTGATGCCTCCTCAAGAGTCAACGGTAAAAGCGGAGTGAAGGGGAAGAGATATTGATCCCAATTAATTTTCATACCAAAAGTGTTAAATCAGTCTGAAATTATTTAAAGCCTTGTAGGAGCAAGTCAGCTTTTCTATGTTACTGTTCTAAAAGAAACACATGTTGAAAGGTCTGGTCACCGTGCATGATGTACTAGTCTACAACTACCTTTAGAAAAGGTTATGAAAGCTCCAGACAACTTACCCTGGCTTTAAAATGACTAATTTATATCTTGCCAGGGTGTTAATGATTAAACTAATCTCTATGTTTGGCTCATAAGGTGTAATTGATTCTTATTATGCGCTGCTGCCACAGAGCTACCTAACATGGGACATAGCCTGCAGTCGTACTCGATTTACCAGAAAGGAATGATTATTATCTAACCATCATGGGCATAATTGTGGGGAAACAATCGATGGACATACAGTTAAAGCCAGAACACGTTATTTTGACGGAAGATAGGGCTGTTATGTCCATAATTGTGGGGAAACCTTCAATGGACATAAAGTTGAGGGCAGAAGACGTAATTTTGACGGAAGACAGGCCCTGCAGCCCTAGTTTCTAATCCCTTCGAATTGTTGCTCCGATCACAAATGGTATATGGTCTGTTAAATGGCTGGACAGAATAGAAGTGGATGCAAATGAGTGTCAGATTTCATCGTGCAAAAGGATTATACATATTCCCTCTTACTCTTGACTGAGATAATATCAAATGGTCTTCGTGATTTTCCATTGCTTGTGTTATCGCCTCAGAAATTCTGAGATAATATCAAACAGTCTTTGATTTTTCAATTACCTGTGCTATCAGTGATCACGATGCAAATGAATATCAGGTTTTCTCGGGCAAAAGGAGTATAATTTTTTTTCTCCTACTCTTGACTGGGACAATATCAGATGGTCCTACTCTTGACTGGGACAACATCAAATGGTCTTCGTGATTTTTTGGTTACTTGCATTATTGCCTCAATAAATTTCTGGCCCACTACCTCCAGAACTTGATTCTAGCAATCTACAGTATGGACCACTGACTTCAGAACTTAATACGGGCTTGATCTACACTATTCCTTTTTCCTACAGGGAATTGATGGTCAAACACGGTAGCCACGGTACCCACGGATGCTTGACAAAACTGATTGGAGCAAGGCACCCTTCATTGCTTCCAAGTGAAATTGCTTGCAAAGCACTGAATTGGAAATTAGCAAACAAATTGAGGAAACCTGATTAAACAGAATAAGTAGCCAAACGAATGGAACTTCCAAATTTCCATATTACTTGGCCGGAAACAATGGAATTTGTCAATTACAAATTTACAACATATCCTATTCGTGAAGACTGCTTGATTGGTGGTTAAGAATATGTGTTATTTTTCAAGAATCAAAACCAAAAGGATATGGTTGTTCATTAGGCTGTTGAAACACCAAAGGTAAGCCACCATGTTAAATGACAAATTATTGGTATATCTAACTTCCAGTCAATTAAATATACCCTTAAAAAATTACTATTCCCATTAAATTTAAAAAAAAAACACACCTTACCTTTCAAATTTAAACTCAAACCTATAATCTCCAACCACTTCACAAGCTATACTAGCTATCCTATAGAAGTATATAAGAATTAATGCGCTGCAAGTACAAGAAAATGAAACAAAAAAGGCTTTCACCGTGGGATAAAATACTAAATGGGATTTCAAGAATGGTCAAATCCTCAAATGTAGCCGATATAATGACTGAAACGTGAAATTCTCTAGAGAAACAACGTAACATCTGGCTAGCTCAACCAAATGGAAAGGTCCAAAACAGTTCAATCGGCCATAAACAATACTGAACAAAAGTAAAGCTCAAATTTTAAGTTGGACCTTATGATATAGGGAAAACAATTGCCACTGTGCAAATTTAAGAGGATTTAATTTTTTAGGGGCGAAGTCCTTAAACTTCGAAAAAAAGTTAATGGTGAAACTCAAGATTTATCGTTATGTATGTTCAAACACCTTCAATGGAGTGCCATACAGCTGGGGATGTTCATGTTTACTGGCAAATCTGGACACTATAAATTTACTGAAATAAATCTAACAAACTGCTCAAGGAGGAAAATTACCTGGCAAAGCGCCCCCTGCATTATTTTTGTGTTGAACTAAACCTTACTGAATGCCAAATCCATCCAAAGTGCAACGTAGAAAGTCAATTTAAATCATTCCAATATAGAAGAAACTTCACACTGCAACCAACAGAGCTGCTCATTTAGAGCCCTTTTTCCGTTATTCACCAACATTTTTCCTCCGATTGTATTCATTTCCTTCGGCTTTCTTGCAAGTAGCTCCAAAATTCATGTCAGAAGCTCCAACTTAGAACAGTGTAAGAAGAACGAGTCTTGGCACTCATAGTCTTAAAACCTTGTAAAGCAAGATGCCGGCGTTGAATCTGCGCATTCTCTGCATAAGCAAAACTTTCAAATTCGACGACAAAAAGATGAAAATATTACTTATTTTGTTAATTAATATGTATATATTAATAATAAAAAATACAGTATTACTGAGAGTTATATAGAGAATGATTGGAAATAGATCATAATCCGCGGGATAAGGCATCTCTCCCGTAGCTGCTGACGTGGCTCGCTGTAGTTTGGTTGGTTAGTGGTGGTGACCCATTCCCATCAAAATAAAAGCGGGGGAACATTAGTTTTTTTTTCATTAAAAGCGGGGAACATGTGTTTGTTTTTTTTCTAATTGTGACTAATGATCGCACTACTATTTAATAGTATTTAATTGCTATGTTAGTAGTAAGTTTTGTATTTTTCTCACCTAAATTCAAATTTTTAAAGAGGTATTGATTTTTTGTGATAAGGTTAGAAGGTAGTTGTTTTTGGAATGAAACCTCTATATTGGGTGTTTTTATAGACGTCTCAACTCTTCCTAGGTTAGGAGTTTTTTTTTTTCAGGAGGAAAAAAGTCTGTCTTTGTTATTCTTATTAAGAATCAAAGGGCATCCATCCAGTCGCCCCAGTAGTGGGTTACATTTCAAATATATACATCTCAAATGATCTAAGAAGCACCACGAGTCGCTGCCAGGGGGAAAGGCGATATTAATAGAAATTTCCCATAAGAAATATTGCCTCATCATAATGGAGTCAGTCCCTGCAACCACATCTACCGAGTACCAAAGGGATATGATCAGCAATCTAAAAGAGGTCACCCCATGAGCAGCTAGTCAACAATCAAAACAAGGAGTAAGCTCCTCCCTCCAAACTCAAAAGCGCTGAAAAGAGTCCTGCGAGATCAACTGATCCTCCAAATATTCAGAGTAACAACCATAACCCTGAGCAAAGGTGAGAACAGTTTTAGATAGTCGGTCAGCAATCCGATTGTGTTCTCGGTAGATGTGAATGTAAGACAGATCCTAAAAGCCGTTGGACAGCTTTTTTGTCTCCCGACACCAGTGAAAGAGATCTGGTGGGGAGAGAGCAGTTAAACCCTTAGCCCAGTTGACAATGACTTGAGAGTCATCGAATATACGGGAAGGGGGAGCCCCATCATATGGGAGGAATGCAGCAGGGCCCACAGGCCCATTAATTTCGCTTTAGTATTCGTGCCATATCCAACCCCCAGTGCGAACTCGTAATGGTGTTTTTCATTCAAGTGAATGTTGTAGCCAACACCCGCTGTCTTTTTAACAGAAGCACCATCAAAAAATCCGCAAGGAAAATACAAACAGGGAGGAGCCCCTATTTGCATGTGTCTTTTAATTTTGACAGGCCGATAGGAGTAAGTCTGGACTTGTAGTGTGATAAGCTGAACTATACAGAGCACGCTCCTTTTCTTTCCTTCAAAGATGGCCAAATTACGAGCTTTCCAGATATTCCATAACATGTGAAATGGAACAGACCAAAAGGATGAATGTTTCTTATAAATGCCAACCCAATTTCTTGTGAAAGTGGATGGAAGATCCACACATGAGGGACAAGGAATCTGGAATTGTTCACATATGGTCTCCAAAACAGTTTTCCAAATAACACAGTCATTAAATAAATGAGCAACTGTCTCCTCATCAGAGTTGCACAAGACACAGATACCTGGACCTATCCAACCCCTTTTCAGGAGATTATCCCAGGTCGAGAGTTTGTTCCGGAAAACCAGCCAAGTGAAACAGCCGATCTTACGAGGGAGGGCACTGCACCAAATAAATGAGTCCATGCAATTTACAGCCCGTGGGGAGATATTTAGGAGTTATTAGTATATTTAGCTTGCACGTTATTTGATGCGTTTTTTAGTTATAGTGTTGTCTTCTACTTTGAACATCTCCCTCGTCTAGGTAATTCCAATGAGTTACCGATTCCAATGGTTAAAAAAATAACCTTTGAATAAATAATATGTAATTAAGCCATGCTAACTTGCAAATTGAGCGTCCCCGTGATAATCCATTAGGCATCCCAGATAAAGAAGACAAAAGGGTGCCTCCACAATTTGGATGATGTAATATAACCTATGCACATGAGGATGAAGGCATATGATATGGGGCACTCAAAGTGTCCCATTTCTAGTAAGGGGAATTTTTTTGGCAAAGCATAGTTCCACTCCTTTCATGCATTTTTTTTCAAAAACCCAACAATATGGGTCATCTTAAATGAGACAAAACAATATGGGCCATGCTAACTTCCAAAATGAGCATTGTTGCTTGTGATGATAATCCATTAGATATAGCACATGAAGAAAATAAAAGGAGTGCTTCCACACTTTCGATGATGTAAGATAGCCTATGGACATGTGAGGATGAATACATATGATATGGGGCACTAGAGTGTCCCATTTCTAGTAAGGGGATTTTTTCGGCGAAGCATAGTTCCACCCTCATGTGCAGAGGTTAATTGTTTCTAAGCGCTCAAGTTTGCTCCAAACACACTTTTCCTTTGCATATGTGAATAGCAACTGTTACAATTCTTGCCATTCTCATAAACATTAACCCAAATATATTGTCTTCTGATTTCAAATTTACATTTTTAGATTTTTCAACATATCTATTTCACAACAAAGCAATGAAAACCTTGGATTTAGTTTGAATCCTTTGTAAGTTGCCCCTTGTGTCCAGCTCTCCAAACCACCAAATCCATTCATGACTTACAATCTCTTCATGGTCTTTTACAAAATAAATGTAGTAATGATTTGGCTTGCTCTATGCTTCTTTTGAAGAATATTATTTGATATTTTCAACCAACCAATCATGAGATCATGTGAAGAAACTTTTATAAGATAAAAGCTCTAGAGTTCAAATAGAGCCATAAAGTTTCAGCTCTTAGGCTCTATCAAGGGCCAAGTGGGATCAAATCTATTCATCTAGGATTGAAAATGGTTTTAAAGCCATGGTTTTATCATGCTTTTAAAACCATGGGTTGTTTAGGAGGGCCTTGCAAACCATGTACAATAAAACCATGGGTTGTTTAGGAGGGCCTTACCCATGGTTTTAAAACCATGTGCAAGGTTTTGGTAGGTAGGAACACTACAACATCTCCCTCATATTGGGTTGTCTTTCTAGCGAACATTTATTTTGACGAATAAATAATTTTTTTTTATTTTTTACTATTTTGTTAAGTAAAAATGTTATAACGTCTCCCCCATACTGAGTTCTAGAAAGCCTCATTGTACAAAAAATACAATTGAAATCAACTTAAAACTCAAAACTTATATATATATCAATATCTAAACATTTATATTATGTCTAAATCATATAACTTTTTTTTCATTTTATAATAATTTTTATATTAAGTATATATATCAACTTTCTTTTTTATAGATAAAGATATTTATATTTATATTTATATTTATATCTAAACCTAAATATTATTTGTAATATTATATTTTTTTTTAAACAAATCAACACTGCCGGAAATTTTATGCATATCAAATCATCTTTATAACGCTTGAGTGTACAAGTATTGCCTCTTCCTGCAACTAGTTGTGCTAATTGTTAAAAAATTATGAAAAGTATGGGTCGTTGATATCATGAGAGCATGGTTGATATCATGAAAGCATTAGTTGAGAGAGAAGTTAAAGTGACTTTGTTTGTGTAAAGTGTATATATATGTTTGTTTGTTTAAAAATTAAAAAAATAAACTATATTTATATTAAAAGTAAAATGATATATGTGTATAATTTTAATTTTCAAAAATAACATGATTTAAAAATATATATTAAATATAGTAATATTAAAGATATGAATATAACTAGTTTTTATTCATTTCGTTTGAGTATAAAGTAATTTAGATTGAATGTCCAATTTTTTGAGATATAATGTTTTATACATCTAAAAAAAATTACACCTCAAAATTGATAGATCCTTTTTTAAGATTGGTCTATCAATATTCATAGGATAATTTTAATAACTATTTTATTAATCTTTATTTAATTTTTCATAAAAAAAAAACGTTCGCATTTTATTATTTTATTAACAACTTCTTTCCTGGTGTTTATCTCTCTTTTCATAAACAAACATTCCCATTATATAAAATTTAAATATAACAATATAAAAAATAAATAAATAAAAATTCACAACTATGACGTTGAACACCCATTCTAATTACAGCGCCACACTAAAATTTTCACAAACCATCTTTTAAGATCATGTCGACACAAGATGGGTCATTTAGCTCACTAATTAGTACGCTAAACATGAGACAAGACAATACGCCACTTTGCTTTTTGTCTAACGACGCTATGATTGATACAAAAGTGAACTTTGACATTCTTAAAATGTCATAATATAGCCGCGTTTTAGGGTCCCATATCTTTCTTGTTCGTCGTGGGTCCATATGTTGAGGTAGACATGTATATTATATGAACTTTGACATTGTGAAAATATCCTATCATAGCCGCGTTCTAGGGTCCCAGATCTTTTTTGTTTGTCGTGGCTCCGTATGTTGAGGTAGACATGTACTCTAGATTATATATATTTTTAATATTAAAGTGAAAGAAATTACAATGTAGCTTTAACGTCTTTGATTGAATACAGTTCCCCAGCATGAGAAAATTGAATTTTTAATTTTATCGTCCCCGTCATTTCATTTTTGGCAAATAACGGTTACATGGTGCACTTAAATGATGGGAAATGTGTTTAGGGTTAAAAGGAAAGAACATTTTTACACCAACTTCTTATTTCGAATCTATTCAAATGTGTTTTCTCTTTATACTACATTTCCTCCCGATCACCTATCCCAATCAAGTTGGATTTTTTCTTAACATTTCCTTCCGATCACCGATCCCAATCAAGTTGCGTTGAGAGGAA
Source organism: Pseudotsuga menziesii (assembly GCA_001517045.1). Lineage (NCBI taxonomy): Eukaryota > Viridiplantae > Streptophyta > Pinopsida > Pinales > Pinaceae > Pseudotsuga > Pseudotsuga menziesii. The sequence goes on along the minus strand of LPNX010504395.1, from coordinate 112,513 downwards.
ATAACATTTTTCTTCAACTTCCTTATAAATAACATTTTCCCTTTAACCTCCTCTTTCATATGTAGATAAATGTGGTTTTTCCTAACATTTTTCTTCAACCTTCGAAATAACATTTTTCCTTCAACGCCTCATATTTCATATGTAGATACATGTGGGTTTTCCTTCAATTGGATTGCGGAGGAAATAACACTTTTCCTTTAACCTCCTATTTCATTAAAGCACATTTTCTTAGCGACCCCAAGTCGTGGTTTTTCTTTATAACACTCAAGTTTGGTGTGGTATTTCATAGGTGGATAAATGTGGATTATCTTTATAGCACATTTTTTTTAATTGACCAAAGTGAAGTTTGGTGGAGAAGGAAATAAATTTGTTTTTTAACTTTTTTATTATAAATATAAATGAATACTGTTTATTTTATTCTTTTAATTAAAAATTAGTTATAATTATCAAAATTTATAATCTTTCTATTTAACTTTATAAATTTTATGAATATAAAATATTATTAAATTGGAGGAATTTTATAAATATAAAATATTATTAAATTGGAGGAAATTTATAAAGTTAAATAGAAAGATTATAAAATTTGATAATTATAACTAATTTTTAATTAAAAGAATAAAATAAACAGTATTCATTTATATTTATAATAAAAAAGTTAAAAAACAAATTTATTTCCTTCTCCACCAAACTTCACTTTGGTCAATTAAAAAAAATGTGCTATAAAGTGTATATACACACACACACACACACAGAAAGAAATTCTCTAAATTCAAATCTAGATTACTGCTATGTTTGATATCTTAAAAAATGATTATACTACAACAATTCATCGGTAAGTGAAGCCCCTTCACATTAATAAGAACATGCCATGCTCTTTTTTAGACGAGGCTTTTTAGGGCAATGAGCAAATTTGTGGCATTGGTGGGTTACGTTTTCTAAATGACTCTTACATGTTCAAGTTTAATCCTGTTTGGGGTCGGGTTGCAAGAATTATGCAAAATTGATGGCTCTTCATTAGTTGATGATGATTACATCCTTAAAGGATATAGACAAGTTACAAGATTTCGATTACTCTACATTGTTGATTAAATATATGTAGAATGGACAATAATTACAAATTATAAACCTTCAAACTCTTGTTGCTCAAAGCAAGGAAAATTAAACATTTTTTTAACATATTACATATTCACGTATCTACACGAAGCTAAATGGTCCATCCAATACCTTATCAAAACATGGTCTTAGGGTAGAACAAAATTGTCTAGAACTGAGGGGGTTTCTATTAAGACTAGATTGCCTCTATAATATCATGCAATCGTTATCATGATGAGTTATCCTCTTATGTTTTTATGTAACTAAAAGGATGAATCATGCTTGTAGGTTCTTGGGGGTTTATTGCTAGACAATGGATGTTTTGGGTAAGATATAGTACTAGGGGAAAGTTGAAGTAGGTGGTGTTGATATCGTCTCTTTTGTCTTTTTAATTATTAAGAGAACTCATAATCTTATATGTAATGTTGCAATTTGTACATGAGACTTGAAGAATATGTATAATATTCTAAATGAATATAATTCATGTTAGATTATCCAAGTCCTAAAAAGTTATAAGTTTTACAAAGTTTCAAAGTTATCTTTTGGATTTAATTTGCTAATATAATTTGGAGTTAACATTGTTTAAATATTAGTTATATGGCATTTACAATTTCAATGAATATTATGTAGAAAAGTATTTAAAAGAGATCGAACTTTGCAAAACTCTTCACCCAAACATAAGACACACTTTGTTCCCTCTATTTTTTTTTGCATGTGTCATTATGGCATTCCAATGGAGCAATAGATAATAACCTTGGAATTTAAACAATCTCTTACACACCTTGTACTTGAAAACCTAAGATATGAGAGAGAGAGAGAGAGCAATGGTGGGGAGAAAAACATTTTTTCCTCTAATTTCTAATTTCTAATCCTATACTTAGGGTCTTCTCCCCTGGAGTTGTTGTTTCACTGTTCTACCCACGTGCTTAATTGTTTTTCTTTATATCTTTCACCTCTTCTTGTATCATGTGCTCATTCTCTTCATGTCTTTTTTTAAAGGCTCCCTAATTTTGTTTATCCATTGCTCCTCCTCCTTGAAGACATCAAAGTGACTTGTTGAGACTCAAGTTGGCAAGACAATTGGTTTGGGTTGAACATGTGTGTTGATGTCTACATGTTCTCCTTCATAGTAATGGATTTGTTGTTTTATTGTTCTACCCATGTGCTTAATTTTGTTTCTTTATATCTTTCACCTCTTCTTGTATTATGTGCTCATTATCTTCATGTCATTTTCTAAAGGCTCCTTATTTTTGTTTATTCATTGCTCCTCCTCATTGAACACATCAAAGTGATTTGTTGAGACTCAAGTTGGTAAGACAATTGGTTTGGGTTGAACATGTGTGTAGATGTCTACATGTGCTTCTTCCTAGCAAATATTTGCATTGGTTGCAACAAGGGGGTACCCCTTCTTACAAAGTTTTTTTAAAATATATTCATGGCACACATTGCACATGAATGAATGATTCTCACTGTCCAAATCTTCTTGGAGGTAACACCATCCATCCATATTCAACTATATTGCTTCAAGAAGCCCTATCTCAAAGTCAACTTCAACACACATGTGTGCAAATGAATATTGACAAGGTTTTGGGATCATTCTATCCAAAATATTTGTCAATACTATTTTCAATAACTTGGAATGTCAAAACATCTCAAAGGATTATCGACAAATCCAAAGGATGAACCCAAAATGAACCCTTTTAGGGATGTCCTCTATGAGGTTTATTTGAACATCCATTGATTCAAGGAAACTAACCCTTGGTCCCAGGAATAAGCATGGTTTTGGAAGCTCAAATTAGTCTTCCTTTAGTTGAATAAAAAGTTTATGTAACATCTTCCTCAAAGAAAAAAATTATTAACCCCTTTTTCGAGGTAAGTCAATACTTTGTCAACCAAAATTTCAGTACTCTATTATTCAACCATAACCCCATAAGGGTTTTTTTGACAAAGAAAAGAGCCTTGCATTTGGTGCATTGAGATAATGGTTTTATTTATGGGATATAGAGAGCTCCTTGATGAATCTTTCATTATCTATTTTGGAGTGTTTTCCTTGCTTTGAATCTTCTATGACTAGAAGTTAAAATTAAGCATTTGAACTAAAAGCTCCAACCATTGCGGCCAAGATTGCTCAAGTTCGCCACTTACATCAAGAGACAACATGACTAAAGTCGAAACCATAAGCAAAAGCAACACATTTGTCTCATTAGATTATAAAATTCCATATCCAAGTTATGGACACCATTTTTATCACCCCTCTTTTTTAGCCATGTTTATAGTTGAACACATATAGCTAAGAATTTTGCGATTTAGTGGATCACTTTTTATAACCCGAAGGCTTTTGAATTCTATATTTGATAAAAGGTTTCTGCCCCACTTTTTCTCAGTGGAACTAAGATATCGTATTAGATAAATTTTGACTCCCATTTCCTCTATAATGGGGTTGTGATGTATATAATTTTCATTTATATTTTTGGAAAAATATTAGGTTTTAGACCAGTGAATCATCAAACAGAGAGTTTTTACCATTACTTCTATTAATGCTTCCTCTTTTATTTTCTTTTTTTTTATAGAGGAATCATCAACTAGCAGGTTTCATACTCGCGTGACACGGGGTCGATTCCCGTCGTTACCACTATAACCCCTGAGTAGCCTACCTGCTCCCCCCCTGGCACTGCATGGACGACCGCCTTTATGCACGGTGGGATTTGAGCCTCCGACCTGCTGAACAACCTCTACGCCTTAACAAACGTAGAGTTGGCCAACAAGCCAAACCCCTTAGGGGTCATTAATGCTCCCTCTTTCGATAGCACCATACGTGCATCAGCAACCACATGTAGCTTTTGAGGGGCAACTGCACATGGGATGTTGACTTTATTGTGATATTTTTTACAAGACTAATTAATACCAATAACATAACAAGTGAGTAGATAAACTCAATTTATTTTGGAATTTTTTTAAAAACTTTATTAAGAAATTTGTTTGAAATTATACTTTTATGTGATGAAAGAAATTTTGTTTATGGAATTTTATAGTTTTGAGTTAAATGATTTGGAGTGTCTAAATTTTTATATAATAAGTGTGTTATGATGGAACTTTAGTTTAAATGAAAAAATAAACTCTCCAAAATGACTAAGTTTATTTTTTGTAAGTTAGATAGGACTTTCATTACCATAATTAACATATGTTACAAAAAAAAATTGGTTGACCCGCCAACAGGAAAGTCAAGTCAACCAACAGATCAATCTTAATCAATTTTAAAACAATCTTAGACCTACCCATAAGTGGGAAATGAGACTTTTTTTTGGTTTGACCAAAAAAGGATGAGAATGTCTAGTGCTTCACATAAAGAAAATTGCTTTGTACCTCCAAACGACATTTTCAAAACGTAGATAGTTATAAACCTACTTTCATCATTATGAATGCTTCTCATTTAAAGAAATAGAGATGCGAGTGTCATTGGAATTCTCTCAACCGGTGTCTATCTGAAACGAGGTGCTCATATCCTATGCCAAATCATCCAAATGTCGATGTACACTATCCAAATCACCTTGAATCTGAGCGAATGCTTTAGCATATCTTTCGACATGAATTCCCTTGTGGAGAACACCGGGACTTTACTTAGTGAACCTCTCACATAGCACGTGCGATCGTGGGATATTAAAGAATACCCTTAATTTCGAGAGATATTGACCCAAAATATTTTTGTTGAAACCCCCTCCCAATACTTAAAACCTCCTCCCCACCCCTTTTTATACCTCAATCCTTATAAACCTCCCTACCCACCCCCACCTTAAACCCCTCAACCCCCCAATACCTGCAATATATTGGTTCGATTTTTGATAATTTTAAAACCCACAATATGAACTAACGTGATAGGATATTGGCCAACAAGTGAAGCCCCCATGGTGGAGAACCTCTTGCAATAAACAATCAAAATGCACGATATAATAGAAATATTGGAGCACAAAAGAGATTTTATTGATCGTGAGCCACTTCGAGGGGGAAACCTCCTTTGAGCAAGCTCAATACAAAATAACTCTTCGATGATTTCATTGGCCTCAAAACTTAGTTATATACTAAGTCTAAACTAAACAACTATTACTCCCCATGAATGTGGGATAATACAACATACTAATTGGACGACTTAACATCAACTATTAACCCCCATGAATGTGGGATAATACAACATACTAATGGGACGAATTACAAAGCATATGCATCCAATAAAATATACTAACAAAATAAAGAGGAGGGTTGACACGGGTTCTTAACATCCCCTCCCTCTTAGAAAAGCTTTGTCCTCAAAGCTTGAGATGTGGAAACTGTTGTCGAATCTGAAGGAGTGGTTCCCATGTAGCATCATCTGGTTGCATGTTGTGCCACTGAATTGAAGACCTTTGTGATGGACCCAGAGAGAAGCTGACAAGTGCGCTTGTTGAGGATGGTCTCTGACTTCGAAATGATGGATCCTGCATTATCCATTTCTGGTAAAACAATTTGTGCGTTGATGTTGGTGCCAATCACTTGCTGAATGCGAGAAGGAGGAAGTGCCAATTTGTAAGCAACATACCCAATCTTTTGAAGAACTGTATATGGGCCAGAGATATTTGGAGCAATCGTTTGATTCCCTTTGTATTTCAAAGAGGATTGCTTGTAATGCTGTAGACGAAGAAAAACCATATCACCAACTTGAAAAGTTCGCTCAAAACGGTATTGATCGGCCTGTTGTTTCATGTGGGCTCTTGCCATGTGAAGATTGTCCTGCAGGAGGTGAAGAATCTGATGTCGGTTTCGAAGAACCATGTCAATTGCCTGAACTGGTGAACTGCTGGGGGTGGATGAAAGGAGTAGTGGAGGTGTGTGACCATAAAATGCTTCATTTGGAGTCATTTTAGATGCAGTATGGTAGGAATTATTGTACCACCATTCAACGAGAGGGAGCCACTTTTCCCACTGATGTTGTTCTTTAGAGGTGAAACAACAAAGATAAGTTTCCCAATATTTGTTGACAACTGTAGTTGGACCATCTATTGGGGGGTGATAAACTGCACTCATATGCAGTTTGGTGTCAGTGAGGTGAAAATGACTTGTGAAAGTTGTGTTGCGGTCTAAGACAATGGAAGAAGGGATTCCATGAAGAAGGAATATCTGGTCCATGAAAATTTGTGCGATTGAAGCGGTGGTATATGGATGGATGAGAGCACAAAAATGACTATATTTGGAGAGTCGATCCACCACAACCAAGATTAAGGTCTTCCCTCCATATTTAGGGAGCCCTTGAATGAAATCCATCGAAATATATGTCCAAATCCTTGTAGGGGTGGGAAAAGGTTCGAGCAATCCGGAAAGGAGTGTAGTTTCACCCTTGTGGTGCTGACAAGGAGCACATTCGGCAACCATATGTTGAATTTATCGTTGCACCCCCTTCCAAAATAAGTTACGTCGTGCCAGCTGATTTTTTGATGAACCCAGAGTGTCCTGCCGATGGAGAAGCATGGAGTTCATAAAAGACCGCATTTTTAAGGTCTGTGCTCTGGGGAAGCACCAGACGACCCGTGTATCTCAAAGAAAATCCATCCCAAGATGAATACGGTATCGCAGAAGAGTTACTGGTCAACTGTTGGATGATTTCAAATAATGAGGATTCATTGACATAGCCTTGCTGAACAGAGTGTAACCAAGTTGGAATAGGCATAGAAATAACTGAAAGAGAAACATGGGCATCAAATGTGTGGAAAAGAGCATCCACCATAAGATTGTCCTAAGCCTTCTTATAGTCATAATCCCTGAGTTTGCTAACCCATTTCTGTTGTGTTGGGGATGAGACCCGTTGTTCCAGGAAATATTTCAAACTCTAGTGATCAGTCTTGATGCTGAAAGGATTCTCTAAGAGGGATGGCCACCACTTCTGTACTGTGTGCAAAACAGTCATCATTTCCTTCTCATATGTAGAGGTGAATAAATTCTTTCCAGAAAGGGATTTGTCGGTGAATGCAATGGGATGTTCATCTTGAAAGAGGACAACCCCAAGTCCATTGTCATAAGCATCACTCTCAAGAGTAAAGAGCTTGGAAAAATCAGGCATCTGAAGGGTGCATCAGAATGAAAGATCCAAGGGAGTAGTTGAGACTACTGAAGGTTGCATCTGAATGAAATGGAGCTGAGCGATGACACCATGTGAATTCGTCTTAAGGAGCTTTTCCATGCGATGGGAACTGATGATGCTGATAGAACTTAGTTATAAGCCATTGAATGTGTGTTTGTTCCCATTGACTGAAAATTGCAACCACAATTCAGCAAAATCCCATAAGATGGGTCCAAGTGTGCGTAACCATTGAGTTCCCAAAATCACATCACATCCTCCTAGAGGCATGGCAAACATGTTAGAGCGCAAGTTATAATCTCCAATAGAGATACACACATTACGACACTTTCCTTTGCAAGGTAAGGTGCTCCCATTGGAAACCATGACTTTAAAGATGGAGCAAGGATGGAAATATGAGGGTCAATGAAGTTATGGGTGCTACCAGAATCAATGAGTATTGTAAGAGGAATATTCTTGAAGAAACCCTTGACCTACATGGTTTGTGGGGCGGTGACTCCGGCTAATGCATGGAGAGATATCTCTAGGTGTTCGTCATGAGAATGAGGGTCAATAGGCGACTGCTGAATGTCGACCTGATCGTCTACTGGATCCTGAGCAGCTTCACAAATTTCAAGTGCAGGCGGAGAAATCGCATCCAAGAGATAGAGATTTTTTTCAGTACATTGATGTCCTGGGGTGAATTTCCCATCACAATTATAACAAAGTCCTTTTTCCCTACGTGCCCACATCTCGGCTTCAGACAAATGCTTGATAGGAGTGGGTTTAGGAGATGGAGGGATTGGATGTCTTTGGGAAACCATATTTATGAATGGAACAAAAGTGGATTTGGGGCGTTGCTAAGCCCTGATCTTGTCCTCCGCCAACTTAGCCAACCCTAGGATTTCCATCATTGTGTTGGGACAGAACATGTTAACCTCAGATCAGATTGTATCCTTAAGACCACTGATAAAACAACTCATGTAGAATGCATCAGAAAATCCTTTAGTGTGCTTGACTAATTTCTCAAATTTTGTCTGATACTCTCTCACAGTGCGAGTCTGGCGAAGTTTGGTGAGTGCTCTTGTGAATTCATTAAAACCATTAGGGCCAATTCGGTGTAAAAGGAGTTGGCAAAAATCTATCCATTGGGGCTCTTCATGATCCTTGATGTACCAACATAACCATTGAAGGGCTTCACGTTCCAAATGAAATGATGCAAGTGGGAGTTTGGTGACATCAAAAGTGTTATGCATATTAAAGTATTGTTCTGCCTTGTGTATCCATCGGGTTGGATCATCACCATTGAAGCGAGGGAAATCAATCTTCGGCCCATGAAAGTTGCTAGAAGAAGAGAACTCGGTGTCTACAGAAGACTCAAGTTGTTGTCGGTTGCTCATGGTTGAATGCTGGAGATGGAGGTTGAGAAATATTTAATCCATATCTGTGAATTTGGTCTTGAGGGTGACAAGTTCTTCTTCCATTTGTCTATTTTCTCCTGCGCGAGTAACAACAACAATTTTTTTTTGGGGAAATGGGTAGAAAAACAAAAACAGAGAGGGTTTTAGAAAAAAAAACTGAGTTGGAAAAGATGTGAGTGGGTAATTGGAGTTGACTAGGTTTGGGACACTTTCTAAAGGACAAGGAAAGAAAATACGAATTTTAGAAGTGGGGTGAAAGAATGGGAAAATTTGTCAGAGAGGGACAATGAAGCAAAATTCGGAAACGAAAACTGTGGCAAAATTTGAAGGCGATTGGGTGAGAAGTGGAGAAGTTATGACAAATGTGGAATTTTGAGCTTCGGGAGGTGGAATTTGGGATAGGGTCCTCAATGAATGAAATATGTAGAATGGATAGACGGGGGTGACTATGAATTTTCAAGGAAAATGGAGCTAAATCAAGGAATATATGGCTAAAAAAACCAGAAATTTATACTCATTTTTTGTTGTTGTTGGAAGAAATGATCTGTGGCGGTGAAGGAAAGCTGTGCTTTATCAACTTGAAATGGAGTAAATGATCTGTGACAATTATGGAATTCTGTGTGTTATCAACTGTAAATAGATATGGACCCTAGGTATATTCGGCTTCCTAATGGTTCAAAGGTAGTCACTTGGCCACTAAGGCTGTCTCAGGCTTGAGTATTGGGGCAGTACCCTCACTTCACGTCATAGGTAAAACTGCTAACCGCTTGGCCAAAAGCGACAACTCTTTGGTTTTCCTCACGGATGGGAATCTGGTCAATCTAGTGGGGGTCATTGCCCTTTTCGCTTGGCAGGTCCTCTCAATGGCCAGCTACTTTAGGGTTCCTGTGGTACTCCTCACAATGAGTTTTAGGGCTATGCCCAAGTACTTCTCACAGTTAAGCGGATAGGGTTTATTCCCTGATTCGAATAAATAGTACCATTGCAAGAAGAAGAACTATTGCAATAATCATAGTGCCAGAAAAATTTGGTAGAAATTCCACCTGATGTCCAAAAAAAACCCCGTAATTAGAGTTAGGGTTTTGAGACAAAATTTTAAAATCAGCATAACCTGATCTATATTGCTCAAAATTGTTATTATAGTCTGTTTATGGAACTAGAACAACCACTCTGCTTCTACCCACGCAATCAGAATAGAAATCTGGGCACCCGGTCAAAATATTTTCGCTCTGCAATTTTCGTGGTCGTCACCAAAATTCTGAAAATTTGCTGATTTTAAATCTGCGATATCTCTACTTCCGGAACTCCAAACAAGATGTTTTTTTTTTGAAACTGCGTATTTTTGCAAGAGGAATTTAGATATGCAACCTGTTTTTTCTGATTTTGTGTATAAAGTGTCAAAACTTGATCTGAAATTCACTGCCCAATTTTGCCCTCTTTTATTTTTTAGAAAAGAAAAAAAAATTCTCACTTGTTCCAAGGAAAGTGCTCTGATACTAGATGTGGAGAACCTCCTGCAATAAACAATCAAAATGCACAATATAACAGAAATATTGGAGCACAAAAGAGATTTTATTGATCGCGGGCCACTTCGAGGTGGCAGCCTCCTTTGAGTAAGCTCAATATAAAATAACTCTTCGATGATTTCATTGGCCTCAAAACTTAGTTATATACTAAGTCTAATCTAAACAACTATTACCCCCCATGAATGTGGGATAATACAACATACTAACTAGACGACTTAACATCAACTATTAATCCCCATGAATGTGGGATAATACAACATACTAACGGGAAGACTTACAAAGCACATGCATCCAATAAAATATACTAACAAAATAAAGAGGAGGGTTGACACGGGTTCTTAACATCCCTCTCTGTCAATATGCACTCAAGAATGGTCATGACATTCCAATAGGAACTGCTTGCGGCCTAGCCTAATTTCTCCCTCTCTTGTTCATTAAAAGAACAAGCTTCCATGGCCTCAATTACCTGTTTCATATGATACATAGGCTCCTCCCTGAAATGTTTTTGATGCTTTGTGTTTGAATGTGCTCTCCCACTACTACCATGTCAACATCTAAATCGCTAATGGGTGTGGCCATTGTTGACCACAAAAGGGTGTTAAACATTGTGAGGGCACCTCCTTTGTTATCATTGCTTGCTAGTTCCACCTGCCTCTCTACCTTGTCGCTTCTACTCACAACCACATATTGGAGAATCAACTCATTAACTTAAATAGCATCAAGATCTTGCATTAACCCGGAGTTGGTCGCCATTATCTAATCCCCATTGTTGTTACTTCGTTAATTATCTTGTTCGATGCTTTACCCCAAATTAAACTCACCTGCTTTGAATCGATATTCTCTTGATCGCTACCCTGCATCCTCTTAAACTTCGACATGACATATGTTCCTTCCCATAGCAACATGTTATGCTGACGAAGGTCCTACATGTTGAGGGAGGGGGTTGTCTCAATGGTTGGCACCCGCATCCAAGCAAAATTTTTGAGTTTATTTACTTACTCACTCCTTTTGTATATTTCATAAATTAAATAAAAAAAGTGAGATTTAAATACTTTTATGCCTAATACATCTAATTCTTCTACTCTAAACATTATGCAAGGAATTATTTCAAGTATTTATGTATGCATTTGTTTATTTTAACTGTATTATCTTATATTGTATTTATGCTCATTATGTAAAGATCCCAAAAGTTGTCTTGATCAATTATTCAAAAGCCATAGTATCATTTTCTGCATGAACATTGACACATTATAGAAAATTACAATAAACTTTGATTCTATTGCTAAGTTAGTGTTAGCCATAAGTATCTAGGCTTTCTCCTCCCTGTTTCAAGGTCTAATATATCTTATTTGATTTATCTATACCTCTATCGTCAAGGATAACTCCATTGTTGCAATACCCAATTGTTACAAAGCAACCAATGACCAAATACACGCAACTTAATGCAAAGTTTTTTCATTGTCACTTGGTTTTTCAGTAGTACAACAACAATTTATTTTTATTGATACTTTAAAAGGACTTGTTCTCCATTAGTGGTAGTCCATATCACCTCCACCAACCATTTTCGCAAAATTTGAAATATATTCTTAAAGTATTTCATGCCATCTTGCAAGCTTCATAAGCAACTTTGGACCCTGCAATGATTTTCAATGGACAATGTCACCCCACCACTTTAGGTCACCGATTCCAATCTAAGTTTCAACTTTCACTAGCCCAATAAATGATTAAGCACCTTCACCGCCTTTGTCCCCTAGTCAAAATCTCAATAAACAACAACTTGGATCCAACACACAACATGGCACACCATATTATCATTATCAATACAACTTTTTTGTTAACTTTTATCTCTAGAAATAATATGAACTCACATTCACCGTTATATGCATTGCCATCAATGACACCATCTTTAATGACCCTAGAGTCCATCTTAAATCCCAATTGAATAATCAACCCCTATCAATACCAAGAATTAATCATGTTGTTGTAACTATCATCACCATAACATTGTACATGCCTCAACGCTTCACTGCCAAGTTCCTTTTGTCCTTTTAGTGTAATTGTACTAAGTTTTTTATCCACTCAAACAAAGTTATTACTTGACTTCTAGCATATGCATATCAAGTAACGATGCTCGACTTCCAACTTGTGCATGCAAAATAACTATGCTTGATGTCTAGCCTACACTTGCAAAGTTTCCTCACCTAATTTCCACTCTATGCTTGCAACCTATACATGCTTGGCTTCCAATGCGCATGCGCAAGAGTCTTTGTGCCCTACTTCTAGCCTATGTAGAGTTTAGAATAATTGAAGTTGGACACAACAATGAGTCAGCAATCACATTGAACATCTTACCTGCATGACTACTACAACTGGAAGACAAGTTTGTAGTGTCCCCAAATGCTTCTCGTGGCCATTGGGTCGCTCCATTATAATTATTTCCTACCTTAACAATTTAGATTTGCAATATACGATTCCAATTAGGATATTGATAGCTTCATAGCATAGTTAGCATGCAATGACAATTGCGTAATTATCTTTATATGCAAACACCATCAAACTCAACCATGTATACACACCAATCTCATAAATTGGTCAAGCCATGCATGGTTTAGACATGAATCTTAGCCATGAACCATTCCATTTACATTATTCATTCATTACGCAATTGAATTCATGGAATCAAACAATAGATTACAAACAAAAAGTATTCTACAAAAATACAAATAAGAATCCTTGTCTATAGACAAAGGCAAATCCACCAAAAAGATTACTAAGGAACGATTCATCTACCAATAATAGGAATCAACAATCGATTCCACACCCAAGCCAAACCATGATACCACCAAGGTGAAGGGAGTTATTACGAGGCTCTAATCTTAGAAAACCCAACCCAATGACAAAGAACTCCAAGCCCATATGGGGCCTCCATCTCCACTAAAGCATGTGGACAAAAGAGTTAGAGACATGCCATTGGCTAGTAACACCTCTAGGCTTAGACAAAGCAATAACCTCAACAAGCATGACAATGGCAAAAACATAACTTTGCTTATCCCCATGTGGCCCAACACTCTATTGCATCAATTAATTCCAACATGACCTTGTTTGCCAATATCATTTCATACATTTCTCTGAAGCACCTCTGAAGTAGGGAATCATCATCAATCATCCAAACATACATGACAAACCCCTTAGCATAACCAATACATCCATGTAGGAAGAATTCTAACACATCCCTTCCTGCCTAAACTTCAAAATAACATCATTGACAATGCATTGAACCCCAACTTCCCTCAGGATTTTTGTGCTTTGCTCCCCTAGTTCACACCTTATCTCACACTCTATTACATATTTGGCTCCAACTCTCCTTTACTTAATAACTATATCAAATTTATGTGACATTATTAAGTCATTATTTAATTACTTAACCACAAAATCACTTTATAAACAACATTTAAATAATATTTTTTCATATCAAACAGAAAACTGATGACAATTATCTCATTATAAAGAAAATGTATATAAGAAAATCTAAATATCTATTACATTTAGTATAATATTTTTTAATAAAAAGTGACTTGGTATAAATATCACTTTCCATAGCTTATGTAGGTTATACTTTTACATGTACAAACAAGATGAAAGTATACACCAATTTCATTTTAGTACTAAATGAATATAACATCAATTCTGTACTTTCTGTCTATTTGCCACCGAGCTTTATGCACTTGTATATGTTCTAATGAGAAACTTTGCAAAATTCTAAACAAATCCATTCATCCAGACAATTTCGAAACACATAAGACCGACCTTTGCCACGATCCTTTCTAACACATGCATTTGTATCTCGAAGTACTTGAATAATTTGTTTTTAACTGTAGTCATATCAGTCAGCTGCTCACATTTTGCTATTATGCATTTGTATTTCCGCAAGTACTTGAATATCTTGTTATTAACTGCAGTCATATCAGTCAATTGCTCACATTTTGTTATTTACTGTAATCCTAATGGCTAAAGTGATTCTTTGACTATGCTTATTCTTCCTAATGTCTTAAGAATGACACAAGCCCGTCGATTTTCCTCGGGTTCAATCTTTCACCAATGCTTAAGAACGAGGCAGCTAGATGTTTAGAGTACTCAATCGGCCAGAGTCCTCGATGGCATGATGCAGAACAACATGATTTTAGCAATTGATGATAATGGAAGCATAGGGCTGTAGGCTTGAGATTATAGATGAGTTATTGCAAAAGTGATATATGCAGAGATGATTCTCTCAAAGACTCACAATCTTGGGATACCGACACCAGTCTTAAAGGTACCTTATCATTGACACTGTATCAAAGGCTGGGAATCCATTTTGTGCACACATACACCAACCATAAAGGGTGTCGCCTCGGGCTTGATGCGGTGTACATGTCTCAATATGGCAAAATCTACATGTTGTAGAGCATTAAATGCGACGGCAGTCGCACTGTCTGCTGTTGGATCCTTTCCAAAGAAAGATCCAAAGGGGGACAGTGCGACCGCGGTCGTATTTAATGCTCTACAGCATGTAGAGTATTTTTTGCTATGGCAAAACGAGGGTACAGGGGAAGAAGTCTCGGTAGCAATCAGACTGTTAAACTAGCCTGAAATGATTCAAGTCGTGTTTTCTATTTTACAGTCTTAAAAGATTTTAGTCTTTGAAGAGATAAGATGTTGAAAACCCTGCCGGCTTTATCACCTTGCATGATGTGCATGTTTACAACTCCCTTTAGAAAAGGATCTGGAAACACTGAACAACTTACCATAGCTATGTTCTGTTAATAATGTACAATCTGCAATGGTATATTATTCTTTTTGTCAAAAGAAAATAGAAGGGAAATCCATATTTGTTGATGATACCCAGTGCAATGCAAATCTGTCAACATACACAGTCAACCTCAGCCTGGGAAAGCAAATCTGTCAACATATACAGTCAACCTCAGCCTGGCAAATGGACCTCAAACCTTTACATGAAGCTCAAAACAATCAACAACTTATACTAAGACACTTGACCCTTACAAGTTACAATTCTACATGATTTATAAGCCAAGGATGGTGAACCATAAAGGAAACAAGTGCAAACTAAGGCATTGACCCCTGCAATCTTGCATGCTTTATAAGCCAAGAATGTGCAAACTAAGGCATTGACCCCTGCAATCTTGCATGATTTATAAGCCAAGAATGTGCAAACTAAGGCATTGACCCCTGCAATCTTGCATGATTTCTAAGCCAAGGATGGTCAACCATAATGGAAACAAGTCCAAGTCTGGGTGGAAGTCCTTCAAGTATACACTTGAGCATAAGTAATATTGATGCAATAGACATCCTGCACCCATAACTTCCCAAACAAACCCATTTTGTATTGCTCTCAGCTGTAATTTGGATTTTCTTTTCTTTTCTTTCTTCAGCCCAGTATGGCAGTGACACTTTCCCCAGGGGTTTGCTTTCCACCTATGTAGTTCTTGTAAAAAACATATTCAAGATATAATAGATAAACGTTTGAGCCATGTATCGCAGTTACACTTTCCCTGGGGCTTTACTTTCCACCTATGTAGGTCTTACAGAAAAAACATTTTCAGGAATACATGAAGGTTTAATTTTACTATCAAACTGAGCCTCAACTAATAACCCTATAAAATGTCAGTGACATTTTTCTTTAGGGTTTACTTTCAAAGGTAATAACATTTTCCTTTAGTGTTTTACTTTCATTTTCAAAATAAAAGACATGAAGGTCCAGTGTTACTATCATATTAATCTTGAGCCATTTCTTAATAATCCCATAGAATGGCATATAAGCATCAATTTCCTCTGACCAAATAAATCATGCTTCATTCATAAGTTGCTACTCAATACTCTGCTAATCTAAGATTGTAATCATTCAACCAAAATGAGTTTTACAACTTAATCTAATTATAGATGTAATTGAGTAACTATACACATATATATAGTTTTTTCCCTTCAAAATAAAAGCACTCAATCTTACATCTGAAACTTGAAAGTAATCAATGGAAACTCGAATTTAAATTTCAGAATTGTATATTTCGAACAGAAATTGAAACTCAAATTCAGCGTAAGCAGTAGCCAAAAGCTTATGATTATTATTCAATCTCCATCAATTGCATAAAAAATAGCTCCGAATTAGTGCACTGTATTCGGAGAAATCCCGATATCATTATAAAGCTCAAATTCAAGAATTAGTGGACTATATTCGGAGAAATCCCGATATCATTATAAAGCTCAAATTCAAAGTTGACACATCAGAAGAAACAATGGATGCTGTATTAAAACAAAGGTCATGAGCTCAAATACACACATAAAATTTTCAAATCATTCACAAAGATTAATAAGGCTCTAGTAAAACTCAAACTCAAACTCGACTAGGCGAAAAAGAATCCCAAACCACAAATCCAGGACAAATGCCGGCTAACACTGTTGAATAAAAATGTATTAGCCGTAGTCTGACCGGAGAATAACAAATCAAGTACTTTGAACATTAAGGCAGAAAAAACCTTAATCTTACAATACTAAATGCAATTTCAAAAGAAGTTCAAAATCCTCGAATTGAGCCGAAATGACATCTTAAATCTTCAAACAACGTAAATCTGGTCAATGGAATAAAAACGTTTAAAAAAGTTCAATCGTCCATCACGAATTCGGGACAAAAGTAAAGCTCAAACCTCGCAGTTCAAATTTGCAAGAACTAAAATTTTACCTTAAAATTTACTGAAAGCAAATTTCACCGTGAACTTGCAAATTGAAGAGAATATAAATTTTGAGTTGCAAACTCGTTAAATAAAATCAACTTCACCGTAAAACGCTAAATTTATCGTTCTGTTCCTTCAAACTCATGACATATCGCTCGGAATGCTCACATTTAAATGCAAATTTGACATTATGAACTTTCTGAGAGGAAATCAAACAAATTGCTTAATGAGTAAAAAATTACCTGGCAAACGCAGTCTGCATTACTTCATGCCAAACGAAATCATATTGAATGCCAAATCCCTCATAAATGTGTCCTTGAGAGCCGAAAACGAATCAAATATACAGGATTTTTCATAATGCACTTAACAGAGCTGCTCATCTAGTGCATTTTCTATGCGATCCGCCAACATTTTGCCTCCGATCGCATGGATTCCCTTCGGCTTTCTTGCAAATAGCTCCAAGATTCTTGTCCAGAGCCCCAGCTTAGAATTGTATGTGAAATGCCAGTTTTATTAGCAATAACTTTCTGGAAAGTCCTGGAAATCCATTGGTCCATGCAACTGAAACATATTGGGAGTCTTCGAACCTTGTAACGCAAGATGCACAGGCAGAGTAAAAGCAGCCAAAGATGGACACACTCTAATATGAACTTCAAACTATTAAATTCCTATAATCAATCCACGATTATCTTAATTACTTTAAGAAATTAATAATAACAATAATTTAGGCGAATGATTGATGGAATGTGGACGATTATGTGTCTCTCCCGTCGCCGTTGACATGGGATCGAATTTTATAATGGTAACAGATATGATATGTATGTATGTGTTTGTATAGACGGAGGTTAAATGTCGTAGGATTTTTAATTTTTATTAATTTAAAATAATTTTGAAATTGATAAAATGTTTAAAATATATTTGTGTTTATTTTTTAATTTAAAATAGTGGAAAATCATAAAAAGTGAGGAATGATGAATGTTTTAGAAATTTTAGAATTTTAATTTTTATTAATTTAAAAATAATTTTAAAATTGATAAAATGTTTAAAATATATGTTTATTTCTCTTTTTACATAAACAATGGAGAAACATAAAAGATGGGAAAGAATAAAAATATTAGAGATTTTTAAAAGTGTTATATTTTATTTGTATATGATGTGACATTAATAATGAGAAGAATACATAGTATATAAGATTTATTAAAGTTTGTTTTTTAAATAAATTATGATTAATAATATTTTAAAAAATTAAAAAATATATATAAATAAATAAAATAATAAATATTTAAATTATATTTATTTAAAAACTTGAAATGTTGATGATGATGATGATGATGATGGTTAAAGTTTATTGAGAACAAACTTTGGTTTATCATACTTAAAGAAACTAATTAATTAGTTTGTTTTAAAATTGTATTCCTATGCTCAAAGAGCTTGGTGAGAAGCCTCTTGAGTTCATTATAATTTTGACAAGTTAAAAGGGTAGGAAACTGAGATCTAATGTAGGTGTACGGAGAACACTCTAAGAGGAAGTGATTTTCATCTTCAATGTTCCTATTCTCACAGAGATGGCAGATCCTTTCCACCCAAGGTGTTTTAGGAACTGTCCAAAGACTTGTTTCACTATGGAGCTAGTGAGAGTTTGTTCTTATCTTGGACATATTAGTTTTTTTCTTTGAACTAGTTAAAACATAGAGATACTTTTGATCTTTTACACTAGGATTGATGACCTCCTTATAATATCTTAATTTTCTCTTAACCTCTAAATCTTTCTCACACCATAGTTTCTCTTTAAACTTAGAAGTAACAACATTTTTAATGTTAGTAATATTTTGCATTACAATACAAAGGAAGTTGAAAAATACTCATACTACAAAATAGATATAAGTTAAAAAATAATAATGAGATTAACAATGTATTGTTAATATCTTTATGTATAATAATATATATTTTATATAAGTTAATAATGATATTAACATATATTTTATGTAAGTTAATAATAAGATTAACATACAATGATATATATTATATTGAAGTTAAGCTAAACCTTTTCAAATTAAAAATGGGATTAACAAATATACGGTTAATATCTCCCTATATAATGATATATATTTTATTGAAGTAAGCTAAACTATTGGACATCTTATAGCCGCAACTAAGAGGGTTCCCTTGTGCCTAGCTCATTAACAACAAGATCCTTTTTCATGTATATATGAGATTTTCATGTGTAGCAATTATATGTAGCTTTATTATTTACAATTTGGTAGAAGACCCCCTTTCGTGTATATGCGACTTTCATGTGTAGCGATTATATGTAGCTTTATTATTTACAACTTGGTACAAAAAATATTATGTTTGAAATAGTTGATATGAAAAGATTATTTTTTACTATTGAGTTTTAGCTCTTCAAAAACTGTGGATTTGCCCTTTCATATTAGTGGCAATTGAGTGGTAGTACAAGGTGTCAAGTGACTAATGTTGAGCCAAGGCTTCACCAATTTTATAGCCAAGTTGTCATCAGTACAGTGAAGTGAGATCCAAATGTGTTCAGATCTGGAGTAGTCTAAATATTCTATGTTTTCAACCATTTTCGATTCATTTTATTTAGAATACCATTAGAAATCTTAAAAAATTCTTAAAAACATTGATAGAAAATCACATAGTATAAATGTCACTTAAATTTTTAAGTGTTAAATCTATTCACATATTAAAAAACACAATATAAATATTTCAAAATTTGAATTTTAACAAAACTATATATATTATGATACTGGAACCAAAAAAACAAACTATTCTTTTTAACGCATTCTTATCTCACTAAATATTATAATGATGAGTTTATATTGTTTACCGTGTATGATGTGAACACGATATAGTTTCAACGTAATTTAGAAAACTAAAACATGTGGGGGCAATCACTACAAGAAACGTCAAGCATGTTTATTGCCATGATTGATGCATGACTGAACTTTGACATTGTAAAAATGCTCAATCACAAACCGCGTTTTGAGGGTCCCGCTTCCTTCTTGTGTGCCCTCGCTCCATAAATCGGGGTCGAGATTTATATTTTAGATTATAATTTTATTGATTAAGTTTGAAATTTCAAGATAACTTCGTTCACTATGGCCTCTTCGAAATACGAGAATATTATAAAGTTCCAATGATACCGTGCAATCGTGTGCACGTTATGGTCAACATTCAAAATTACCAATGATTTAGAGAATCAATTCAGTCTTGAATTTACATAATGAGAAGAATGGGTTTATTTATCAATAATGTGGCGATTAATTATACATATATAGTTTGGGATAAGTAGTGTTTTGAAATTAAATAATAAAAACACAGGGTTTATTATTTTTTAGATTGTTTTCGTCTAGTACTTGAATATTATATAATGAGTTGCAATCTATACAATGCTCATTTCGAGCCAACAAGTCCTTTAAACCTTTTGACAAAATGCTCTTTTATAATCAACCAATCTTTCAACTTTTTCATATAACAATAAGTTCTTAAAAAAATTATAAGTTGAGGAGTAAGTAAATTAATAAATGGACAAATTTATTTTTTTTAATGGAAATTCTTTCATAAATTTGAGAATAATTTTGTTGGAGGTTATAGTTTAACATTAATGATGAGACTTTGACTATGAAACTTTGTCATTAGATCACTAGAATTTAAAAAAAATGAATGAATCAAGATATAACTTTGCTTACCAACAACAATAAAAGGACTCGCTAGAAAGGTATAGGATCATAAATGGCATTGTATTTTCAAGATGGCTCCTTGGTAATGTGATTTAAAGATACATAAGACAAGTCAAATAGATTGATAAAAAAAGAAGTACTTCATAGCCTTGCATGTGAGGTCTATTTAACTGAAGATATGGCCAAATTGCAATATCATGGATTCAAAAATGAAAGAGGTAAACTAGTGGAAACTAGGAAATATGGTAAGTGGGTTGTCATTTAGAGTGGAAAAAGCCATAATCCGGGGCAATTCACCTTCCTAGTGCACACAAACCATAACCTACTTTAGCAGCCTAATGTTATAGGGTGGATCGTTGTCCTCATTTGTCCATCTCAATCACCATATAGAATAATGGAGGCTCTTTCTTCTGTTCCTTAGATTCTTGAAACGATATTATTCAAGATTAGGACATCATTTTATTTATAAAAGACACATGAAACAAAACTTAAACCTTTACCCAAGTTCAATGGCATTACATGATTCTCCCCACTATGGCTCTAAAGCTCAGGGTGTTTTGCATGCCTTGTGTAATAGGATCTAACCTTTAAGGCATAAGTGGAATGCCCATACTTTCATGTCATATTCTTATGGTTATTTGTTATGTATCCTAGACCTCCCTGATTCTGCCATAGTGATGGTGATGCAAACTAGATGTCCATGTTCCTACTTTGTTTATTTCCTAGGCTATAGGTAGGTTATCATAATGGAAATTCAAAGTATAAATAACATAATAAAGCAAGATTTTAGAATGAAAATGACATAATTACCACATCGATAGACAATTGTAAATAATCAATTATCACAATGGCAATACCTTTATTGTTGACATCAATGTTCTCTTGCCTCTTCAAGGGGGAAACCTCCAAATGAGTAGAGATCCAATCACAATATACTCTACCAATACATCTTATTACATTACTTCTACTCCTTTATACAGTTTATAATGAAGAATCTTTCTAGTAGATGGAAACCTATAGTAAGTCTTCTTACAAATATTGCTTTCACTCTATATCTACTTTATGGGTCTTATTTAATATATATAGAAGCAATACATAACAACCTGTCTATTTGAAAGGCTTAGGGTAGGACCCTACCATGCCCCCCCCCCCAACCTAAAAACCAACTTGCATTGTCCTCAAGGTTGGAGATGTGGAAATTGTTGAAGTATCTTTGTTGGTTCCCGTGTAGCATTCTCAACCTATGTATCTTTCCATTGGATCATGACGTCTTGGATGATGTGTTGGTAGTGATGGAGTTCCCATTTGTTAAAGATGGCCTCAGTAGGTAGCTAAATGAAACCTTCTTCATTCAATATTAGAAAGCTAGTTTGGGTACGATAGTGAGGGTTGACCTCTTGTTTCAAGTAGGAGACATGAAAGATTGTATGAATCTTAGAGTGGCTAGGTAACTACAATTTGTAAGCCACGGGACTCGCACATTTGAGGATCTTATAGGGCCCATAAAAATTGGGAGCAAGAATTTGGTGGTGGTTGGCCTTAAGTTCAAGGTCTACTTATAGGGATATAGGAAAATAAATATGTGATCCCCTTCTACAAAATGGTGTTCTAAACAAAATGTTGATCATCTTGTTTCTTCATCACTTTTTGAGCCATTGTCAGGTTATCCTTAAAAGAATTGAGAATGTCTACTTTATATTTGAGTGTTTTTCAACTTGCTATACCATAGAGATGATTGGTAAGTGGGATGGTACTAAGAAAATATTTTGTCCATAAACAAATTCAAAGGAATTCATTGAGTAGTAGTATAATAACTTGTATTATACCACCATTCTTCTAAAGGTAACCATTGAGCCCATTGGGACTGCTTCTTTAAAGCAAAGCACCACAAATATATGCTTTGAGGCACTTGTTGACAACTTCAGTTTGACCATCAATTTGGGGTTGATAGTAAGTGTTGAGATTCAATTGAGTTCCCTGGAGCCAAAATAATATTTTCTAGAAATTGCTAGTGAAGGTCGGGTCACAGTCCATGACAATAGACTCAACATACCATGGAGTTTGAATATATTATTAATGAAGACTTGAGCTAACATAAAATCCTTGAAAGGGTGTTGTAGGACATGAGAATAAACATATTTGGAAAGGAGATCAACAACAACCATGATTACAAACTTATTGTCATATTTTGGTAACCCCATAATGAAATCCATGGAAATGACAATCCATATTGCAAGTGGAATTGGAAGTGGTTGAAGTTCACCTAGAGGTTTCATTGTTTCACCTTAATGTATTTGACAAGTGTCACAACACATTGCATGACTGCAGCATCACCACCCTTGTGACTGTGGCCAAGGGTGTGGGATTTGCACTCTGTATAAGAGCAACATCCTTGGAGTTATGGGATGCAATAACAATATACATATAAAAAAGTGATATGGAACAAACTTATGCAAAAAAACAAAAAAAAATGGAAACTTCCCATCCAAATGGTATAGCAATATGAAACACAATTATGCAAAAAAACAAAAAAATAGAAACTAGAAACTTCTATCTTTAGTTTAATGGAAGTTTCTATTCATGAATTTTTTTTTCTTTCTAAATTTACTTAAGCCTTATTTCTATGGTATAACACCAAGATTTTGAAAAAATTCCAACCCAAATTAAAATAAATATAAAAAATAACTAAAACTAATGCCACACTTTACACATTTCTATGCAAAAAGCAAAAAAGATAGACACTAGAAACTTACCTCTATAGCTTATTGGAAGTTTCTATTCATGAATTTATTTTTCACTGAATTTATTTAAACATTATTTCTATGGTATAACACCAATCAAATATTGAAAAAAATCTAACAGAAATTAAAATAAATAAATAAATATAAAAAATAATTAAAACTAATGTTGCACTTTATACATTTCTAAAAATTAAATGTATTTGCATAAAATTAAAAGAAGAATGTGAAAACAATAGTCTAACTATATATCTTGCCTCATATAATACAAAATAAAAAGGTTTACCAAAATATAATAAAAAACATAAAAAAATTAATGATTAAACCAAGCACACACATAATGACAAATAAAGTTGATCCTGAAAACCTTTAAATATGATTATTTACAAGCAATATAATGGGCCATTACCATGGGCCCATAAAACTAACTCCGAATCAAGTTTACCTAAGAAAAAAGGAGACAACGAGACCATGACAAAAATCAAAATTTCCATAATAGAAAAAAAAATATAAAAAAGAAAATATAGAAATATATATAACCAATCAAACACATAATGACCTAGTCAACAAGACCATAACAAAAATCAAAATTTCCAAATTGGAAATAAAAATATGAAGTGTGTGTGTGTGTTAAAGATCAATCTTAAAAGGGATTTACAAAGATCGGAGATGGATCAAATCTCTCAAGGTGCAAACCCTTTTTTAGAGTGGAGATGTTGAGGAAGTGTGTAATGCAATGTTTATGGTTTTAATTTATGTAATTTGTTTGGTTTTATATTATGTTTTTCTAAATATTTTAAATCTAGTGTAAGCCGACATGTTATTTTTTATAATATTTTTTACTTTTATTTAAATTTTTATTTATTTTTATAAAGGACATGTGTCAGCTCTAGGATGAGCACGAAAGGAGTTACACTACCCCCTACTATGTTGTAGAATGGACTCTTCGACCCAATGACTTGGGATAATGACATGTAAAAATAAAATGCACTTAAAATAATTGATGAATTTAAAATTCACATTTCATTGATGATGTTTAATTTTATGAAGTGGTAGTATTTTAACATGTAAAATGAAAAATGAAAACTATTTACTCATTAGGTTCCTAATGGGCTTATGAAGCTATCAGCACAATCTGACAGCTTCCTTCAATTCTATGCCCAATTTACGTGACTTCCCCGACCATTGCCAATGGGGTTGGAGCTGCTGCTATTTGAAGAAGACAAGGAAGCCTGCAACAACGAAACGAAATCTAATAACACCCATGATGCTCCAACGATAGAGACTGATATGTTAAAGGGAGTACGTGGAGTTGAATCCATTCGACCCATTGATCTTCCTCGTATTGGCAATTCGAGGCAACACTAGGATCAAATAAATTTTCTTTGGTTGTGGCTGTATATTAAAACTAAGTTAACTTATATAGAGGTCGTGGATCGCCCGTTTGATGGAAAAAAGATACATATATTTAGAATCTAATTATATATGAGTAATAATTAATGTTAATGGTTGACGATTTTTTATAATTAAATATATGTTTTTAATTGTGATTCAATCACAAAGAATTAAGTATAATTATTTGAATAATACTATTTCAAATAATTATTATTATTGTGGAATTAATTATATTAGATCATGTAACCATTATTGCCAAGTTCCAGGGGATGCAAATGCGGGAGGGGTCATTTTCGATCTTGGTGAAAACTCATGAAATCTTTTGCACAGGGCCTTGGAATCAAGACAAACAACGAGGCTGAATGGTTGGCGCTCCTTCAGGGCCTAGAAATGATAGACCGGGGATCCATTCTGAATTTTCTTGTCTTTGGCGATTCTCATCAAGTCATTCTAAAGATGCAATTGGGTTACTCTAAAGGATCCATCAGCCACAAAAACTCTATGACCGGATTTCTCTCTTAAATATACCCCCTTATATTTTGTATTTCCACATCCTTAGAGGAAACAACGATTTAGTTGACAAATTGGCCAACAAAGGTGCTTCTATGCCCCTAGGCACCATGATTTATAATGAACAAGGTGAAGGGTTCAAGTTTATCCCCTAAACCCCCATTCTTCTTTTTCATGAACCACCCTAAGGTCTCTTTCTCAAAGGGTCGAGATACCCTTTCCTTGCCCTCATTTCGCGCATACCTTATTGTCCGGACCAGTGGATTCTTTGCAAACATGTGGCCTCCTCCTTTGACCAGCCTTAACTCCTCGTCCCTCCTTCAAGTGCGAGCCAATTTTGTTTTGGCCAGCCGCACAAGTGTTATGGATTGTTGTGTTAAGATGGACGTTTCCCTTCTCCTGCCTCATTAGCACCCTGGTTCTTCTGAAGCAGGCTCTCTTGAAGCTATTGATACCCTCAGGCTTGTTCCTCTCCAGGAGTCGGTTTCAGGTCTTTCCACTCGGACATGTGCTCTCTCTATGGTGAAAAAGGACGTAGGTGATGGGTTTGCTACTTTAAAGGTGGTGCAGGATGACCTAAAAAAAACCTTCGCAAACTTTCTGATTTCAGTGGCGGTAAGCGTTAAAGACAATAGAACTATGGCATCCGATGTCATGTTCTTGGTCTCTGATATCAGGTACCTGTCTAACCAGATTGGATGCCACGACTCCCGCATCGATGACCATGACAGAGATCTCAAAGAATTGATGGGCTCAATGGATATCATCAAGGATAAAGTGTTGAAGCTAGCTAAGATGAATCAATGTAGTCACTACCATGATTGTCTCGATGAGGAAGCTCAACCCATGGAAGATATTTCAGTCACCCAGCCTGTTGGGTTTCTAGGAAAACCAAAATAATCCCTTATGTCTTCTCTATGTTTTTTTGTATATTTCTGAACCAACAGTTTGTACTTGTTTACTCTTCCTTAGTTACAGTTAATAGTAGGAACTCCTTTACAAGCCTTAGTTGGATGCCAACTCTATTGGAAATTTTTGTAGATCTCTTCTACCATTTCTTTTTTCCCAGAATTTGTCTTGCTTTGTACTGAATGGATGCGCACAACCCTTTTAATATATATACTTTTACTGTTTATGTTAAAAAAATCATTATCACCAAGTTAATTATATTCGATCAGGTAGTTATTTTAACGTTTTCTTGATAATTAAATATTTTTTTAATTGTCATTAATTCACAATTTGGAAAGCCATTCCAAAATTTTGGGCATCTTTTTAAAATTTGGAAAGCCATTCCAAAATTTCTATGGTGGAAACTTTGGCTAGCAAGAAATGAATTGATTTTTAACAGCAATCCCACGAAGCTAGAAATCATAGCAACAAAAGAAAAGGCTATGCTATTGGAAGTCATGGGAAACCAATTTAAAATTGATCCCATAAAACTCATAATTGAGCATCAATGGCTTCATTCGCTGCAGCCGACTAAAGTTCAAATGGTTTATGGCAGGACTTTTACTAAACCAAAATGGCAAGTGAGACTTCTGGAAAAAGAATTTACAGAATGCTGGCAAAGACAAAATAAAGTCTCAGTCTTCTTCGATGGAGCGTCCAAGGGAAATTCGGGGAAATCTAGAGTAGGGGGAATGATATACTATCCGGAAGGAATGTTAGAAGCTAGTTTCAGCTGGGTCTTAAGATAAAGCACGAATAATCAAATAGAAATACTTGCTCTTAATTGTGATTAATTCACAAAGAATTATTTTTCAATTTGTGTAAGTCATCCTTGACGAAGGCCTATGCTAATCTTTTACAATTTTATTGGATGTCTCTCAAAAATCAAAATGAAGGTATGCTATGCTAATCTTCTATATCGTTCCAATTTTATTGGATGTCTCTCAAAAATCAAAATCAAGGTATTGTGGAGTTATCTATATTGTAAAGAGTTAAGGTATTGTGGAGTTATCTATATTGTAAAGAGTTAAGGTATTGTGGAGTTATCTATATTACGTCAAGTAATCATTAATGTTAATGGTTGACATTTTCTAGATAACTAAAAATATATATAGTTTTAATTGTTATTCATTTCAAGGTATCTCTAATGTCCATCCTAAAACTTAGATTTACTTTAATATCCATCATAAAAACTAGATTTAATAACTAAAAATATTTATTGGTATTCATTTAGTATATATTAAAACCTAATTTATATAACTCTCGTAGATTGCCACTTTGGTTATAAAAATAGATATATTTAGAACCTAATTATATTAAATCAAGTCATTGTTAATTTTAGTGGTTTGACGTTTTCTTATTACTAAATATATTTAAATTTAAATTTAATTATTGACTGAATGAATAGATGTGATTAGATAATAAGTAACTTTTAACTCTTATATTAGATAATAACTAAATATATTTAATGTAAATTTTATTGTTATTATTTAATATCTAAATACCTGCTCGCAAAGGAAGGTGGACATAAAGACCTGCAAATATTTGGAGATTAAGAAATACTAATCAAAGTTTTAAATTTTGATAAAAAGTTCAACAATCTAAACTTGAATGTGACTATGCAAAGGCTGCATTTCATCTTGTTAGAATTTTTCTATGCTACCTTTCATCACATTCTTCGAGAATTGAATAAGAAGGCGGACTTCAAAGCTAATCAAGGCTGCCAACTACTTATAGGAATGATAAGTTTTGAATGAAGGACCTAGCTTGATGCATCAAATTCCATAAGAGAGAATTGATGGGTGCAACCACATGTACTAACCTAGGAAATGAGTAGTTTTGGAAACAAGGAATTGTAAATATCGGAATATATGTAAATTGGGCTGAAGGCCATGCCCAACCAAGTTTTTTAATAAAAAAAATATTCGTTTTAGTTAAAAAAAAAATTGATCACCGCGGTCTCTTAATTTGATTAAGAGTAACATGACCAATTTTAGCAATATGTTCCAAAATTTGCATAGATAGAATAAAGTTCCCATTGTCTCCAATGAAAGGATAAATGCCAATATGTATGCTCTTTCCATTCCCTACATCCCATGAAGTCCATTTTCGGATCCAATGATTTTTTTTATAAAACTATTCCAAATGATAGATGCACCATTACTCTCTATCTCAATAGACCTGAACCAACTCAATAAAGTCCCCCCTTGAGATATTTTGACTTTATGAACACACTCCATAAACCATTATCAAATAGATTACACCACATACTCTTCATACATAATGATGAATTAAACCAATTCAAGTTTTTTTTATGTCTCATCGAGTCCCATGGATTTAGGCAATGCAATTCTCTCCCAAGATACCAAATTAATGAAATTTTTTCTCCATACATGTACCAATGCATAAAACATGATTTTTTTTTATTGAATTGTGTTAATGATGGCATGAGGAATCATAACCACTGAAAACCAATAGACTAGAATACCCATAAGAATAAAACAAACTAAGTTTAGTCTCCCCCCAAAGGATAGGAATATATAAGCCTAGTTTCGTATTCTTCTTTCATTTTTTGATAAACCACATCCAATCTTCATTCCTGTAGCTATAGGATTCAACAAATATCCAATATATTTGAAACCCAAATCTAATCTTTCCACTTTATACTTGAAAAGTGAGCTGAGTTGGGACAAGACTTCATCAAAAACCACATGCTAATGGAAAAAATGTTTTTTTCCAAACTAATTTCCATGCGCAATGTTGAGAAGAAAATAGCTAATATCTCATGAAGAGTCCTCCATTCAACTATCTTATTTGAACCAAATATAATGACATCATCTACAAAAATAATATGTGTGATCTTAAGGGGCGGATTTTATACCTGAAAATTTACCCTTCAATTTTTCTTCAGTAATCATTCTACTTAAACCTTCAATGATCAACAAAATGAGGAGGGGGGACAATGGGCATCCCTGTCTAATACCCCTTGAGCTATAAAAAAGTGTGTGGGTACACCATTAACAAGAACTATATAATTTGTCGATGATACACATGCCAAGATCTAATTTGTAACTTCCACATGAATACCAATTTGCAACATAATGAGTCTGAGAAAGACCCAATTGACCTTATCATAGGATTTAGCAAGATCCATTTTTAGAAACAAGGTACTAAGTTGTTTAGCTTTCGCTAAATGGAGACATTCTTGTGAAACCCTTATTGCATCCAAGATTTTCCTGTTGGATAAAAAAAAATATTTGTAAATCACTTCAGATAACTTCAATTTAATTCCATTTGCAATGATTTTGGTCACCAACTTGTAGATCAAATTACACAATGTAATAGGTTTGAAATTAGAGAAGGAATCAAGTTTATCTTTCTTTGGAATAAGTGAAATAAATGTAGAATTGATGACTCAAAAAATAAAACCCTCTCTTCTATACATCTCCGACACTTCCAACAAATCCCTTCCCATAATTTCAAAGAAAGTAGTAAAAATTTCCATTGGCCAAGCATTTGGTCCCAGACTTTTATCTTTAGCAAAATTGGAAAAAACACTTTACACTTCTTTAAAGCTAATAGGTCTCCCAATCTGTGACCCTTCCTCTCTTGTAAAGACAAAAGGATGTGGCTAACAACCATCATTTGATTAGCAATATCATCCCTACCAGAATCCTCTAAGTGTTTACTAAAAAAATCAACATCAGCCTTCTGAATATCTAATTGAGAATTAACCCTATTTCTTGCCGGGGAAGTGATGTCCCGAATTGTATTGAGATTCTTCCTAAAGGAGGAATACATGTGAAAAAATTTGGTGTTCTTATCACCAAAGGCTATCCAGACTTCTCAAATCTTTAAACACCAGGCCTCTTCTTCTTTTTTCAGCAAGGCATCCTTTTTACACTCCAACTCGATAAGCCTTTCCCCTGCTTCTCTTGAAAAATTATCAGGAAAATTTCTTAATAAAATCTCAAATCTTTGATTTGCAATCATTATGATATTGTTCCTTTCCACTTCATCTTTCTTCTTAATCCATCTTATCACTGTTTTATTTTGTTTTTTTAAGTTTATATACCAAGCTATCCATTGCATTCATCCCTTCAGGCACTACCAACGTTGGACTAAACTATTTCACCATATGACAGAAAGACTCATCCTTCATCCAAGCATGATTAATTTAAAAGGAAAGTTTGTAGAAATAGCCACCCCTTTGTTTGAAGTGCAATTGGAATATGGTCAGATATATTGGACATAAGGTTCCAAGATCTATATCTAGTATAACCGCCCAATAAAGATTTAGTCATGAAATACCAATCAATCCTTTTACCAATACCATCGTCCCCCGATCTCCTATTTTTCAAGTAGGTTACAATTTGTGAGGAATAATATCTATCAAATTGTTCTGTTGAAGATATCTTGAAAATACAAGGCGAACAGATCCACTTAGACTACTACATTATTAAATAATTTTTTGATATAGTAATTAAAGTATATAGATAATAACTTAATATTACCGATTATATATATATATATATAAAATGATTTTTTGATATAGTAATTAAAGTATATAGATAATAACTTAATATTACCGATTATATATATATATAAATTTAATTGTTGTTATTATAATTTATACATTTCATTGTTATAATAGATAAAGATGATGATAGTTAATGTGTGGAACAATTTTGGTCTATCAAATTAGAAACAAGAAAATATCAATACATTTTAATCTATTTGTTATTTATTTTGGAGAAAATTATTTTCTTTTATTCTATCAAATTTTAAGAAAGAAAATATTAATACATTTCAAACTCTTTTAAATATTAATTCTTATTTATTTTAGAGAAAATTATTTTAGAGTATTGAGAGAATCTCTAAATATTGATGATGGATACATTTCAATCTATTTATATCTCACATCCATCCGTTAAGGAAGATCATTAGCTCATTGAGTCTCTTGTGACGATGAACTTGCTAATGGGTTCGAAACTTGTTGAGAAAACAAACCAGAATTGAGATTTCCTTAATCTTGTAATTGATGATTGATATTTTATTATAAATAAATAGATAAGAGTTAAATATATTAATTGTATATTTATTTAAAATTATTAAGTTTAAATATTAATTATTGACTTGTGAATAGAAAATAAGTAGCTTTTCTACTCGAATGTGAATATATTAGTTAGCTTAATATATTAATTGTTATCCATTTTGTGGAGAGTTAATATCTAAATATTATCTTTTTTGTTTAAAGTAAAGTTAATAGATAATAATTATATATTTAATTTGAGTGGTTTTAGAATGAATGTTTTCCATTCATATTTTATTTAAAATATGATTAAAAAATACTATATCTTAATATTTTTAAATTACCACAATATTAAGTAATTTATGATATATTAACTAAAATATATAGTTAATTGTTGGATATCAATGATTTTTTTCAACTAAAAAAGGTTGACCTTGTTATTCCTTTTTGGAATCAAGCGTAGCTGCATACCCTCCAAAAATGGATCACGGGACCTATGCCCCCACCTCTCTCACCATAATATATTTACAATGGCACCATGCACACTTCTTTGAACTATTGTCCATTGATCCTACACCCCTACATCTAGCTTCCTTCTAGTCCACTATATTGAAATATCATCCAATAATCCACTCCACAATATGAATATATGAAGCCATCCAAACCCAAATATTGCATTGATGTGAGATGGGATTAGGAGCATAAGATACCTATAAACCAGCCTTTATATCTTGAATCAAAATGATTACCCATACACACCAATAATCTTAGTCCAAAAAAGATGTAACTAAAAAACTACAAAGAGGAAGTAAGAGTATCAACACACCTCCACTGCCTTGAAAATTATATAAAGTCTAAAGAGGGCCACTCCAACAATAGTTCATTTTGTTATGGATTTCAAAACTAGTGGACTTAACTTCCTCAAGGAATACCGCATTCTATTGAACATGATACAATACTACAACACCATGCAAAAAAGATTATGACTGTAAAGAGTCATGGCATGGATATTCTAGGATAGTGAGGAGATCTTCATTATAAGGGGATATGAATTCCTAAACTACTAAACTGTCTTTACATCTCAAATCCAT
Source organism: Pseudotsuga menziesii (assembly GCA_001517045.1). Taxonomy (NCBI): domain Eukaryota; kingdom Viridiplantae; phylum Streptophyta; class Pinopsida; order Pinales; family Pinaceae; genus Pseudotsuga; species Pseudotsuga menziesii. The sequence continues at coordinate 80,252 of LPNX010504395.1, read as the reverse complement.
CCTTACTAGATGAGTGGAACATAAAACATTTGTAATGCTTCTTCTTTGGCCGAGGGATAAAATCCCCAAAATATCAATCCATACAAATAAAAGACGAAACCATCACTTGTTCATTTAAACCTACCAAGTAAACCTAGAATCTATGCATATTGGCTTAGAAGAAGTAGATCCAATAGGTTGAGGAGAATCAAATCCATTAATGATCACTAACCTAGAGCTATAATGTACCTTAGTCAATCCCACCACTAAGGAAGTTGTATTGGCCTTAAGATTCCCTAGACAGCCTCTTGGGACTAACCAACACCACAAATACTATCAATGATCAATAAAACACCCCCAAAACAAAATGTTTTAAAGCCAAAAACATCTAAAATTGAACCACCAACACTTGATCCACTTGAGCCCGTAGAAAAAAACATGAACTATTCCTTTCACTAGCACTAGCAAAATTGGATCTAGATCCACCACCACCAACATCATTGATTGAAGGACCTATCTACCTCAAGTTTTTTTTATCTCCAAGACATAAACCAAAGGAATCAAAGGTGCCACGAGTCCCTAATCCATTGCAACGAGGGGATTAAACACTACCATATCTTTCCTCCTCACTTGGGCATGAATTTTGAAGAGGACAATCTATAATTAGGTATTCTTAAACGTGACATGAAAAACATTTATTCAAAAAATTATTTTCTTGCCCAACACCATCGATTGTGCATATTGAAATAATAGAAGGGATATTGTGCTTGAGATCCATGCCCCACACTCAAGTATTCACCTTGAGAGAGTTTTCTTAACCATATAGAATTCACCTTGAGAGAGTTTTCTTAGCCATATAGAATACAAAATTTACAAAATTAGTGGGAAAACAAGCCATTTTTGTGTTATGGTAGGAGGACTTCCTATATGAATGAACTAATAAAATAATGGTAAAACAAACCTTGGATAGCTGGATACCAAAGAGATAAATATTTTAATATTGCTACCATGAATATGTGTACAAGGTGGTTCTCGGAGGGATTGTATCTTCTGGGTGATGAAAATCGGAATTAAAAATATATGATTTCCTAGAGTAACTTGAAGCTTTGGAATCCATTTAGTGCAGTCCATAGAATTGTTACTTGGAATCATGACTGTGAAACCATCAAAATTTTTAGATTGTAACTTTCTCCTGTCCACTAAGGCTGCATATATGAAGTTGTGAGTGGCTCCACCATCCACTAGAACCGTGACCATTTGGCCTTGTATGTTTCCCTTGATCCTCAAGGTGTGGAATCTAGGCACACCCGAGACGGCTACAATTTTTCCTGTATCAGGAGTGGGGTGTTCTTCTTCTCCTGTTTCATACCGTTCCTCTTGGGCTGCAAGTTGTGCTTCTTCCTCCTTCTCCTCCTCTTCATCATCTTCAGAAAAAACTTCAATGTAGTGTGCCTTCCCCTTGGCACATGTCATAACCCCAAAATTTCATAAAAATTTAAATTTTTTAAAGTGACATAGAGTGTCTGAAATCGTAGTTTAGTAACTGCTAGCGGTTAGCAGATAATGAAATAGTTGAACAATTTTTTTTTAAGGATTAGTTTCAAATACAGAAAAACTAATACAACTTTAATTTTTATAAGTTATATACAAATGACTTGCATTTAGTTGCTGTTAGCTATACTGATGATTTACTTTTGTCTAGTAGGTGAGAAACCATGTTTGAAATCAGGGCTTACTTAGCATTCTGCTAACTCAAATGGATTGCTGGTTCTTACAGGTTCAGCAGGTAAGCGTTTGATCAAGTAGGAGTTTATTTTACATTAAGTCGAGAAGTACTTCTTTAGCATGGTAAGATGCTAGTATAAAAATTTGATTAATAAGATGCAAGACTCCGATGAGGTAAATTGAATTCCTTCATTGTTTTGGATCTAAGACAGTATTTATATTTGAGCCATAATGACTTTTATCCTTAATTTAATGCTCTTTACAAGGATGAGTTCTTCTAAGGTTTCTTTCTGTCGTGAAGATTATAGTACCTAGTCAATTATAGATTCTTACAGTGAGCATAGAGCTCATGATCTTGGCATATAATTACTTTTACTGTTTTTATGATCTTACTGCTATTGTCATGTTTAATACTCAAGTGTTCTGCTCTTTATGTATGAACATACTCTTATGTTTTTCAAAGGTAAAGTTTACAATGAAATATTTGTTACTTAGAAGAAACTTTTTCCAATGGTTAGCCTTCAGTCTTCTTGAAGACTCCTTCCTTTATCAGTATCAAGTCGTTCTGTGGAGAGTTTTTAGAGCTCTTCAGTTTATAAAATAAATCATAATATCATTAAATTAACATTCTATTTATCCTTTACTAGACCTATAACAATACCAAACTTATTTGGTTGGTTTACAAATATGAATATCTTCTTGCACAGCTAATGGGCAAGCTGTGTACATAGTATTGAGTTTATAACTATGATGCAAATGTTATTGTAATGTTACAATGCTATACCGAGTTATAATTTACAATACTAGGTTATAACAAAATACAACTTGTAATATAAGGTAGTTTCACTACCTAACAACTACTATCATATGGTCGAACTAAAGGTAGAAAACATTATAAGTTTTATTCCTTTAATATACTAGTTCTAATGCATAGTATAAACAATAGTATGATTGACATAGTAAGCAATCATGAGAACTGTCTATAAGATCGATGGCAAAGTTGACATTAAGAGCAATCATATGAACGTTATATTATAGTTGATAACGTTAATTGTATCACTGCCAAATGATATGCACTTTTATACTATAGCCGAAAACATGGTTTATGTTATTGGCAATGATCAATTTTATATTTGAAATGTGCAGCATTGACTATAGAAATCGACCCACACTTGATTAAAATTTTTAGAAGGCACATGGACAAGTCTCCACCATGAATTGGTTGACTTATAAAGACGAACCCCTATTCTCTTGCATTTGGCTCCGAGGGTTTGTCTGCCTGCAGGCTGCGTTGTGAGACTTCTTACAGCCATGAGAGACCTGCTCCTTCCTCGTTTGTTGGCTTCGTAGTCTGCAATACTGTGTAATGTGGTTTATGGTTTTGTAGTTGGTGTTTTCAGTTGCTTTTATGAGTTGAAGAAAACACAGTGAAAGTGGTTTTTCACTTCTTCACTTGGCTCGAAGTCTGTAAAAAGATTTTACTCTTGTTTTCTGCTCGTTCCTTGCCTTGGCACCATGGAGCTTGAGGTCGTATCCTTGCTGCCTCCGTCGCAGGGTTGTCTTGAGGGTTTTCTTGCTTCTTGGTTTAGTTCACCCGAGCTGGTGACTGTTTCCTTCTTGGTTCCAAATACTTCTTACTTACAGGTAAACGCTGTTACTCTGCTCGTATTTCTTTTGCAAAATTTATTTACTAGTTAGGGTTTTTAATAAATTATGAATTCAGAGTTTTGAATAATGTTTGGGTTGCAAACTTGTAGGATACCACAAACAACTCCGGACTTGAAAGGAAAATCCACTCATGCGTTGGTTAACTTCGTGGGATTTCAAACAGGTAAGCCTTGGTCTCGTCGTGGGTTCTCCCTGCTTGCGAAAAGGGTTGTTGGTTGACGGTTCCTGTGGTTGGAAACCTAGCTGCGAACTCTCTGCTGGTTATGATATTTACTTTGTTGTTTAAAATCCATGTTTTTATTTTTAAACCTTGTCGATACATCGCTGGGTTGCACAAGATTTTGAAGCTGTGATGTATGTGTGGTTTCGGTGAAACAGTTTCAGCCTTATGGCTTAATGATGTAATACTATTGTGAAGTTTATAAAAACCTCCTTTGTGTTCAGAGATGTTTATGTGATCTCTTGTCTCGTTGCTTCGGTTTTTCTATTTGAACTTTAAGAAAATAAATCTGCGAGCTGGGTTTTACCTAACCTATTAGTAATGTAGTTTTTACTTGTTAATATAAAATACTTATGTATGTTTGTTTTAAAGACAGAAGACTGTGAAACAGTCTTGTTGTAAGTTTGCAGGGTTTTTACTTTTACAGTTAGTAATGTAACTGGTTATAGTTTAATACACAGACTTTTATGTATTTGGTTTTATTAGTGGACTGGGTTTCGACCCTTTGATTTTTACAGGCTATAAGCCTACTTATTGTTCAGGTTTTTATATTGCAAAAAGGTTTATATTAATGGTTTATTTTGCTCAGGATTTACAATTATATTGTATTTATTAATTCTCTCTATTTATAATTGTTTTAAGATCTGTTTAGGAGATATTCATGATAATTTCTTGACTCGGTTTTTAAAGGTTAAAAGAAATACTGTAAACCCTACAGTTTAATAAATTTTTGTTTCCGCTTATAATATTCTTGACTCTGTACAGTTTTGCTTCTAGTTTTTAGTTGAGAAAAATATAATACTTATATTTAGAGTACATCATACTTGAAACTAGAGTAATATCGACCCTCAATAATTTTTGTAAATATAAAAGGATTATAAAAGAATCCATACTCTAGTCTTGTTAAGTTAATATTTAAAAACTGTGTTGCTACTATCTTTTTACATGTTTTCTCAAATATTAGTTGTTTATTTTACTGTAATATTTTTATTCCTATCAGTATACTAATATTGAAATAATAGTAATATTTACTAATTCTCTTTATACTTGTGTATCCATTTAATTGGCATAAGTAAATAACTACACACAAAACCTATCACTGCTATTCAGTGAAATTCATAAACTTTGAAGTAAAACCTATCTACTATTCACATTCAAATAAAGAATCATTTATTTTACTTAAACAATCCAACTGTGCTAGAGTACTACCTGAGTTTAGGTGTGGAAAAACACAGCTTGGAAATTTAATTTCTATCTATTTCACTGTTTACATAATCATTTCCATTTCTACTATAATCTATAAGTTTTATGAACTTAACATTACACAGTTACTTTTTCATTCATAAACCCTAAACACTAACATGCCTGTAATAGATAATCTAAGAACCATTTAACTGAAGACAGTAAAAAAAACAAAATAGAACCTGTTGAGGACAAGACGACAACAGCTTAAGGAGGCCGTTCCTCCCTACCAAACTCCTGAAGAGCGCTCAAACAACGCTTCCTTAGGACCCCCGAGCTTGTTCCTGGTCTTCTTAGCTGAGAACTGGGTGGAAAATGCAACTGCAAAACCTCTGTCACCTGACTGGTTCAATTACCTTAGTAATAAAAATCTGCTCTCAGTAGTATGATCTTCAGCTTAAAAGCTGCAACTAGATCAATCTCAACATTTATCCCCTCAAACACATTCCAGACTCCCCTCCATTGAATTTATCTTGAGTAAATTTATTCACCATGAATGATCACTTCTCTAGAATGAGTAGCCTCAGCTCTCTTCAATGGGAAATTTTATAGAGATGCCTAGGTCTTTTGGGTTAGTTTTCATTAAATGAGCCACATGCTTTGATTCCACTTTCTTGGGGAATCATGACCACAAATATAGGGAAGTTGCCACCTGCAACAGTTGGAAGTGGTTTGAGGATGCTGCCATATGGCAGTTTTCTATCCACCCAGTCTCCTCCACCAATTGACCATTAAACACTCTTTTAACAGCTCTCTTAAGTTGTTGTCTCCTCATTTATTTATTTATAAATAAAATATTCTGAATTTACATTAAATATTCTTGACCCCACCGAGTCATCAATTACAACTTAGCATAAAATTTAACACAATGTTCCTCAAATATTATAAAATTGTTTTTGCAAATTGGGGCATGTGACATACACACCCCCGTAAATTACAACATTGTCCTCGATGTTATTTATTCCTCGTCCTCAGAGTTCTCGTGAAATAGAATTGGATATGCATCCCGCATATGGCTTTTCAATTTCGAGGTGGCTTCCTCTGGACTAAGGTGCTTCCATTGCACCTTCACTTGACCAATGGTGCGGTTTCGAAGTGTGATCTCCCTCCGCTTGAGGATACAGTCCGGTTCCACCAGAAAATCTCCTTTGGGTTCCACTTGTACATCATTCCAGTTAATAACATGAGTAGCATCATGTACATATTTATTTAATACAGAAATGTGAAAAACATTGTGAACTCTTAAATTCGGTGATAAAGCTAATTGATAGGCTACCTATCCCATCCTGGACAGTATTTCTAAAGGACCACAATAACGAGGTGCTATTTTGGCACAACTACCCAACCTCAGAGAACTCTTTTTGGGTCTCACCTTAATGAAAACATGTTCACCTACCTGGAACTCTTTTGGAGTTCTTTTAAGGTCTTCTTGACTTTTCTGTCGATCTTGCGCAATTTTTAGATTACCTTGTACATGCTTTACACTTACTTCCATTTCTTTCAATAATTCAGGTCCTAATACTAACATGTCCACCGGATTACTCCAATAGATGGGAGTGTTACATTTCCTTCCATACATAATTTCGAAAGGACTATATCTAGCTGAAGCTTGATAATTATTATTATAAGCAAATTCTACCAAGTGTAGATAATCTTCCCATTTACCTGGCTGTTCCTTTACATACATTCTTAGTAGATATTTCAGTACCTGATTTACTCTTTCAGTCTGTCCATCAGTTTGAGGATGGAAGGAGGTACTGAAATTTAACGTGGTATTTAATCCTTTAAATAGAGATCTCCAAAATTTACCTATAAATTTAGGGTCTCGGTCTGAAATTATGACCTTCGGTATCCCATGCAGTCAGAAAATTTGCTTTAAGAAAATATCAGCTATATTTGCAGCTTTATAAGTAGTTTTTAGAGGTGTAAAATGGGCTGATTTACTCAATTTGTCAACCACTACCATTATGGAGTCATTTAGTTCTGATTTTTAGGCAGTCCAATAACAAAATCAAGACTAATTATCTCCCATTTCCAACTAGGAATGGGCAAAGGCTGAAGTAATCCAACTGGATGCTGATGTTCAATTTTTACTTGTTGACATTCAAAGCATCTAGCAATATATTCTGCTAGTTCAGTCTTCATGTTTGGCCAAAATATTCTTTTCTTAACATGGTTATAGTTTTCTGATAACCCGGATGGCCTGAGTAAGGGGTTTTATGGATTTCATCTAAAATTAATAACTTAATATTAGGTACGTTAGGTACATATATTCTGTCTTTATACAGTAAAAATCCTTTTTCATTCAAGTTGTACCCTGTACTTAAAATTTCTATTGGATTTTCTTTTCCTTTTGCTTGTAACTTTAGGTAATTTTCATCTTGTTCTATCCCTGCTTTAAGTTGTTCTCCTAGATCTGTTGTATAAGTGCTGATAGCTGCTGTAAACTTCAGCTTTGCATTTCTACTTAATGCATCAGCAACTTTATTTTCTTTCCCTTTAATGTGTTGAATTTCGAAATCATATTCACTTAGAAAAGCTAGCCACCTAGCTTGTCTAACATTTAGGTTAGGTCGATCTAACAGATATTTTAATCCCTTATTATTTGTCATTAAAATAAATTTTCTTCCAATTAGATGGTGACGCCACATCTTTAAAGCATGTATGATAGCAGCTAATTCCAAGTCATAGGTTGCATAATTCTTTTCATGAATCTTCAATTTCCTAGACTCGTAAGCAATGACATGTCCTTCCTGAGTCAATACTCCGCCTAAACTGTCATTGCAGGTGTCAGTGCATACTATAAAATCTTTATTTGGATAAGCAATTCTTAAAATTGGTGCACCCGTTAATAAGGTTTTTAACTTTTTAAAACTATCCTCGCACTTCTGATTCCAATAAAATTTCTTTCCCTTTTTCTGCAAAGAGGTTATCGAATTTGTGATTCTCGAAAACCCTTCAATGAACCTCCGGTAATAATTGGTAATCCCCATGAATGATCGGACATCAGTTATGTCTTTAGGAACTGGCCAATCTTCAATTGCCTTTATCTTTTTGGGATCCACTGAAATTCCTTCTTTAGTCACCACATGACCTAAGTACTGGATTTTATCTTTAAAGAAATCGCATTTACTAAACTTTGCAAAGAGTTGATGATCTTGAAACTCTTGCAAGACAATTTTTAAATGTTCTTTATGTTCTTCTTCAGATTTCGAATAAATTAATATGTCATCAATAAACACGACCACAAATTTATCCAGATATTTATGCATTACATTATTCATTAGACACATAAAAACAGCTGGAGCGTTAGTAAGACCGAATGGCATGACGACAAACTCGTAATGTCCATATCGAGTCCTAAAAGCTGTTTTAAAGATGTCTTCATCTTTAATTCTAACTTGGTGATATCCAGACTGTAAGTTAATTTTCAAGAATATCGTGGCTCCACGCAGTTGATCAAACAGATCATCTATGCGAGGTAACGGGTATTTGTTCTTGATATTCATCTTATTTAATTGACGATAATCTATGCAGAGTCATAGAGTTCCGTCGTTTTTCTTAACAAAGATGACAGGTGCCCCCCAGGGAGACACACTGGGTCGAATATAATTCTTGTCAATGAGATCTTTTAACTGTGACTTAAGTTCATTTAATTCAAGTATATTCATCTGATAAGGGGCCTTGAGCTGGGCATTGCAACCGGTACCAACTCAATGGTAAAATCTCATTCCCTCTTCGGAGGCAGTCCCGTAATTTCTTCCGAAAATACATATGCATATTCCTTTAGAATTGGTATATCCTCCAATTTTAATTTATCTATGTTGTTTAGATTTTATTCATTGATTACTGTTATTACATAAGCCTTACAACCTTTCCTAACAGCTCTCTTAAGCTGCAGAGCAGAAATCTGCCTTACGGTTGTTTTCCTAGGGATTCCCTTTACGCTTATTAGTTTTCCATCATTATTTATACACCTATGCTGCTCTAACCAATCCATACCAATTAGTATGTCATAAGAACCTAGAGGTAGTACATTAAGCTTAACAAAAGTTTCAAATTGATCCATAGTTACTGCACAATTCTTTACAAAGCTAATTACCTTTCTCTTTGCACTAGTTGCTAACTGAACTAACCAAGAATTTGCAAATTTTTCAACTGGAAGTTTGCACTTTCTACCAAGTTAGGAGAAATATAGCTTAAACTAGCTCCTGGATCAATTAAAATAGATATGGGTGTTTGGTTTATCTTATCTTCTACTTCCACCATGGAAGTTTGATAGTCTGCTTTCCGATTCTCCAAAGCTGCATTGATCCTAGGCATAGCCCTTACTAAATCTCCAACAGTCATCTCCTCCTGTATTGTGTGGATATTGCTGACAATATTTTTCCGATTGGGACAGACTGAGGCATAATGTGGACCATTGCATTCCCAACACTTTACGGGTTCTTTTCATTCAAATTTCTTTGTGTAATTACTGTGATTATTAGCAGACTCATTTCTTTGATTGTTCTAATTGTTCTGTGAATTATTCTTATTCCCCTGGAAATTCTTATTAGAAAATTTTATGGTATTATTATTTTTAGAATTCCAGTTAGGCACAAACTCTTTCTTCTTTTGATCAAAATTATTATTCCTTTTGGACTTCTAGTTGGCCATACTCTCCTTTTTACGATTCTGTTCATAACATAAATTCGCTTTCCTCATAGCTTCTTCCAGGGTTTTCGGATTGTCATACTCAATCCTATCCTTTATGTGATAAGGTAAACAGCTGAGAGACCGCTGTATCTTCAATTTTTCATCCACAAGATATGGCACATACCTAAGCAGACTTAAAAACTTACTGTTCAAATCTTTCATAGTCATTGTACCTAGTTTTAGCTCATAGAATTCTTTAGCCCTTTCTTCATAGTACTGTTTAGATAAAAATTTATTTTTAAAGTATTTCTTGAATGTACTCCAATTTATGTTCTTCTCTCTTATACCTTTTACTCTCTTTAAATCTTGCCACCATATATCAGCTTTCCCTGTAAGATTATAAATAGCCATCCTAGCCTTTAATTGGTTAGAATAGTTGTAAATCTGGAAGTACTTCTTCATCCTGGATAACCAGGATTTTGCTTCCTCCCCTTTTTCAGTTTCTCCATTAAATGTTGGCGGCTTGATCTTCTTAAAGTCCCTAGAGATTTCTTCAAAAGGTTTATATTTTCTTTTCCTAGTATGGTGGTTATCGTCACTACTGTCACTAGTATAATGAGAATTACGTTGATCACCAAATACTTCGGAAGATGAGCTACTTTCATTTTAATCTGTTTAGTCTTTTTATGCTTATGTTCATAACTTATATCTTCCGAATTAGCTCTTTTACCCTTTCCCTCAGTATGAAAATTTTCACTTGGCCCGAATTAGCTTATGCTTATGTTGATAACTTATGAGTTGAAGAAAACATAGTGAGAGTGGTTTTTCACTTCTTCACTTGGCTCGAAGTCTGTAAAAATATTTTACTCTTGTTTTCTGTTCATTCCTTGCCTTGGCACCGTGGAGCTTGAGGTCGTATCCTTGCTGCCTCTGTCGTGGGGTTGTATTGAGGGTTTGCCTGCTTCTTGGTTGAGTTCACCCATGTTGGTGACTATTTCCTTCTCAGTTCCAAATACTTCTTACTTATAGGTAAACGCTGTTACTATGCTCGCATTTCTTTTGCAAAATTTATTTACTAGTTAGGGTTTTTAATAAATTTTGAATTCAGAGTTTTGAATAATGTTTGGGTTGCAAACTTGTAGGATACCACCAATAGCTCCGGACTTGAAAGGAAAAGCCACTCATGCGTCGGTTAACTTCATGGGATTTCAAACGGGTAAGCCCCGGTCTCGTCATGGGTTCTCCCTGCTTGCGAAAAAGGTTGTTGGTTGAAGGTGCCTGTGGTTGGAAACCTAGCCGCGAACTCTCTGCTGGTTATGATATTTACTTTGTTGTTTAAAACCCATGTTTTTATTTTTAAACCCTGTCGATACATCGTTGGTTTGCACAAGATTTTGAAGCTGTGATGTATGTGTGGTTTCGGTGAAACAATTTTCAGCCTTACGGCTTAATGATGTAATACTATTGTGAATTTTATAAAAACCTCCTCTGTGTTCAGAGATGTTTATGTGATCTCTTGTCTCGTTGCTTCGGTTTTTCTATTTGAACTTTAAGAAAATAAATCTGTGAGTTGGGTTTTACCTAACCTGTCAGTAATGTTGTTTTTACTTGTTAATATAGAACACTTATGTATATTTGTTTTAAATATAGAAGACTGTGAAACAGTCTGGTTGTAAGTTTGCAGGGTTTTTTACTTTTACAATTAGTAATGTAACTGGTTATAGTTTAATACACAGACTTTTATGTATTTGGTTTTATTAGCGGTCTGGGTTTCGACCCTTTGATTTTTACAGGCTATAAGCCTACTTATGGTTCATGTTTTTATATTGCAAAAAGGTTTATATTAATGGTTTATTTTGCTCAGGATTTACAATTATATTGTATTTATTAATTCTCTATATTTGTAATTGTTTTAAGATCTATTTAGGAGATATTGATAATTTCTTGAACTCAGTTTTTAAAGGTTAAAAGAAATATTGTAAACCCTACAGTTTAATACATTTTTGTTTCCGCTTATAATATTCTTGACTGTGTACAGTTTTGCTTCTAGTTTTTAGTTAAGAAAAATATAATACTTATATTTTTAGTACGTCATACTTGAAACTAGAGTAATATTGACCTCAGTAATTTTTGTAAATATAAAAGGATTATAAAAGAATCCTTACTCTAGTCTTGTTAAGTTAATATTTAAAAACTGTTTTGCTTTTATCTTTTTACATGTTTTCTCAAATATTAGTTGTTTATTTTACTGTAATATTTTTATTCCTATCAATATACTAATATTGAAATAAAAATAATATTTACTAATTCTCTTTATACTTGTGTAGCCATTTAATTGGCAGAAGTAAATAAGTACAGACAAAACCTATCACTGCTATTCAGTGAAATTCGTAAACTTTGAAGTAAAACCTGTCTACTATTCACATTCAAATAAAGAATCATTTCTTTTACTTAAACAATCCAACTGTGCTAGAGTACTGCCTTAGTTCAGTGTGGAAAAACACAGCTTGGAAATTTAATTTCTATTTATTTCATTGTTTACATAATCATTTCCATTTCTACAATAATCTATAAGTTTACTGAACTTAACATTACACAGTTACTTTTTCATTCATAAACCCTAAACACTAACATGCCTGTAATAGATAATCTAAGAATAATTTAATCGAAGACAGTAAAAAAAACAAAATAGAACTTGTTGAGGACAAGACGACAACAACTTAAGGAGGCCGTTCCTCCCTACCAAACTCCTGAAGAGCGCTCAAACAATGCTTCCTTAGGACCCCCGAGCTTGTTCATGGTCTTCTTGGCTGAGAATTGGGTGGAAAATGCAACTGTAAAACCTCTATTAACTGATTGGTTCAATTACCTCAGTAATAAAAATCCGCTCTCAGCAGTATGATCTTCGGCTTAAAAGCTGCAACTAGATCAATCTCAGCAGTTATCCCCTCAAACACATTCTAGACTCCCCTCCATTGAATTTCTCTTGAGTAAATTCATTCACCCTGAATGATCACTTCTCTAGAATGAGCAGCCTTAGCTCTCTTCAATGGGAAATTTTATAGAGATGCTAGGTCTTTTGGGTCAGTTTTCATTAAATGAGCCACCTGCTCTGATTCCACTTTCTTGGGGAATCATGACCACAAATATAGGGAAGTTGCCACCTGCAACAGTTGGAAGTGGTTTGAGGATGCTGCCATATGTTAGTTTTCTCTCCACCCAGTCTCCTCCACCAATTGACCATTAAACACTCTTTTAACAGCTCTCCTAAGCTGTTGTCTCCTCATTTATTTATTTATAAATAAAATATTCTGAATTTACATTAAATATTCTTGACCCCACTGAGTCATCAATTACAACTTAGCATAAAATTTAACACAATGTTCCTCAAATATTATAAAATTGTTTTTGCAAATTGGGGCATGTGACAGCACATCTATGTCCCAGAATCCAAGGTTGTTGGCATATAAAACATAGATTCGTTCTTCTAAGTTCTTCTTTGCTTAGTCCTCCTTTATTTTATTTGGTAGAGGATTCATTTTTTCATGATTTCTTACCTTCCTTGAACTTGGAAGGGAAATTTGGCTTGGGAGGATATTTGGTTCGTGGCAAGACATTCTACAATCCCTTGTCAAATTCATGGCATCCTTCAATGTGGCTGGATCGTGGGCTTTCACTATCCCTCTCAAAGGTTTTTTCAATCATTTAGTAAACGATAAAACCAACCTATCCAAAGATACATCAGAAACCATTACTGAAATATTTTCAAATTCTAACATATATGCTTCGGGAGTTCCTACTTGCTTCAATTGTGCTAGTTCTTTGAAAGGAAGTTTAGGGTGTTTCCTCTCAAATATATCCATCAATGCATTGGAGAAACCCCCATAAGATAAAATATGATCATGTACCAAGGTTATAAGACCATTGAACCAGCAATCACTAGCTTCCCCTTCAAGATGCAGAATGGCCATTTTCAATGCATCTTCTTCAACCATAGGATTTAATTGAAAATATACACTTAATTTTTGCAACCATGCACTAACAGACATTTTTGAGGAACCATCAAAGGAAGGAATAGTTAATTTTACCATGGTGTACTTTATCTCATGATTCATAGGAGTTTCTCTACTCCCATTTCCTCCTTTCTTGAACTAAAGAGAAGCTCTAATGAACTTATCAAAAGGTAGGACTTTGCTACAATCATCACTTAATTGTTGCCAATCATTTGATGCTTCTCTAATATCATAGGTGGTGTAAGGACCTTATTTGGAATCTAAAAACTTTGGTATTTCAGGTCCATTATTATTTTTAAACTCATGGGGTCGGCTATGAGGTCTAGTCTTCGAAAAAATGGCTTCCCCATGGGTCTTCCTCTCATCATGGGGTGTACTACTACTATTCCTGGGTACTGACTTGCTCCCAAGTTGGCTAACCAACAATTAAAATACTTGTTTGGTAATGCCTTCAAGATATTATTTAATGAATTTCTTAAGGTCATCATTGTTTTCTTTTCCATCCATATCTTCCAGTTCTAGTTTTTCCTTAATCTTCTTGTAAAAAGAACTAACTTCTCCACTTCCTTCCTTTTCATTATTAAGGTCTCCAGTCTTAGTTTCTAAGGGAAGGAGGTCATAATAAGAAAACATGAATAAAGAGTTCTATTAGGTGCCAATATAATTCTTTGATACCACTTGTAATGTCCCAATTCAAAAATTCCCAACAAAGGCAGAATTTGGGAAAAATTGTCTTAACTAGTCTTGACTCTAGGGGATTCGAATGGCACAAGAGGGTCTAGAATTTGCTAGGGAATGATGTGGGGAGTCTTATGAATATTGAATGGACTCTTTGATATTTTTATGGCAGTTCATAGACATATGCAACTCGATTTGGGCATGATGGTAAAAAGGGTAAAATTACTAGCAATTTATGATGTAATTCCCCCTAGGGTGTGGGAAGAAATGGCTCCCCAACTCCAATGAAACCCTCCCAAATTGTAAAAAATATTATGGGAGATGTAATTAGAATTAATTTACCATCATTTTGTGTGGTTAAGAGTTCTGCAACAGAGGATTAAATCTTCTTATTTGAATGCATAATTTCAGTGATATTTGCTTAAGGGAAATGACATATAAAAACTCAACTTCGACTCATAAATGGCACATATAATGGTTCAGAGCAGAGAAATATGAATATAGACCATTAAAAGCATTTAAATATCTCCCTAACAGCATATAACATTTGTCCAAGTCACAATATACATCAGATATACAATCTACATTGAAATGGGAAATCATCACATGGAAACTAGTCACAACAAAGCTTGGAAATGTGAACATTTCCATATGAATTTATTCTGATCTCGAATTATAGAGAATATGGGAGACATATTACAAAGACATGAGTCATTCACCCATGTTTTGGAATCAACTGAACTCAATGGGGTGCAACCACCATTCACACAAGTGCACCTTCATAGAAAAACATGGAAATATGGAAGTGGGAATTGAGAGAATGGAAGGAGAGATGGGTCACGAACAGTAGAAGCATACTATATGCAGAAAAACACTCGATGAAGCTACAAATGAGAGTTTATGGTGGCCTCTCCCATATCCAACTTGTATGAGAATCTCACTCTCTCGAAATTGGCTCACTAGCAAGGTAAGTGTGCACTCATCGTGCAATGGACAAGCTAATGCTCTCCAAATTGCCAAAGGAAAATTCACAAATGATCAAAAATCCATTTCCATTCATCGTGACATATTTTTATAATCCTGCTAATTTCCTCCAAGGTCTTATTCACTCCCATAGGCTTACACCAACTCATCCTTGATGTTTAGTAACCTCCACTCCATATGGCCTTCTCCTCAACCCTTCATCTTCCTCCTAATTTGAATGGCTGCCACCTAGTCCCAAGTGCTCCCTCTTGGAGACTATTTTTAGCCCTGACATGTCGGATTTTCATAGGTATCAAATTAGGTCTTCTATATGGTCTGACTTGTCATAGAATCTTCCATCATTGTTTTCATAAAGCACAGGGAATCTAGATCCACATGGCACCTAGTTTCTTCCTAGACTCTTCCTCTTCTATGGGGAGTTACTCCTACTCACCCATTCGAATCCTTGGGCTCATGATATGACATTTTACAACTATTCAGCTTCCAAGAACATTCCATCACTCATAATTTTGAATTTTGGGTTAAGTCATGACATGTGTAAGGGAGAATCTATCCCTAAGGCCTCCATGGACCTCCAAATGTCCTTATGAAGCAATGGCACTTTATTTTCTCCATATTTATTATTTTTATGACCCAAATTAATGTGTCAATGATAAACTAAAGTTCTCTTGGGTCACATAGCTCCCTTATTGCTATATTTAATGACTCCTCCCCAACCTAGGGAACTAGTAGGTGGGTGAAACATTGTCAACTAGTAGACTTATTGGGATGGGGACATGACAGTGATGGCTTACTTTATGTAAAATAGCAGGTCCCTGGAAGGCGAAGATAGTTCTCTGGCTAGCTTTAAAAAATAAAATGTTGACTTGGGAAAACTTGATGAAGTGCGGTTGGGAAGAACCAAGTTGGTGTGTTTTATGTCTGTCTTGCAGTGAAACATCACCACACTTATTCATTGCTTTCCCTTATGCAGGGGGCGTATGGAAAACGACATCTAAAGAACTGAGCAATACAGATCAGCTGATGGAAACCACACTGGAACAAAGTTGTAGAAGCTGGTGGAAAAATCCCTCATTATGATGCTTTGATGCTTTCCCTTCCTTGTTTATATATGGCATATGGTGGGCAAGAAACTCAACCATTTTTCAAGATCACAAAATTCCAGCGGAAGTAACTTCTGACATGCTTGTGCAGTGGTCAAGGGAGTGTTAAACTATAAAAAAGATGAAAAGGAAATGAGAGAAAAAAGAACCCAACATTGATAAAAATATCCCTTGGGATTATTTCCATGGAACAAGTCAAGGTGACCCTCCCTTGGGAGGATCCAGAGCAATCTTGTATCTTTCAAATGAGGTGCAGATTTCAATAAAATATGGTCTGGGACAATGCACAAACAATAAATCTAAATTATCAGCACTTTGGGTAGTCCTAAACACAGCGTTGGCTTGGAACATTCCCAAACTACAGATATGTGGGGACTAAAAAATGGTCATAGACTGAGCAACAAACAAGATTTAGATCAAATCTCCTCATTTACATCATTTACTTGAGGCAATCAGAAAACAAATTGAAAGGTTTGGGTTCATTTCCTTCAATCATGTATAGAAGGAGCTGAATAAAGAGGCAGATGCTTTTTCTAAGAGTGTGTTATTCTTGGCTCCAGGAACGCTCATTGAAGAGGAACAGAATGGGAGCCAACTCCCTCAATAGCTCTGGTTTTTGGAAAATATTTTTTTTTTATTGCTTATAAAGCAAGAATGATACATGAATAAGATAAGTGGATAATACAACAACAAATAGCTTTACTCTTTTATGTAAATAATACCTTATGTGTAATTTTGAAATGAATTTTCAACTTAGAAGGCCATGATGTAAGTCCTCCATGGAATGTTATTCAAATATGAATAGAATATTTTTTTTCCTCGAAAAAACAATAATGTATAAGCACATGAAATAGATTTTAATATCTTTGTCATCTTGTATTACAATTCGTTCTTTCTGCACACAGTTATATCATATGCATAGGTTGAATTGACCTTCTTCTAGCCTATTTGAAAATTGATGAAACCTTCTTGACTCGAGTAGGGTCGATGACACATAGGTGTCGGCTTAAACTTGTTGAAGCCCTTGACTGGTTGCAATAACGATGAGATTAAATTAGATATATAATGCTAATTGTTGGTTTTAACATAATCATACCAACATTGGAGGTTGTTAAGAGTATTATTGTTTGCAAAACATATTATACCTATGCATATTTAATTACTTGGCATTTATGGAAACTATGTGCTTTCGACTTCGTTTCTATTTCAACCCCATGCAATCGATTTGATAGTTATATTAGTTATGTGTATTTTTATTGGAAACTGTGTGCTTTCGAGTGCCAATGTGTACCCTTGGCATAACCCAAATTATAAGCTAAACATTAGATATATATTATAAGCTGAGTAGCTTCCTATATATTATAAGCTAAATAGCTTCCTACTAATGTTTAGCTTATAATTTGGGTTATGCTAAAGGTACACATTGATATATTTCCCTCCTTATCACTATATGTTTTTCCATGCATTCTTGCGTAACGATGTCTTGTTGTGAACATGTATGTGAATATTAAAATGACTATTATTTAGCTTGCACGTAAATAAATATCTGGTTACTCACATCCAATGTTTTTTTATCTGGTTAATAGAGCCATCAAGCTCAATCAAATAGTTATTGTTTTACAATTGTTGAGAGCCCTCATGACCTCATTATAAATTACTTTTCACATGAAATTATTTTCATGTTAAGAAATGATATAAAATATCAAATCAAATGTTAAGAAAGGATATAAAATATCAAATCAAATGCTAAGAAAAAACATAAAAATATTAATGAGATTACTATATTTATTGGCCTAACTAAACATTAACCACTATCATCATCATTATATGGAGTGCTACACATTATATTGAATTAAAATTGAATGTTATAATCTATTTGATATTTAATTAAAATTTATTTTATAATTATATTTAAGGTTATCAAATTATATATAGATTAAGCTTTTTATTAATTTATTAAAAAAATCCTACTAAACTTCACAGTTAATCATATATTATAAAATTGATGGAGGGGCATCTAGGCCCAAAGAGACTAGTCATAGATAGACGACTAAAGTTTTTTGGAGGATAGTCAATGACCTCTAGAATTGAAATAGGACCAACAGTTGATAAGGGGAAGCGTTGGGGAAATTTTGACCAACTATGGAAAATGATAGACAATGAGACAAAAGGATGACTGAGTCATAAAGTAGAGCAACGAATCCCATTCATATCTTGAGGATAGAGGGAGCAGGATGATAGAAGAACATTCTTACCAATGAGTTATATGAAGTCGTGAGTCAAGTCGACGATGATGAGAAGATAACTGAAATAAACCTAGGATCTCTAGGAGTGGATTTGTTGGGGTAGTTGGAATAGTTGCAGAGCAGTTACGACGGTTGTTGTAGAAGGCCACATGGAAAATCCTACTGAGGGGAGGTACATGAAGGCTTTAAATGCAGATAGAAGTGCTTGAAAGTCCAAGAAGCTTCTAGAGGAGGGTTGAATGGGACCTTGATCCTGAAAAGCATTTATAAATACCAAGGTTAGAAAGGGGATAGTGGGTTAGCTAGTGTGCCAAAGAAGGATTAGTTTGTTTTGGAGAAGATCATCCCTTCCTTGTAATTGCATTAGCATTTTAAGAACAAACATGGTTAATTCCAACTGAAATAGAGCATAGATTTTGTATTTTATTTTCCTCTTGTAAAGAGATTGTTTAATTTAATTGAAATCCATAATCCTTGGGATATTTGTTTGTGTTGACATGTATTTTTTCTATCGTTCTGTTGTGCACACTAATCTGCAACCTACTTCATTAGCGTTTGCATCACAAATTATACAATTGATTAAAACACTTGGCATGACTTATAGTAAAATTTGTTCTCAAATGAGATCATTCATTAAAATAAGTATTCATATGTGTTTGTACTTGTACATTATGTATTTGATTTTATTTCAATCGATTATGCATCAAATCTGTATGATATATTTTGCATAATAAATATAAGTTATTGATATGATAAATGGAAATTAAAATATCATGTAAATAAAATTGAAAATATTAAAAATTAAATGAATCAAGTTAGTAAGTGGACAAATTTAATATTTATATTTTGATTATTTTTTTTCAAATTGGGGAGGAATTATGTTTTGACCATGACACTGTCTTTAGGATTTTTCATCCATTTTAAGATGACCGAATTACGAAAATTGAGAAAAAAATGAATATAATAGGTTTAAATTAATTCACTCCAAAAAAGTTTTGAGAATATTAATAATAAGTTTAAATATCCCAGATGTGGGTAACCAAGTGGAAAGAAATCCACATGCAATAAAAAACATGGAATATGACCGCAAAGATGATGTGTCGGTGAAGGAATCCTAGGTTGGAAGGAATAGGGAGTTTTAATGCCCACAATGGGAAGTTATTTCTCAGTTGATGCATGAAAATATGAGGGAGTGTGGCTTTAGTGCAGTGCAATACATACAGACTGATGTTGGAGGAAGTAGAATGATGATTTGGTTGCATTTCCATGGAAATCGAAGGGTGTGGTACAAACTACTCATTAGAGGTGATATAAGCATGAAGTTTTTCATAGAGGATGACGATAATGTCAGAGATATGTTCTTTAATGGAAACACGAATGTCTAGATTCAACTTGAGACAAAAGACATTGTTGAAAATACTAGTGTGTTCATTTATAGGGACCAAGAATCAGTAGTTTCACCAAAAGATAGGAACGAGTAGAGGCTCTGGGTTTGGAAAACAAGAGAAAATAGTTAGTGCTACAGAATGGTTGGGAGGTGTTAAATGGCCCCATACTAGATAATATGCAGTTGTTGGGGAGGTTGAAGCCGAGAGAAGAATATCTCAGTGGAAAAGAATCATGGGGAAGAGATCATGGAGGGGATCCCCCAGCACATTGACAACACCATGAGGAAGATGGAGGAAAAGGAATTTGAGTCTTAATTGGATAATGTAATGAACCAATTAGATCATATTGGTCATTAGATAACTTCTCCAAAAAATTCACAACAAACCGCGAAGACAAAGGGATTTTTACTGGTCACTTGAACAAGATGATCAAGAAGGTAATTCCAAACCATAAAAGGGGAGAGGTTTATGATATATTATTATCCTTTACATAATTTACTAGGAAAATTTTTGTTTTGAACATCAAAGAGGTTTAAGTATACTCCAAGTCTCCTAGGCACCCCAACATATGCAAACTAGAACATTTGTTTGACACTTCCTAAGAACCAAGGGTGAGGAAATTAAACTTAGGGATGCTTACACAAATTAAATATCATTTCATAAGTTAAATTATTCTCAAATGTGCAGGTTTGGTAAATATTTTGGAAGATTAAGAGACTACACAACAATAATGGCATTCGAGACTACACACTAAACATTAATTCAGGGCTACCCAAACAGTAGATGTAGGCTACAAATTATCTATTTCAGAAATGGATTGTGTTCATTAACATTTATAATAACATTAAAAATATAAATAACTCAGATTACTTGTGCAGGAGTTTGTTAATAAGAGCTACACTGAAAACTATCAATTTTTAATCAATATCTAGACTATGTGTAGGAAATACACATGAAAATCAGACTTTGTTTGATGGAATTGCAGAAATAAATTCATAAGTATTATATTACATCATATACATCAATTTCAGTCCAAAATGTATCTCATAGAAATCTTAGACATTGCCTCTTTCAACACAAAACTCACAACAAGGGGAAAACATAGATAAATGCTATGGAGTTCTAATGAAGAAATCTCCAATATCTACAAAGGAAATCAAATTTGACTCGATTTGACTTAAAAACCTGCAATAAAACACCATTAATGGCTGAATTCCATAAATCCTTCAATATCACTAGAAGAGTAGTAGGGACACACCTCCCTGCTGTGACTGCACATCTCCCAAGTAAGAGAAGCTTAGAGCTCTAAATTCAAAAGTTTAATTTTCAAAATAAGTGAGATTGATGTGCTGTCCCTCTTTTATAATCTTATTTTCCATAAATATACATTGAAATTGGTCCATATTCCTCAACTATGGTGCCCTCATTCACTATTTTTGTTCATATATATTTTTCCTTTTTTTTCCTAGCTTTTCTTCCTTTTTGCTTTGCTCAACTTTATTCTTATGGAAATTTGCATTTACTTTGGACTCACGTGCCTTCATGATTTTGAACTCCTTGGATAAAATTATCCTCTATAGATTTATTAATTATTTTTGCTTGCTTTATTGCGTTTACTAATCTTCCTTGCGCCTTATCTCTCAAAATCAAGAAACTCCTATCTTCACTGCTTTTCTATTACTTTTCCTTCTTTTCCTGCTTTTGGATGTTTTTTGTCCATATTTTTGTGAGGAGACAACTCATATCCATTATCCTCATCCAATGCACCCTCTTGGGCCCCTAATCCATGGACAAGTCATAAATAATTATTAGAAATATTAAATATTTCAAAATTGTGGTCCATTCTTCTTCCATTATTTTATTTTATTTTACTAGGTAACTATAGATTATAATTAATTCCTTGACTAATGAATTAATTTTATGCTAGGACCCATGGGGGTCTAATGGCCTAGCGGTTTCTCCATGGTGCTATAAAAATTGAGGACATTACAGTCCTCCCCTACCAAAATTTGCTTGTCCCAAAGCAAGTGAAAGTATGTATAATGAAATACTTGTGCACATTTCCACCAAATTTTACAAGCATATTTCATACCCATATGTATCATCTCCATCATATATGAATCCTATGGAAATAGTGTATTTGTCATCCCTATCCATCAATTCATGAATGACCACATTTTTTCTCCTGAAATGGGAGAGAGTGTAGAAGATGAACATGCTCCACTTCATGTAGTTGGCATGGGTTGCAACCTCTTACATGTTTCAATCCTTCATCATTAAGGCATATCCATGATAGCCTCTCACTTACCCTTCTATGAATATTCAAGAAATTAAAGTGAACATTCTACAACAAAACCTCTTATATGGCTATTTTGGAAGCATCACCTTTAAGCATACATAGTGGGAGAAACCTGGTGGGGTACTCTTGGAAAATTGTTGTAACATTTTCTTTATCCATTTGAGAATTATCATCCCCTAGAGGAGACTCCTTTCCATACTTGGGCATATACATGTGTTTTTAAATGAAAGGATATTGTACATGGCACACCATCCTTACCATGCTCAATCATAAGATCAAAATGTAGAACCTCAATCCTTTCAAATTCATATTCAAGCAAAGCCATATGTAGAGACTACTCCACGCAAATCCATAACATAGACTCCAAACCATGAGAGTACTTTTGCAACATCCTACCATGAACCAAAATTTCAACAAAAAGAATAAACTCAATCCTACCATTTGCTTGATGTATTCTCTTCTCATCTAGGGCAGGGAGAACATAGGTGCCTTAGCCAAACCAATGCTCAGGCATGGACATCTAGAATAGTCACATTGGCAACAAGGTTTTTTCTTTGGAAATACCTTTCCTCCAAGTGAACTAGATGATGGAGATGAAGGTGGAGATATATATTTGGAGGGTACTCAACCTTATGTATGTCATTCCTCCCAAGAGGTATTTATGTCCCACATACTTCTACATGAATCTCCCAGCTGAAATAGTTGAGACTAATAATGATTCTTGGGTCCGAATTGAATCTAAAAATTGGGAGGTGTATCCCACTTTTTTCATTACCCTACCCCATGTCAACATCGAGAGAATCATTGTTAGTTTTTCTAATCTAATTAGCTTGATTAAGGTATTTATCTGAAATAATAACAAGTACATCAAGATACACAAGATAGAGAAAACACACAAGACACAAATATTTTCACCAAGGAAACCATAAAGGAGAAAACCCCACAAACTTCCTTAGAATAGTTCTATCACAAAGACTGTATCACAAGATGATCAAACCCAATAAGAAGAAGTCTTTTGCATCTATCTATCTATCCTCCTTCTGTCTCTCTCTCTCCTCATGCGAACTTGAGTGAGCAAGTGTGTGTATAAACGAGGGAGGGCACCTCCCTATTTATAACTTTTAAGTGTGACCTAATACATGACTGGGGTCGAGTACCAATTAGCCTAAGAGGTCTGAATTCTCTTAGAGAGACTCCAAAAATACATTGCATGATGTTACACTAGGGGCTATTTCCCCAACTTACAATGAAGGTTGTACCTCAACAGACTTACAATGAAGGTTGTACCTCAATAATGACATCCCAAAAGGATGAAAACACATCTTTGATGGTGGTACAACAACATACAATGATAATATACATCATAATATCTTCCGAAGTTATAAATACATCAACACTCCCTCTTAACTAGGAAGGTATTATCTCTCTCTCTCTAGAGTCATCAACACATCCGATCCAGTTATCATCACATATTATTCACCATAGTTGTTGCCATAGTCATCGTTTAGTCGATCATTGAATGGTACTATCTATCATCGGAAGTTTCTTCAGAGCCAACCCTTTTTCATGCCCGGTGTAGGTCTAGTCCTCATCATATCCACGAGTAATCCATCACGTAGGTACATGACCATTCTTTACATGCCACTATAATAACCTGCATCTCCTACCCTCATCTCATCGTATCCATATCATCTCTTTGTCCTAGACAAAACAAAAAAAAAACACACATAGAGCACACAAAGCACATCCTAGATGCAGACCACCTACGTTCTATCAACAGAGGAACATGCCAGGATCTAACCTGCTTCTACCACTATTCAAGAATCGCCTTGGAGCACACTAAGTGCATTACGTTTCTCTACGGTCAACCTTCGTTCTACCAACATAGGAGAACTGCCTAGGTGTAGACCAAGTGCCTTGTGACCTCATCATCTTCAATATGGGAACACACACATATAAGGACTAATTACGACTGAACAAAATGCATACCATGTTAGGATATTTTCCATTTAGGTCAAACTCAAAGACTTATTACATCTAAAAAACTTGCATCCAAGATATTTTCTGTATGAAAAACCTTCTAGGATTGATTATGTCCAAGCAACCTAAGTACCATGCTAGCACCTCTTTAACACTTTGGAAAACCTACAAGAATTATTACATCCGAACAACCTGCGTACTACGCCGGGGCTCTTTATTTACACTCGAATAACTTGTACCAAGACTGATTACATTCAACGATAACCTATGAACTTCACCAGGACTGATTACATTCGAGGACAACCTGTAGGACTAATTACTTCTAATCAACCTAGGTACTACACGATGAATCTCTATTTACACTCAGACAACCTATCTCATTTCCCATGTGAGATATCATGCATCTACATCTTCTAGTATCTTGTCATCTTCTAGCATAAAAACACATCAGGACAACCTGCGAGATTCTCCAAGAATAATTACATTCAAGGACAACCTACATGAATGATTATGTCATCAAGAGAACCTGTACCTCCAATTATGCTAGAACTCATAACTCCCTCTTTCGAGGGGTCTCATTTTGGATCACACCAAGTCTTTCTCTGAAGTACTCAAACTTTAATCTAGCTAGAGGCTTGGTCAATACATCGGTTATTTTCCCGTTTGTTGCCACGTACTAGAGATTTATTGCTGCTCTCTGCACCATATCCTTGATATAGTGGAACTTGATCTCTATGTGCTTCGACTTGTTATGGAACATTGGGTTCTCCGACAGCTTCACATAAGTCTGATTGTCACAGAATATACAAGTCGCTTCTAATTGTAGATCAAAAATATCATACAGTAACTTTCATATCCATACTACCTTAGAATTAGCCAAGAAAGGAACACCAAAATCTGGATCAGCTGTATTTAGCGCCGCACATGATTGCTTCATGCTAAACCAAGAGATCATGCCAGATCCCAAATTGAAGCATCAACCTGAGGTGCTCTTCTTATCAGCGGCGTTACCTGTTGTTGATATTACAACATCAGGAGTCATTCTCTATTCTCATGAGTAATATCAATACAGTAGACTTGTGAGTAATACCAACTTCTACAAATATCCTCATGTTGTGAGGTGGTGTATTTTACTGTATAAAGTATAT
The DNA here is from genome assembly GCA_001517045.1 of Pseudotsuga menziesii. Lineage (NCBI taxonomy): Eukaryota > Viridiplantae > Streptophyta > Pinopsida > Pinales > Pinaceae > Pseudotsuga > Pseudotsuga menziesii. The sequence goes on along the minus strand of LPNX010504395.1, from coordinate 54,941 downwards.
ATACTATGTGATGTATGGCTAGTCATGGTCAACATGTGCTACAAGTATCCTTTAGGGATTAGCAACACCTAGAGTGATTTACTTAGCATGTGACTATAGGACCCGGGGTAATACATATGATCATAGGTTCAGATACAATATTATGAGTATGGTATGATACAGAATTAATGAAAACACATATGGACTATAAAATTAATATGAGCACAAAGATGGATAGAGAATTTGAATTGTCCATGTATGCCTCCAAGTGAACTCGAATTAGTAAGACATCGATTGAGTCTTAGTTATGATAAACAAAGTTCAATTAATTAAGGAATAAACTCCTTAATTTATGCAAGTGGTTGTTGAAGATGACATTGATTGAGTTACATTCAGTTCTGTTTAGTTGCATTCAGTTTTGTTCAGTTGTATTCAGTTCTATTTAGTTGCAATTAGTTCGGTTCAGTTGCATTAAGTTATGTTCAGTTACATTCAATTCCATTCAGTTACATGTAGTTCCATTTAGTTCATTCAATTAACAACTCAGTTAGAGAAAGTTAAGGTCAGTGAATTAATTGAGGGTGCATATCTTCTTTGTGAGAGATAATTACAGAGTGCCAACTTAGCACCAAGTCAGTGGGTGGTGCATAAAGATGAGACGATGTTCTTAGTGTTAACAAGTTATTGTAGCATGCAAATATTCGCTACCTCCTTTATATGAATGAATTTGGCTTGTTATTAAAGTATTATTCACTTGGAAAGACCAATGCATTGTTTCATTTGATCTCTCCTCTCTTCTGCTCTCTGATCAAGCAATATGCTATTGTGTTGTAAACATTCTCTGTCGATTATCAATCATACTCTAAGATTGTTTGCTTGGTTTTCTATCCTCCGAATTAGTGGAGGGTTTTCCTAGGGTATATTTTTTGTTTTACAGTTTGATTTATTTATTTCTTTGGATTATTGATGAGATCTATATGCACTGTAATTATGGATTAGAGTTTTAAAATTCAAGTTTCTTCATATTTTCTCAAACACTAACATGGTATCAGAGCAAGGGAATGTAAGAGCTTAGTTTTTCCCATGGAAACTAAATCCTATGTGATCTTGAGGAAGTTCAACAAAATATTGGAGTCATGGCATCGATCTCTGTCCAACTGGAAGACCGACTTGAAGGTGCATCCAACTTCAACACATGGAAGGAAAGCGTGATAAGAATCTTGAGGAGTATTATATAGATGTCTACGTGACCTCAGTGAGTTAGGAGTCTTTATCCAATGCAGGGAAAATTAAAGAGCATGTCAATATGCACCATTTCCATCACTTTCTAGGAGACAAATTTTGTGGAGACATTGAGATCAATCCTTGAGGTATAAGACAAAATGCTTTAAAACCCACTTCCCAAATGGCCTGATTTGGCTTAGTCATGAATGGATTTAGAAAATTTCGCAACTATTTGAGAGATACGATCATGTCTTTGAAGATAAAATTTTCAAAAATCGTATTATGACCGTTTTTCCAAAACTTGATGAATTGGTTGAATGACCGAGGGATTTATGGATTGGATATTATCCGTATACAATAGATTTTCTGTGTAATGAGATCCTATCTCATTCGAAGAAGAGGATGATGATCACTGGAATAATTTTTCCTTGAAGAAGAACATTCGCTCTGGGTTGCATGGGATCTAGTTTCTCCATACAGATATTCACTTACATGCACTCAAATTTGCAAAAATATCAAGATTGAGGGACTCCAGTAATCTCCGCAAGGAAGCAAAGATCAATAGGGAGCATGCAAAACAATAAAAGATAAATACTTGCATTTTTATTATATTCTATTTAGATCTATATGTTTTTTAATGTTTTCATTACAGTCATATAGAGATTCGTATTCATAAGATTAGGAATTGTGAGCATATATGTTGATTGTCTTTCCTTTATTGGCAAATAACAAAATTCATAAGATATGAACATAAAACAAGCATGATTATTTCATAAGATATGAATGTTATGATGTTCATAAAGATATGAATATAGGGTTGCATGATTATTCTGTTGGGTTGCATGATTATATGATGATCATATACTTTTACAAAATTAGATTTTGTTTTATTACAATCTATATTCCCGGACTTGGAATTGTGGTTAGCATATACATTGTTTTTTTCTGTCTATATTGGCATGTTATCAATCTCATGAGTCCATATTTTGTGAGATGATATAGGACTGATATAAGAATTATGTAGGACTGATATATACTCATATAGGACTGATATAAGGCTGAAAATATCCTTCATAAGACATGAGATTTAGGGCTGCATGATTTCTTCATAAGCTCTGAACATATGACTACATGATTGGCTAGATAGAGGGATACATGCTTACCTTTTGAGATATGAACACGGGGTTGTATATTTCTTTCATAAAACAAATTTTTGGACTGATATAGGATTGGATATTAGTACATAAGATTATAATGGGTTATGATAAACAGGTTGGTCAATATCTATACATAACTAGATAAATCTTTATCAGTATATTGAGAGTATTTCATGTGAATAAAATTCATGAGTATGAAATGGTTCAAACCATTAGAATAATTTGTCTTGTAGGGAAAATTAATATTCCCTTACCTGCAAGTAAAGAAATACATGAATGTGGAGTCATTCTGATGGCTGAGCCTGAAAGAGAAAAATTCAAGAGGTTCCCATGTCTTTTGGGAAGAAAACATAATAGATGGCTTAATTTTACTATGATAGATGTGAAGACTCTTGAAGATATTCTATATTATTTACGTTCATGTGTCAAAGAAGGGCTTCAGATATAGATGAGCATAAATTTCCGTAATGGAGGACCCATATTATGTTTCTCACATTCACATGGTGAGAGGGAGTAGCTAGAATCGCTAGCTCCTGAAGAACCAATGTAATTCGTTGATGTACCTCCTGTAAAAAGGAGACCCGCATGATGCTCATAATTCAGAAGGAAGCTCATAATAGTATTCAAGAATATTTTTATGATTCTTATGATTAGAGGTGTGGAAATACCTAGATAATATTTTCCTTAGTTAAGGAAAATGTGCAACAAATATCTTGAAGAGTTTCAGGATGATGGACTATAAATCCACGGCCACACATATAAAGATAAATCTGAAAGTTTATAATTCTTATTTCATACTTGTAGGATCTCAAGTCAGTTGATATGTATTTGGTTAGTCCCAGGTCCCAGGATATGTTATATTCTTTGCATTCTTTACATAGACATGTACAAAGAATATGTTATAGTATCTACTTGGTACAAGTGAATGTGGACTCAAATATGCCTTGGTTAGTGAAATAGAGTTTCAAAGATATACGAAATATTACTAGTATAGTGATTGAGGAAAGATCACATATGTTTCTCTAGATAGAGAATGTTGAAAAGTAATAAATATTTACGAGGGTTTTGGTCAGTTATACCTGAGACATGGTACATATCCAAAGATGAGAAACATTTCCAGCATGCTTACTAAGCCTCTATCTAGGACAAGCTTGGTATGGTACATAAATACTCCTCTAGTTGAAGAGGGAGTAGTGATGTGTCTTCATAGGCGATAGCAAATAAAGTCCTCACCAGTTAGTCATGGTACATGACTAAGGCATCCAGGGGCTATGATATCTTGTGGAGAGAATCCACATGAGCAAAGACATAGTCAAAGTCTCATAAACTATTGATACTCAAGAAGAGTTATAGTATCATGACTGTTAGAGACTAGTTAAAGCTCTTAGAGAGGTAGTTGGGGCGTTGCAATATAAAGAAAAGGATCACTGAGAAAGTGATCATGAATTCAAGAACATCATAGAGAATGGCAATCTCACATAGAACTTCTCCAGATAACAGAAGATTCAACAAATAAAAAAATGTTGAAGAGTGAAAGAAAACATAAGTACTTCCTTTCTGCATGTTATTAGACATTTGTTGCATAATGTTTTATGTGATGGATTTAAAATTCATGGTTTCTAGTTTAGAGAAACTTTATCCTAGATTAGATCTAGATGATGCTACTATGTGTAAGTAGTAGGTTGGTCTTTGAGAAGACCTATTGTATTTAATGCTTACTATTAGGCATATGTTTGAGTACCTTTGAGGTACATTAGAATAAGCTCTTTATTGTATTTGATACATGGAGAGCATATTTTGATTGTGTTATCCAACTATTGTTTTAGCCTGCGATAAGCGATGTAAATTAAAACTAGTACTATAAAATCTCGGTGTATTGCGACTAGTACTACAAAAGATAACCGTGTATTGCGACTAGTACTACAAAAGCTAAGTGTAATTTGTGGCTAGTATTACAAAATCTAAGTGTATTGCGGCTGGTTATACAACAACAAGATGTATTTCAAAAAGTACTACAGAAGAAAAATGTGTTTTGCAGATAGTACTACATACTGAGGAGTAGTGTAGCTTAGGAAGTTACCTACTAGGGTGAAAGACTTGACCCTACAGTTATTAGGTGTTAATAGGTAATATATTTGAAATACCCTATGTGTGTTATGATAAAACACATTGAGATGAAGTTTTACTTCATTGAAGTCATGGTCATGTAAAAATGAATTCCAATACATAGCTATTGATGAGAAGATTGCAAATTTGTGACAAGCCTCTATCTATAACGAAGTTCCAACACTTCCGAGATACGCTTGGTATGACAGGAAAATCCTTGTATGCCAGAGAATGTCTCCCTCGATGAGAGGGAGTGTTGATATTACAGCATTAAGAGTCGTTCTCCAGTCTTGTGAGTAATATACAATAGACTTGTGAGTAATATAAAGTACTACAAATATCCTCATATGGTTGAGGTGGTGATGTTGTAAAGCTTGTGTATAATATCAAGCCGAGTCTTGTGAGTAATATCAAGACAATATACTTGTGAGTAATATCAAGTTCTACAAATATCCTCATGTTGTAAGGTGGTGTACTTTACTGTGTAAATTAAATATACTATGTGATGTATGGATTGTCATGGTCAACAGGTGCTACAAGTCTCCTTTAGGGATTAGCTACCGCTAGAGTGATTTACTTTAGCATGTGACTATATGACCTCGGGTAATACATATGATCATAGGTTTGGAAACAATACTGTGAGTATGATATGGTATAAAATTAATGAAAACAAATATGAACTATGCAGAGAAAATTAATATGAGTACAAATATTGATAAAGGATTTGAATTTCCTATGTATTCCTCAAAGTGAACTCGAATTAGTAAGACATCTGTTGAGTCTTAGTTATGATAATAAAAGTTTAGATAATTAAGGAATCAACTCCTTAATTTATGCAAGTGGTTGTTGAAGATGACACTAACGGATTTACATTCAGTTCTGTTTAGTTACGTTCAGTTGCATTTAGTTGTGTTCAATTGAATTTATTTTTGTTCAGTTGCGTTCAATTCTATTTAGTTACATTTAGTTTAGTTCAGTTACATTCAATTAAATTCCATTCATTTACATTCAATTCCATTCAGTTACATGCAGTTCGATTTAGTTCAGTTCAGTTCATTCAGTTAACAACTTAGTTAGAGACAATTAAGATCAGTGAATTAATGGAGGGCACATATATTCTTTGTGAGAGATAATTATGAAGTTCCAACTTGGCACTAACTCAATGGGGGGAGCATGGTTAAATATGATACAATGTTCTCAGTGTTAACAAGTTACCGAAGCATGCAAATATTCACTACCACCTTTTTATGACTGAATTTGGATTGTTATTAAAGTGTTATGCACTTGGAAAGACAAATACAATGTTCCATTTGATATCTTCTCTCTTGTGCTCTCTGATCAAGCAATCTGCTATTGTGTTGTAATCATTCTTTGCCGATCATCAATCATACTCTAAGATTGTTTGTTGGGTTTTTTATTCTTCAAATTAGTGGAGGGTTTTCCTAGGGTATATCCTTTGTTCTATGGTTTGATTTATTTATGTCTTTGGATTATTGATGATATCTATCTGCACTATAATTATGGATTAAAGTTTTAAAATTCAAGTTTCTTTATATTTTCTCAAACACTAACATCTGCCCAATCTGAATCAACATAACCATGCAGGTTAATGTTCTAATTTGCATCATACTTGAGCCCATAATCCACTGTACCCTTTAGGTACTTCAATACATGCTTTGCAACAACCAGGTGAACATGTCTTGGATCCATCAGGAGCTAGCTTAGGGCATTCACAACAAAGTATCTGATGGTCTTGTATTTGTTAGGTACATCAATGATCCAATCATCTGATGATACATGGTGGCATCAACCAACTCTTATGAAGCATCACATAGAATATTCAAGTTCGATGCCATAGGTGTGGTGTTGGGGCGCATACTCCATGTTTGGGTAACTCCGCGGTTAATTAGAAAGTTTTTAAGTAGAGTTACGGGTCAAAACAGTCTTAGGGGTGTCGGGGGAAGTTAAAACTCCTTTTTTGTAATAAAACCCTTGGTTGAAATCCAAGGTTTAGGGTTTTGGGTGCCCATGGTTTTGTAAAAATGCGCAGTATAAATAAGCACTTTTGTAAAGAAGATAGGTTAGGTTTTATGATGAAAGAAAGATTAAGGCGAAGCTAAGGTTCATTTTGTAAGGAAAGGTTAAGTCCCAGCTGTGTGCGTGGACGATCTCTGCAGCTGTGTGCGCAGAGGGTTTTTGTAAAGAGGATTGAGGAAAGACCTGCAGCTGTGTGCGTGGCTTTTTAAGGATTGAAGGGATCTGCAGCTGAGTGCGCAGATCAAACTGTGGTTTTGTAGCAAGTTGAATAGAACACAGTTTGTGGATGTAACCCCTACACTGGGGGTGAACCACGTTATATCCGGTGTTGTGGTTTCTTGTGCTGTTTCTGTTTCTGTTGTCTTTTATGCATTAATAACTGTATACATCTAATAAGTTAGATCACTGCTAATATTTAGCTTCGCTGTGAATTCCCTGTAGTGGGTTGACCAAGTCACGACTGTTAATTTATGTGCGAAGTTGTATGTGAATGAATGGTAAAGCATTATAATTATTGATTAATAAGGTCATTAAAGGCTAAGGTACAGTAATCCCCCTCTCTGCTTGCAGAAACCTGACTTTGCGGCACCCCATAGCTGTTTCGGGTGAGACTGCAACCTGCGCGCAGGTTGTTGCCGAAAGGGCCAACACTGTGGGTCTTTTGTTGGTGCAACACTAAAGGATTAAACCCGGGTCTGCCCTATTGCCCAACAAATTGGTTCCGTTGCCGGTTGAACTCAGTACTTGCTCAAGAGGGGTTTACATCGTACCTCAAGGGCTATGTTCTGGAGGCCCTCTGTGAAGGAAATCGGTGATTGGTTTGCTGAGACTTGTCTGAAATTTGCGCAGCAAGAGAATACGAATCCATGTCGAAGTGCAAGTGACTTTTTACAAAGGTATGTTTTTTGTGATGCTTATGAAATTTTCTTTGGTAGCATCCACATAGAATTGCACCAGTGGTTGTCTAGGTTAACAGAGAGGAGGATGAACTTTCAAGCTCAACGGATTCCTATGTGGACCCCCGCAAGGGTCAATCTTGTGCAACACGTGAACAACGAGGTATCCCGCGTTGTTGACTTCTGGACGACGCGAATGTTGGAAGCCTTTGTGACAGAGTTTGCCATTGACGCAAGCACTTCTTTCAGCGAAGCTGAACGGTAGTTTTTCAAGGGCCCCCGTGGTAAGTTTTTAAATTCCTTAAGCTTGAAGATTAAAATACTATTGGTTGAAAAGGGTATATTATTATTTGAATCAGACTGTTAGTTTAGTAGTAGTACTAACATATGTTTGCAAGTGAGAATACCTTCGACGCGCAAAGTGGGTTACCGCGAAGTGAGAAACGATACAAAAGAGATTTTGAGTCATACTCCTCAGGTCAGACCACTGCACATCCCCCTATAAACCCTCAATAGCCAGACCCTGAAGATAACCCTTCGGTAGGCAACCCTCCCGTCACCCCACAGCGTCGCTTTGTTACCCCTAAAGTTCGGTCGCAGTGTGACAGGAAACCAAGTCCGAGTATTCCAGTCACAGGTCAATCTGCCCCCGTAAACCCTCCCCCCCGTCAACGTCTTGTCCCCCTCCCAACCCTGCCAGAACCACCATGGCCCACCTAGTTGATGACATTAAGCTACCCATCTTCAAAGGCACGGGATCAGAAGATCCAGAATAGTTCTGGTTTTTGTGTGAGGCCGTCTGGCACGCGAAGGGTATTACAGACCTGGATGTGAGAACCGCGCAGCTCATTAATTCCTTTCGCGACCGGGATTTAACCTGGTTCATGAAATTCTCCAGTAATCAGCACCCCACTTTGCATGAAATCAAGGCAGCCATCACTAAGGAATTTAAGAAACTAAAATCCGAATCGTAGAGTATCACTGAACTCAAAGAGATTCAACAGCGGCGCGGTGAATCTGTGTGGGACTTTGACCAGAGATTCAAAGTTCTACTAGACCAAGTCAGCTTCACCATTAGTCCGGCGCAGCACAAGGAATGGTTTATTGGAGCCTTATTGCCGCATATTAGAACTCCGCCCATGCAACAGAAGGTTGCTGACCAGCAAGAGGCTCTGGAAATCGCAATGAAGCTCGAGACTGCCCTTGTCGGAGATGATTCTGGTATTGCTCAAATCCAAGCGCAGCTGGCGGCGATGGCCCTGGAGCTTCGTGACATGAAGAAAGCTAAAACTAGTTGAGAGGAGGTCTGGTGTACGCAATGTCGGTCCGAGGGTCACGATAGGGACCAGTGTCCCATGGCCAGAACTTACCTAAATACGGGCCCGCCCAACCAATTCAATCCCGGTGTTCTATATTGTGAGATATGTCGAACCTCTGGCCAGCACCGCCCTGAGCACTGCCACCTTCTTCAGAGATATGTTCAAGCTCCCAAAAACCCCTACTGCCAGTTTTGTAAGTCCATAGGGCATAATGAAGAAGAGTGTCGAAGTTACGACCTTATGCGAGAGCGCACCTCTGACGCCTACCGAGTACACAATGAGGCCCAGAATAATGATGGCTATGGTTATCGCGGTGGCGCCTCTGGAAGAGGTGCTTTCGGCGGTCGCGGCTGTGGTGGGATGACTGGAAGAGGTAGAGGCCAGATGGTGTGTTACAATTGTAACCAAGTTGGCCAATTGGCTCGCGACTGTCGGAACCCCACTACAACCTGTCGGTATTGCCGCGGAGTGGACCACGTGATTGAACAGTGCCCCCAGCTCCTCGAAAAGATTCAGGATAACAACCGTGGCCCTACCCCAAATATTCAATTGATTTTCGTTGAGCAAAGACCTGTCGCAGCCCTCAATGTGGTCACCCGGAGTGGAGCTACGACGCATATTCAAAACAAGCCAACGCAACCTGTCGCGGTGTGCGTACGTAAGGCCTCCGAGAAAAACCCCGTACTTGATCCTGCGAAGGACCAAGCACCAGCCCAAGAGGCCCAGTGCGATATTGTTGATCCTGGCACAGCAGAAGTACCTACACGACAACCTCACCAGGCGTCGCAGCCACAAGAGGCCTCGACGGATAAAGTAAGTACACTCTCCTCTTTCTTGCAGAGCTGTATGAAACTCTTGCGGAATCAGAATGCTTTAAAAGAACTACAAAAAGTTCTTGCTGTCACAGACCCTCAGAGAGGAATTGATCAGGAGAAAACTGTTAGCCGTGTCCGAAGAATGGGAAGGGAAATGAGATTGAACGTTCAGATAGGGGAATATGATATGACTGATGTCATTTTGGATCTTGGATCAGACGTTAACGTCCTACCCAAGCAGACCTGGGGACAAATGGGAAAACCTTCCCTGGTTTGGTCACCTATACAACTGCGACTAGCTAACCAGCAAAGGATTGTACCTCTAGGGAGACTTCTTAGTGTTCCAATAGACATTGATGGGGTCAGTACTCTAGCAGATTTTGAAGTTATTGAGATCATTGATGACAGTAACCCCTATCCCGCCCTGTTGGGAATTGAGTGGGCCATGGCCAATGCTGCAATCATCAACCTTAAGAGGATATAGATGACCTTCGAAGGAAATGGTATGCGCATTATCATACCCCTCGACCCATCCCAAGGAGAAAGATATACAGAACCACTCAGAGATGAAGCGGAGCAGGATACTCTAGACCACATCTACAACATCACAGCAAAGGATGCAGATTATGTCGAGCCTGACGATGATGGTGTAATGGATTGGAAATGTGATAGCTCCTGCATGTCTGATTCAGACGACGGTCTGGAGAATTGGCAGAACCGACTGTATGAGCTACATGGCCACAGATGCGCGCAGATCACTCAGTCTCTTAGATGCCTTAGTGCACATCCTAGAGAGTTGCCTGCATCTGTTGGGATAACAGTCCCTGGAAAATTTATTGCACATGTGTCCGACCGAGTACCTCAGTCACAAAACACCTAGACTCTGAACACAACACTATAAGCTACAGCAGCACGGGGGACCGATCCTAAAAAGTCTCACCCCAGTCGGGGAACCTGCCAGAAATTCCTGCGCCCCAGATTCCTAAGCCAAGCTCAAGAGATGCGAGGTAAGTTCAAGGGGCCGAATATCCTTCAGGGACATTTGAGGTATTACTATATAGCAGGGGAAAACACACCTCGCAAGGAGAGGATGCATAAGTTTGTGCATATCTTGGAACCCATAATGAAAAATTGGCATATGAAGGTTGAGCTCCGACACAGCATTGTTGATAGCTTTTTGATAAAATTTTCTATTAACAAGAGTGATCCTGTTTTTGATATAGCTTTCCACGACAAGGTCGATGATGATCACTCAGGAAGTGAATCCCAAACCAAGGGGCGGAGCCAATACGCCAGTCCCTCAACCCTAATAGTCATGTCGCAGATATTACCAGGTCGGATCGAAGGGCACTATTGTGCTGAGGTTGCTTATTGTTCCGAAGTCTCAGCCATCCTTCTGCCGAGGCCCAGAAACACAACGAGGCTCAAAATCCGACCGTTGGGAGGCATCCAAAATGGCGGCGGTAGTGCTTTAAGTGCCTTAAATACCTGTACTAAGAAGATTATCGAAAATCGGGTAACAGTTGGACAAGATTTCCGTAATATTTGGCACCTTCAATGCACCGTCCTGCCCGATGTGATTGATGGCGTGTATAAGAAGATGCCTAAGCCAGGGAAGATTGTATTCTGCATTTCGTCAAGTTTTCTGAGTGAACCCATGACAACAGAAAGACAGATCGACGACTTAGTAAGAGAATTCGAGCAAGAGGGCCTGATAGCCTGCTCTAATCGGCCGCCTGCTTCTGTTCCCGGTGAAGACGCCCAACCAGCACCACCACGGCCGATGTAGACTTGGTCTGCTAGAAAAAAGTGCAGAACTGAAGTCCGCTCCAAGCTCAACCAAGATCGGCAGGGGCGAACAGGGTAAACGCCAGTAGCACCTCCTATGGATCCCCCCGGTTCAACATAGGTACCGGCCGGGGATAGGGAGAACATTGCACCTCCACGGCCACCTTATCTCCGACCTATTCGCCCAGATGCCAAGATTCCCCGACGGACAAAGCAAGTCACATTAACCACACCTTCGCTACCATCAGGAGTTCAGCTGGTCGAAAGTATGACATGCAAGATAGATCGGCTCAAGTACAGCGACCACGACACAAATGATCATGGCAAGTTTCCCCAGTTTGCACCGGCCGAATACTTGCACTGCGTCAACTACCCAGAACATGATGTACCCCTACTGGAAGTGCAACCGTGGGCTGCGGGCCTGGATAACACTGGCCTACTCAAGGTGCTTGATATTCCACATTTCGGTCGCGGCATACAGGTGACTATAGTGGCCAAACAGTTGCTTGCGTTAGTGCATGGCAGCTATTTGTGGATAGGAGACCAGCGAATCCCCATTGATGCCGCACTCATTAATAAGATCACAGGGTTATCTATGGCAGGACCTGATCCGGGGGATGAATTTCCCTCAAAACATGAGGATACAAAGCTTGCGCAAACTATGAAAGAGCGGTTTGGCCTGACCAAGGGGAAACGGGGATATCACACCTCCGCGATCCAGGACCAGCCTATTCACTTTGCAGCTGAACTCCTAGCCTGCAAAATCATCCGAAAATGCAGGCCTACTGAGGTACCCGCTCCAGTTATCCGGATTGCCATGAACTGCGCCGAGGGATACACTTACAACTGGTCCGCATATCTTGCAAGGGAATTCTTGGAGGATGTTTGCGATGCACAGGAAAAAAGTAGACCTTTTCATTACTCCTGGTTGTTAATACTTATTGCATTAGTTGGGTGGAAACAACCCACCGAAGCTCAGTTTGTCGAAGTAAACCCAGGCCGGCCGAGGCATTAAGATATGCCTCCCTCTGGCTATCCTCGAATAAGGAAACTCAACAAATGATGAACAATATGTTCATCTGTTATGCCATGAGTATTCACATGGAGACTCTGCGAACACCTCGGCTTACCAATGAGTTGTTCTCTAAATATGAGGGTGCCGCGCACTTCAGGGCTGATCTTCATCATGTGTTCATTCAAGCCCGTGCCGATCCACGACATCGATGGTTTAAATTACCTTATGTAGTAACCGAATTAGATGTCACGGGCATTGTTCAGCTATGGCCAGCTGAGTGGTTGCAAAACGTCAGAAAAAAACCCTCTATCCCCATTCCCCTAGCTACAAATATTGGTGCAGGTCCCAGTCAGGCGCAGTAGCAAAACCCATTAGAAGATAGCGAAGACCTGAGTGATTCGTAGATGAATGGCGATGGCCAGGATGGAGATGGCGGCCAGGATGATCAGGATGAGGACTCGTGCAAGACTCTATCAGATCCTAGCCCATCAACCAAGCGCAAGTCACCAGACGTAGCAGAGGTAAGTAAGTCGCAGTCCCGCAAAAAGTCAAAAGCGTCGAAGGACAAAAATATTGAAGAAGATGTCACTATAACGTTGGATGAGCTGGAGCAGGCTCTAGAAAAATCTACTGGGACGCTTACCAAAAAGTGGTCCGAGTTTTCCCAAATGCATCTTGCCGGGCTCACAGGTATAGCAAACAGGGTTTCAGAGCTAAAAGAGATAGCGGCAAAATCAGTAACCAGTCCTGCCACAAGCAGCACTACAGCGGCCGCGCAACAGGATCTTAGGCAATGGCCAACCAGAGATAACCGAGGTCAAGTATCAAGCGCAGCTCTGACACTGACCAATGCAGATTCCCGGTCCCAGATGAATATGACTGTAGAGATCGATTATACAAAGATGACCATGTCAGAATTGCACCTCTGCCAGCTAGCAATTACAAAGGAGATCCATGCACGATATCAATTGTCCCGAATCCAATTGGATGACACTATCAAGAAAAACCAAACTGTCACAGCACAACTAGAAGAAGTGGCGAAAGAGAAGATAGATGCTGAACATAAAACAACTACACTTCTGCAAGTATTGGATGAGGCCTGTCGGAGTCTTTCTGATCTTGACCTGCAAGGTGCGGAGGAACCAACACAGAGAATTGCTAAGCTGAGAGACTATGCCCAGTAGTCTCGCAGTGAGATTGACAGGTTGAAGACAGAACATCAGCACCAGATCGCAGAACTTCAATTGCGCATCCTTCCTGAGACTCCCCCAGAGGCCCGGGAACAACGCCATAGGGACATCAAGGCTTCAACAGCAAAAATATCAGATAATACAGCCAGCGTCGCCAAACTACTGGAAGACAACATTGAAGCTTGGGCGAACCTCCAAGACCATCCAGATGTCGGTAAGATCCAGGAATCCATCAAGATACGCCAAGCCGAATTAGATGCAGTCAGAATAGAAATCAAGACGCTGCCACCTATGCAGAAGATGGCTAAAGTGAAGCGCAGCAAGGAACTTCAGCAGGAAATTGAATCCTGCAGGACAAGGGTAACGCTGCTGGAGAATTCGCTCCAGCCCCTGGTTGATGAAGCATTGGAATTAAGTAATACTGCAGAAAGCCAGCTCAAAGTTTTGAAGAGCTATGACAGTTTTGCACAGGAACGGGCTAATACAGATTCATCTTCAGTGTTACAAGAGTTGGTGGAAAAGGAAAAAGCAGCTGACGACATACTATATAACCTCAACAGTCGCTTCAGCACCCTTGCACAGAAAATTCTCCCACCAGAGACATCGCAGGGTGTCCCGGGACGGGCCACTAGTGAGTCTTAGGGGCCATTAGGGGCGCATACTCCATGTTTGGGTAACTCCGCGGTTAATTAGAAAGTTTGTAAGCAGAGTTACGGGTCAAAACAGTCTTAGGGGTGTCAGGGGAAGTTAAAACTCCTTTTTTGTAATAAAACCCTTGGTTGAAATCCAGGGTTTAGGGTTTTGGGTTCCCATGGTTTAAGACCATGGTTTTGTAAAAATGCGTAGTATAAATAAGCGCTTTTGTAAAGAAGATAGGTTAGGTTTTATGATGAAAGAAAGATTAAGGCGAAGCTAAGGTTGATTTTGTAAGGAAAGGTTAAGTCCCAGCTGTGTGCGTGGATGACCTCTGCAGCTGTGTGTGCAGAGGGTTTTTGTAAAGAGGATTGAGGAAAGACCTGCAGCTGTGTGCGCAGGGGCTTGCTGCCGTGTGCGCAGGGGCCTGCTGCTGTGTGCACGGATTTTTAAGGATTGAAGGGATCTGCAGCTGAGTGCACAGATCAAACTGTGGTTTTGTAGCAAGTTGAATAGAACACAGTTTGTGGACGTAACCCCTACACTAGGGGTGAACCACGTTATATCCGGTGTTGTGGTTTCTTGTGCTGTTTCTGTTTCTGTTGTCTTTTATGCATTAATAACTGTATACATCTGATAAGTTAGATCGCTGCTAATATTTAGCTTCGCTGTGAATTCCCTATAGTGGGTTGAGCAAGTCACGACTGTTTATTTATGTGCGAAGTTGTATGTGAATGAATGGTAAAGCATTATAATTATTGATTAATAAGGTTATTAAAGGCTAAGGTACAGTAATCCCCCTCTCTGCTTGCAGAAACCTGATTCTGCGGCACCCCATAGCTGTTTCGGGTGAGACTGCAACCTGCGCGCAGGTTGTTGTCGAAAGGGCCAACACTGTGGGTCTTTTGTTGGTGCGACACTAAAGGATTAAACCCGGGTCTGCCCTATTGCCCAACATGTGGCTATCACCTTGCAGTCTAGCATTTTGAATCTCTTCAAAATATCCACTACATACTTTCCTTGACCAAGGAAAATCCCATCCGTACTCTACCACACCTCCATTCCTAAGAAGTAGTGCATCATGCCTAGGTCTTTCATTTTGAACTCAATATAAAGTCTCCTCTTTTCATATTCAATGAGTTCATCCTCTCGTTTCAGGAACAGGTCATCGACATACAACAGGAGCATCACTTGTCTTTCACATTCAACCTTAAAGTAGAGGTTGGCCCTCCTCTTTACTTTTAGTATGGCATAGGCTCATCAGAAATCTATCCATCTTGTCCTCACAATGTCCTTAGTGTCTATTTCAGTTCATGCAATGGCTTTCAATTTTCACACATGAGTTTTCTTTTCATGTGTATCGAATCCCAGTGGTTGTTCTACATACACTTCCTCCTTGACTACACCATTCAAGATTGCTTTGTTGACATGCATATGGTGTATCTTCCATCTCATAACTGCAACCAATGAAACTATATATCTAATGGAAGTGTACCTCACTATTGGTACAAATGTCTCCTCGTAGTCTATGCCTTCTTTATGTCAAAATCCTAGTGCTACTAATCTTTCCTTGTATTTATTTATGCTTCCATTTGTTGCAAGCTTAATATTATATATCCACTTCAAAGTCACGACAGACTTCCTTTCCAGTCTTGGAACTATCTCCCATACATCATTCTTCATAATTGACTGATACTCCTTGATCATGGCATCTTTCCATTCTTTCTTTTTTACAGCCTCTTCATAGGTGGAAGGTTCCTTGTCAATGATGTCAAAAAGTAGGGCCACATAAATGTTGAAAGGGTTTGGTATATTCCTTTCTCTATGCAACCCTTCTGGAGCACCATACATTTCTGCTTCTAGTATGAGCTCTCATGCCCATGTTGGTTTCCTCTTGTGGGAGTAATTCTCGTGAAGTGTCTCTACAAGATCTTGTGGTTCTTCCATTTCATGATCTTCATGGCCTTCTGGAATTGATTCTACAATTTTTGCACCTCAGACTCTCATTATTTCTGTTTCCTTCACCTATTCAATAGGTATCCTCTTGGATCTAGAGTATGTCGAGTCATCATCAAAGGTTACAACTCTACCTTTGTTGATCTTCTTGAATCCTGGGAAGTATATTTGGTAGGCCTTTGATGTATCACTATATCCTATGATTATACTCTTCCTCCTAGAATAATCGAGCTTGGTCCTCTTCTCCTTTGGGATATGTATGTACACTAGGAAACCAAATATTCTGAGATGGCTGACTTCTAGTTTCTCTCTTGAGGAGCCTTTTTTCAAGTACTCTATGAGGAGTAGGGATTTGTACATACACAACTGTCCTATCTTCTTCCTCCCAAAGGTGCATTGGAATATCTTGGTCATGTATAATTTCTTTCACTACTTCCATTATGGTTCAGTTCTTTCGTTTCACAACTCCATTTTGCTAAGGATTTTATGGAGTGCTCAACTCCCTCTTAATCCCAGACTCTCTATAGAGTTCCTTTAATTCTTTCGAGGTGAATTCACCACCATTATCTGACCATAGAGTCTTGATCCTCCTTTCAGTGTGGTTCTTGACCAAGGAATTGTATTCCTTGAACTTACTAAATACTTCATTTTCCCCTTTCAAGAAATATATCCAAGTCTTATGTGAGAATCATCTATAAAGGAAACATAGTACAAATACTTGCTTAGTGAGCTGGAAGACATGGGCCAACATACATCTTAGTGTACTATCTCTAGTATTCCTTTAGCTTTACTTTTACTGCTGGGAAATGTCTTCTTTGTATTGTTTCCTTGTGCACATCCTTTTTAGATGCCTTCATGCTTTTCTTAGATTACTGGAAGTCATGAGAGTGCTTTGCTTGCTATCGGTAGTGCACATGTGAAATCCTTCAGTTCCATTGTTCACTTGGCTCTACTGACTCATGAACCAATGTTGGTTTAGGATGTCCCTTTAGTTTGTACAAGCCTCCATCTTGTTCTCTAGTCACTGTTGCATCATCTATTATGTTTCCTTTAGGACATATTATAACTTGGACATCAACAAATGCAAATCTCATTCCCTTTCCATCCAGTGCAGAGATGGAGAGAAGATTCTTCTTCAATATTGGAACATATAACACATCCTTCATATTTAAATATTTTTTGGAGTCTAGCTTGTATGAATCTTCTACACTTTCTTTTATGGGGTATTGATAATCATCCCCAAGTTTCACATTGTGAGGTGACTCATGCTCTGGCATATTAATGAATGATTATTTGTATCATGTCATGTGTTTAGATTCCCCACTATCCATAATCCAATCATTGCCTCCATGTGAGATAGTGCTCGTAAGTGTTGATATCAAGACATACTCTTCATCTGAATCATCCTTCTCTCTTCTGAATCTTTTTTTTGTTGGTTCAATGTCTTCAATGGTATGAGCATGATATCATCACAATCTCTCCTTCTTCTAAATTTTCTTCAACTGCTTTAAGTTGTTCCTTGATTTGAGCAACCCTTGTGAAGTAGGACTGTATAGTCTCTGAGTTCTGTATCTTCACATTATTTAGCTGGTTCCTCAATGTCATCTTCTGATTGCTGTTCTTTCCTTCGAACATATTTGTCAAATAATCAAATACTTCTTTCAGTGTCTTAAAGGATGACACATGGGGGATGAGGTGATCCTTAATAGAATCTGCAATGGTTCTCTTGGATTTAACCAAGTTCTTCTTATGCGTAGCCTTAACCTCATATCCCTCCATATCTAGAATTTTTCCACTGATGTGCTGATACAAATCATTCTCTTTAAGGATCAGGGATATTATGTACTTCCATGCTCGAAGTTTATCAATCCCTCCAAGATTGTCCTCAAGATGAGTATGGTGAGTCATATTTTCAAATGAGCTCCTTAAATGAAAATAAAAAATATTCAGATCTTACTGATTTGAGGCATCCGACCTAGTTCTAGAGATGGATAACCTAGGGTTTGTTAGAGAAACCCTAATTTTCCAAACTAGGAATTTGGAAATTCTGTATGGACAGAAATATGCACCTCCTTGAGGCAAGTTTCTCAACAAGGTAATTTTCTGAAGATTGAGGTGGGAACCCTCCGAAACATGATACCTGTGGAAATTGAACCCAGTGATAGAACAATTTTACTCACAACAATTATCAATTGTACATGCAAAATCACTCACAAAAGAGACTGAATATGGAGCTGAACACTAAACTGTATTGAATAAGTGTACAATAGCCAACCCTGTAACATGATAGGTTGCTGCATTAAATAATTACATAAGGGATTCGAATGCATGAGGAGGCAATTCGAATCTAGTCAAAAGCAGGCTTACTAAAATTAAGCAATTCCCCCATAGGTGCAAAAAGTAGTTTCCAAATCAGCTAAGGAGCTCACGAATTGGCAAAAGCACTTAGGCAAGATAAGAGGTGATGGAAGGAAAAATCATACATGCTTTTCATAGGAGAAAAGAGTGGAGGATGTGGAGGACAAAAAACTAGTTAACCTCACCTAGTCAAACTTTCCCAATTGCCTTAAAGCACTGAAAAAGCAAGCAATAAAGCAGGAAAAGCAGAAGGGCGCCTAGGAGGCCAGGAATAAAGCAGATTTGATTCCTTGAGGTTTCCCAAGTGCTCCATGAGTCAAAATAGGCAATTTTGACCACTATGGATAGGTAGATGACAACTTGCATAAGGTGGAATCATGAAACTAGGAAAATAAGACAAAAATGATTAATTTAATGTCTAACGTAGCTAACTATGGGTTGATTATTCTAACAACCCCCCTTAAGCTTGAATTATGAGTAATATATCAGAAAATTATAGGGCCTAGCAATAAGGCTCAGTCACCCTTTACATACTACATGTCCATTTAAACAAGGAAAGAGGCAAAAACCACATGGGAAAATCCTCCCTTAAACATGGGCTGTAAAACAAAATTTGGAAATCTTGTCTTCACTCATGCTTCACAGCATGATCAGCAATCCCCAGCAGTGATTTGAGATTGCTGAAGGTCTTCTCACAAAATTCTTTGGTGAAGATATCAGCTACTTGTTTTGAAGATGAACAGAAGAGTAGGTGAATGGTGCCATCATGCACAAGCTCTCTGATGTAGTGCATATGGATCTCAATGTGTTTGGTTCTCTGCTTCTGAATTGGATCATTGCAGATTTGAATGGTACTCTGGTTATCAAAGTAGATGGTAGTTGAGTACTCTGATTCGAAGCAACACTCTCCAAGTAACCCCTGCAACCATAAACATTGAGTTGCTGCATTTACAACTCCTCTATACTCTGCTTCTGTAGATGAGAGTGCAATGGCACTCTGTTTCTTGCTTGACCAGCTGATTGGCCCTTCTGCAAGCATGAACACATATCTTGATGTGGACTTTCTGTCTGTTCTATCACCTGCTCAATCACTGTCAGTAAACCCAATCAAATCAAGATCATATTTTTCTTTATAGAAGATCCCATGTGTCCTTGTTCCCTGAAAAAAGTTAAGGATACTTTTGGCTTCTTTCCAATGGATATCATGAGGCTGATACATGTATCTATAAGCCACACTTACTGCATAATAAAGATCAGGTCTAGTATGTGTAAGATACAACAAACATCCAATCAATTGCCTATACAGTGTATTGTTTACCATAGGTGAAGAATCAGCTTCTTCCAACTTCACTCCTGAAAGGAGAGGAGTCTTGCTTGGCTTGCAATCCTTCATTTTGAATTTGTTCAGCAAATCCAAGGCATACTTGGACTGGTGCACCTTGATTCCAGCTTTGGTTTGAGCAATCTCAAGCCCCAAGAATTGGCTTAAGAGCCCCAAATCTGTCATGGAGAAGGCTTGGTTCATTGCACCCTTCAAGGAAGCAATCTCATCCTTTGAGCTTCCTGTAATGAGAAGGTCATAAAAATATAACAAAATGATCATTAATGAACCATTAATTAACTTCAAATAGACATTTGTATCTGATTTGCACCGAACAAAATTCAGTGATAGCAAGAAGCTATCAATCTTTGCATACCAAGCCCTGGGGGCTTGCTTTAGCCCATACAATGACTTTCTCAACCTGCACACAAGAGATGGGTTAGTAGAAAATCCTTGAGGCTGCTACATGTATATCTATTCAGTGAGATCTCCATTCAGGAAGGCACAGTTTACATCCATGTGATGTACCTCCCATTGCTTTGAAGCTGCAATGGCTAAGGCTAGCCTGATGGAGTCCATCTTTGCCACTGGTGCAAAGGTCTCATTGTAATCTATGCCATGAACCTGTGAGTATCCCTTGGCTACCAATCTGGCCTTGTACTTCAGAGGTGAACCATCAGCAGCAAATTTGGTCTTATACACCCACTTACACTGAACTAGCTTCCTCCCTGGGGGAAGATCCACTAGCTCCCAAGTGTTGCTCTTCTGGAGTGAGCTGAACTCTTCCTTCATGGATGCTTTCCATCTTGGATATCCTTCTGCATCTTCATATGTCTAAGGATCTGATTCCACCATCAGATAGGATTTCTCAGCAAACATAGGATCCTTCATGCACAGAGCACTCTCAAATTGAGATCTTGTCCTCCTAGTGTCATTGGGATTCCCAGCTAGATCTCCTGCTGCATGAATGGTCTTGGCTGCCCATTTTGGCATTGTAGGGCTGTTAGGATCTGCAATAAACTCATCACTATTAGACATATCAGAATCAGCATGTTCAACAAACTCTTCACTTACTTTCAGAGATTCTGGTGGTGAAGAGGCTTCTCCCACTTCCACTGCTGCTAGGGGTTCTTCTTGAAGCTGAACACACCTTTCGATGAAGGATTTGCTTGTTCTCAAATTTATCAGCTTGTACCCTTTTGAATATTTAGAGTACCCAACAAAAAGGCACTCTTGGATTTGGGGCTGCAAAGCCTTCCTCTTTTCTGTTGGAATTCTAGACCAAGCCCTTGAGCCAAAAATTCTGAAATGGGTCACATCTGGCTTGTGCCCACTCCATGCTTCGAAAGGAGTCATACCATCAAGCTGTTTATGAGGCACCCTATTCTGGATATAGGCTGCACAGTTGATAGCTTCGGCCTAGTACTTTGGTGGCAAAGTTTTGGCCTCCATTATGCATGTTGCCATCTCCTTCAGTGATCTGTTCTTCCTCTCAGCAACACCATTTTGCTATGGTGTGTAAGGGATAGAATGCTGCATCTGAATACCTGCATCTGCACAATATTGAATAAACTCAGACTTGACATACTCACCACCATTGTCAGATCTGAGGACCTTGAGTTTCCTCCCAGACTGGTTTTCAACCAAAGACTTAAAGACTTTGAAGAGGCCAAAAACTTCAGACTTGTGTTTCAGGAAGTAAACCCAGCAATACCTGGAAAATTCATCTATGAAATTCAATGCATATTTGTCTTGACTCATGGACATATGAGGGAATGGGCCAACAACATCACTGTGGATCAACTCGAGGGGTGTAGAGGTTCTCTCATGACTAGCTCTCTCAAATTTATGCTCTGGGTGTTTTCCTAGGATACAACCTTGGTAGACTCCTATGGAAAATTTTATCTTTTGGTAACCCTATGACCATCTCTTTTTCACTAAGATCAGAAAGATACTTGTAATTTAGGTGGTCAAATATTTCATGCCAAAGCTTGCTTGCTTCATTAGCATGAATCAGAAGAGCAGAGGGGTTTGAGTAGGGTAGGAAGTGTGAGAACATGTATACCTTCGAAGTATGATTTGCAACTCCTTTTGCAATGAATTTACCACTTGAGATCTCTGTGATCTCAACTTCATCAGGGGAGAATATGACCTTCTTTGGAGACCCAATGTGAGTCATATGATACACTGATAAGAGGTTGGAGGTAAGACTAGGAACATACAACACATTGCTGAACTGACCATGATCAAGATAAATCCTCCCTTTGCCCAAAATTTCGGTGAGAGAGTCATCTCCCAGCACTATTGGTGGTCCCTTTGACATGTCAAGTGAGGAGAATGCCTCCTTGGTCGAAACCATGTGTCTTGAAGCTCCAGAATCAATGATGAAACTAGGTGAGCTTTATGTGCCAGCAACCAATACATGAACTCTCTCTCTGTCTTCTGAACTTGATCCTCCTTCCCTCTTCTTTGAGCTGTTTGGAAGGGAGATGCCATTCTTCTCTGGGAGTTGGGTCAGCATGTCTATTTGCTTCTTCATACAAGATATTTCAGTGTGATTTCCCTTATTGCAGTATGCGCACTTGCTCATTTCTCCTTTGTTTTTCTTCTTCTGGTCGTTCTTCTTGGAACCTTGTGGCTCCTTTGGAGACTTGTTCTTGTCTCTCTTTTGCTCAGGTGGCTTTTTAGCTTTCTTTTTGCTTTTTGAATCCACCCTCGAATCTCCAGCAACCAGATCTTGGTCTTTGGATGGTTTGATGGTGCCCATCATCACCAGCTTGTCTTGTTCTTGTGTGAGAGATTCCATGAAATCCTCAAGGCTAGGCATCTTCCAGGTTCGAGCTGTCAACTTTGTGGCATATAAGGTCAAAAAAAACACTGAATAGTCAGGGCCAAGCTTCGAGAGTATGGCCATGACTAGCTGATCATCCTTCTTTTCGATCCCACATTATTTTAGCTGCAAAACAAGTGCTTTGAACTTGGAGAAATAGAGTTGGAGGGATTCAAAGATATTTGGACTCAGGGAGATTAGTTCATTTTTGATTTGATGTCCCCTCATTTCATACGTCTTTCCAAAAATATCAGAAAGCTTCTCCCATACTTCATCCGGTGATGTCAATCCATCAAGATGGAAAAGGAGGTCTCTGGAAATACTCAGACACAAGAGACCATAGGCCTCATCCCTCTTGTTGTGCCATTTTATCTTCTCTGCAGCTGCATTGGACTCTGCTTCTGTTGCCATAGTCACCCTATAGAGGCCTTTCACTCTCAACAGTATCTCCATCTCTACTTTCCATTCAAAGAAATTGAAGGGAGTCAAGATGATCTTCTGAGATTGATCCATAGCTCAGAAATTGTCCCGGCTGTCAGTAGAAGGCTCCCAGTCACTGATGTCAAACCTGAAAAAAAAAATTGAAGGAGAGAAATTGATCTACAATGGCTCTGATACCATGTGGAAATTGAACCCAGTGATAGAACAATTTTACTCACACCAATGATCAATTGTACATGCAAAATCACTCACAAAAGAGACTGAATATGGAGCTGAACACTAAACTGTATTGAATAAGTGTATAATAGCCAACCATGTAACATGATAGGTTGCTGCATTAAATAATTACATAAGGGATTCGAATGCATGAGGAGGAAATTCGAATCTAGTCAAAAGCATGCTTACTAAAATTAAGCAATTCCCCCATAGGTGCATAAAGTAGTTTCCAAATCAGCTAAGGAGCTCACGAATTGGAAAAAGCACTTAGGAAAGCTAAAAGGTGATGGAAGGACAACTCATACATGCTTTTCATAGGAGAAAAGAGTGGAGGATGTGGAGGACAAAAAACTAGTTAACCTCACCTAGTCAAACTTTCCCAATTGCCTTAAAGCACTGAAAAAGCAGGCAATAAAGCAGAAAAAGCAGAAGGGCACCTAGGAGGCCAGGAATAAAGTAGATTTGATTCCTTGAGGTTTCCCAAGCGCTCCATGAGTCAAAATAGGCAAGTTTTACCACTATGGATAGGTAGATGACAACTTGCATAAGGTGGAATCATGAAACTAGGCAAATAAGACAAAATTGATTAATTTAATGTATAAGGTAGCTAACTATGGGTTGATTATTCTAACAATTCCCTAGTTTCTCTCAGCACAAGTGTCATGGTAAAAAATGGATCTTCTTCAAATCTGATTCTGCTTCCACCAAAAGATGCGCCCCTCTAGGGAGAGTTATCCTAGCCCTCTTTTCTTGATGATCTGTGGAGAGAATACCTTGAACTAGGAATCCCTTGTTTATGCTGCTGCATATTTTCTTCTTTGAAAGAGGATATGATACCATGTTAGTTTTTCTAATCTAATTAGCTTGATTAGGATATTTATATGAAAGAATAATAAGTACATCAAATACACAAGATAAAGAAGATACACAAGACACAAATATTTTCACCGAGGAAACCATAAAGGATAAAACCCCGCAAACTTCCTCAGAATAGTTCCACCACAAAGAATATATCAAACTATGATCAAACCCAATAGGAATAAGTCTTCTGCAGATATCTATCTCTCCTCCTTCTCTTTCTCTCTCTCTCTCTCTCTCTCTCTCTCTCTCTCTCTCTCTCTCTCTCTCTTCCTGCAAAATTGAGTGAGTGAGTGTGTGTATAAATGAGGGAGGTCACCTCCCTATTTATGCCTTTTAAGTGGCTGACCTAATACATGATTGGGGTCGACCTCTTACCCTAATAGGGCTGACTTCTCCTAGAGAGACTCCAAAAATACATTACATGAGTTACACTCGGGACTATTTCGGCCCCGAATTACAATGAAGGTTGTACCTCAAGGTCCATACACAATAATGACATCCCGAAAGGAGTAAAACACATCTCAGATGGGGTACAACAACATACAATGACAATATGCATCAGCATATATTCCGAAGTTATAAATACATCAAAACTCATGAGGACTCCCAAACTTTATTGCTACCCAAAACAATATGTCATTCCAGAGAATTCCAGGATCCCATTGCTTATGCAACATTCTATTAAACATCTTAATCACCTGGAACAATGGTTCATTCCAAATGATGCTAGGATCCCATAACCTTATTGGAAAACCATGACTTCAAATGCTCAATTGAAAATTTTCCATTAAATCCAACATGTTTTATATGCAAGATGAGTTTTTCTTTCATGGTAGTTCCAAATATTCCATGTACTTTCACACACAATCCATTGATTTTTGTATATTGTAAATATCCAAAGGTTTCCATACATAACCTTGCTTCTTCTCACATTGTTAGAAAATATCAGTAAAACCAAAAAAATATCACATAAGAAAAAATAGTTTTTACCTCAATGAATCTCCTTCTTTGCTAAGTATCCATCCACCCAATTCATGGATGAATAAGAACTTTGGCTCCCCGAACGATGTGATATTTAATAAAGCACCTTATTCAAAGATAATTCTTCTCTTCATATAAGAAACTCATGATACCTCTCCTACAAGGCATGCATGTCAAACAACTCCCTATAGATGCAAGCAAGACTTGTGTATCCTCGGGAATCCATATCAGTGATGTACCTATCCACCCAATCCTCAGATAAACAGATACCATTTCTTACAAAATTAGTTAATATGTCCGTAACTGATTCTCCCATAGTTAAGTCCTCCTCTATGCCATTCTACATACCAACAAGTGCTTTCACAAAATATTCTTCCTCTTTGTTCTTCATAAGCACTTGCAATTCTGAATTTACCTCATGTTCAATTCTCACATGAGGTTCCTCCATCAAATCCTCTATTCCACCTCCCATGTGAAAATGAATATCTTCCATGCAGGATGGAGTGTGTGATGAACTCAAATCCTTTCAAATTTTATCATTCTACATTATTGATTCTTGAAGGGCCCTGTGTGTGCTCTTCACTAAATAACTGGTGGCCTCCAACTAACTAGTGATCCCTTCTAATTATTCTTCTTCCTCCTTGAGCGTACTATGGTACAGTTCAACCACCATGATGAGATGGTATCTATAAAAAATTAAGCTCATGTAACTCTCCATCGTAATCATTTATTCTCTGAGTACTATGAAATCTTCCAAAATGGCTTCTCCTTCCAACTCTCCTCCAGAAGATTTCCAACAAAATTTTGTCACCAAGGAATTGGTGTCAGTGAAGTTCTTCATGGATGCCGTAATATTTTCTCGATCCTCATTTAGTGATCCACTCAAATGATGCGGCTCACAAAAAAGATCCTCCAAATTTTCTTCTTTCAATGGTCGACACCTAAGACCTTCTTGCTTGTGGCATGGATCCACCACACATATCCCGTTCTCAAAATACATGCCAACATTAGAATATTTTCAAAATAAATTCCATTGTATGTAGTGGAGGGTAAATGTGAGGGTTTCAATGAAATAAAATATTTGCAAAAAACAGAAGTTACATCATACCTTGGCATTTCATCTTCATGTGGGGGAACTATGGTGGCCTTCTCTTCCACCAAACTCTTTGGTTCACACCCAAGTGGCATGGGATTTTCTTCTGCTTCATTAAGAAGCTCAAGTGGTGTCTATAAATATGATTTATATTCTTCTTTTGTATTTGATCCAAAATATGTCTTACCATCATCACATGAACCGATATCTTAAGCAGTGATATGGAAATCACCCACAAAGAATCTGGTAGCGACTTCACCACCCACGCTAATAGTAACCTAATGATGGGTCACTAAGTCTTCACTTGCGCATGGTACCTTTTCATCTTCTTCTCTCATGTAGTTACTTTATAGTGGCTTTTTCTCCACCTCATGGATTGCTACTTCTGCTTCATTTCCATTCTCCTCCAGGCAACTTGAGACTTCATTATGTTGTAAAATTTTTTCCACTTCTCTACACATATTATTGACAATATGGTTTATTCTATTCTAATGTGAGTTGCCAAATGGATCCATTTTATTCAATATTATTCTAATATCATATTCAGATAACTATCGAGAAGACAAGAATTCATGGATCTCTTTTCTTAACTCTTGATATCTTCGGAGGTACTCAGAAGGATCAACTTCTAGTGGCTTTCCTCCAAAGACTACTCTGCCATCAATAACACTAAACTATAGTGGATTAGAAATTCTATTCTCTATGCACACAATGTCACATGAGGATTCATCATCCTCAACATAAATAACATTATCATCAAAATAGGATGATTCCTCATCATCCCATTCAAAATAATAACTAGCTGGTGCTAGTCTCATGGCTGCACTTGAGATATGATCGCCAATATTCTTTCAACTCATAGTTTATGGATATTTGTATTTCTGCTCATAGATGCAGATGACCATTCTATGATACAACTGTAATGAACCAATCATATCATATTGGTCACTAACTAACTTCTCCCAAAATTCACAACAAACAATGAAGATAAAGGGGTTTTTAATGGTCACTTGAACAAGAGGATCAAGAAGGTAATTCCAAACTATTAAAGGGGAGAGGGTTGTTCTAGATTACAATCCTTTTCAAAATTTATTGGAACCATTGATATTTTGAACATCAATGAGCATGAAGTATACTCCAAGGCTCTTGGGCACCCTAACATATGCAAACTAGAACCTTTGCTTGACACTACATGAAAACCAAGGGTGAGGGAATTTGACTTAGGAAGGATTAAAAAAATTCAATTTACTATAATAATTTAGATGGGGATCAAATGTGAATGTTTAGCAAATTTTTTTCAAGATTAATAGATTACAAAAGAAATAATGGAATTCATGACTGCACAATAAGCATTAATTCAAGGCTACCCAAACAATAGATGTAGAATAAAAATTCTATAGTTAAAAATGGATTATGTTCATTAACATGTCTAATAACATCATCAGCTTAAATAACTCAAATTCGTTGTGTAGAATTTTGTTAATTAGAGCTACAATGGAAACTAGCAATTTTTCATTAAGATCTAGAATAGGCGTAGGAAATACACATGAAAACCAGAATTTGCTTGATATAATTGCATAAATAAATTAATAATTATTCTATTACATTGTATACATCAATGGGAGGCCAAAATTTCTCTCACAAAAAGCTTAAACCTGGCTTCTTTCTGTACAAAACTCACAGTAAGGGGGAAAAATAGACAAATGCTATGGAGTTCGAATGACAGACTCTCCAATCTATAAAAAGGAACTAAAATTTGACTAGAGATGACTTAAAAACATGTAATAAAACACCATTAAGGGATGAATTCCATCAATCCTTGAATATCACTGGAAGAGTAGCGTGGGCACACCTCCCAGCTATGGCTAGGGGTACATCTCTCAAGTCAATGAAGCTTAGAGCTCTCCATTCAAAAGTGTAATTGTAAAAATATGTGAGACATGAATGCCCTTCCACTTCTATAATATTATTGTCCATCAATATACATCGAATTTGGTCCATATTCCTAAACCAGGGTGCCCTCATTGAATAATTTTGTTCATATATCTTTTGTCTTCTTTCTCCTTGCTTTGTTGACTTTATGCTTTGCTCAACTTTATTATTTTCGCAATTTTATTTTACCTTGGACCCACTTTCATTCATGAATTCGACCTCCTTGGCTAAAATTATCCTCTAGAGCTTTCCTAAGCCTTTTAGTGTGCTTTCCTACTTTTACTAATCTTCCTTGGGCCTTATCTCTCAAGAATAGGAAACTCCTAACACCACCTCTTTTCTGTTGCTTTTCCTACTTTTCTTGCTTTTGGATGCTTTATTTCCATCTTTCTCCAAGGACAAAACTCATATCCCTTATCCTCATCCAATGCGCCCTCTTGGACCCCTAATCCATGGACAACTTATAAATAATTATTAGAAATGTTAAATATAAAAAAATTGTGGCCCATTATTCTACCATGAGTTTATTTAATTTTACTAGTTAATTATTGATTAGAATTAATTACTTGAATAATTAATTAATTTTCCATTAGGACCCATGGGGGTGTAATGGCCTAGTGATTGCTCTCTGGTGCTATAAAAATTGGGATATTATAGCTAATAAGGTCTCAGATGTGGTCTTATATCCTTATTGGTTGTTAAGGAAAATCCCGGCAAGAACCATGATAGAACGAGAAATATTTAGGGTCCTGGTTGAATAGATTGTCTACAATGTGGGGGAGGACATGCAAAATAATTTGGAAGACTTGGAAGCTATAAGGGACTTGGATTTCCCATCCTTCAAACACAATGATTATGCCTTCAAGAAACCCAAACATGTTGCTACTCTTGCCTTGCTAGCATGGAGGGAAGAGG
The DNA here is from genome assembly GCA_001517045.1 of Pseudotsuga menziesii. Taxonomy (NCBI): domain Eukaryota; kingdom Viridiplantae; phylum Streptophyta; class Pinopsida; order Pinales; family Pinaceae; genus Pseudotsuga; species Pseudotsuga menziesii. Next base: position 25,878 of record LPNX010504395.1, on the reverse strand, counting down.
ACCTGGGTCCTTCACCTATGACAGGCCTAGAGTAGTCGGTCGGGTTTAGGCCCGAATGTTTTTCTTTGATGTTTTTCCCTGTAGTTTGTTTTTTCTGGTTTTGTGTAGGGTGTTTGAATCTATATTGTTTCGGTTAATGGTTTGTAAGAAGAAGGGAAGTTGGGAGGAATTATTGTTCTGGTCTCTCTTTAAAGTAATGTTTTATATAAAGTTTTATAGGCTAGTAGGGACAAGGGAAGAAATATATAGAAGGGTCTTCAAGAACATGATGATGAGCTATATTCTCTCCTCCCAGAACATCATTTTGTAATATTTTGTACAGTAATAGAAGGTTTCACCAGCTTATTCACACACATAAAAAAGTTTAAATAAATTTAAAAATGAGTTTATTGCTTGATGTTACTTAGTAGTGGAATTCTAAATATAAAAGGTTTAAATATCATTTAATATTTCTAGTAGTTTTCCACTCATTTTTGGGACTATGTCCTTCTTTTAGTTTATATTTCCAAGGTATCATGATTAATGTTTTTATGAGTCTATCTTGGGTAGTTATTACCCTCCTCTTATATGCATATTAAATTGTTCTTTTAGAAAAATAACTCTTCTTACATCAAAAGTAAAAATGAAATTGTCAAATAAATTTATACTAAGTTCATATATCATTGTCAACATTATAAAACAACTACAGTGGTGATATGTAGAATATGATTTACACAAATATTGTTTATGATAAGAACAACTTGGTTGACATCCCTCCATATAAATATTTTGGATTTTCCATCTATCATAAGCTAAACTAGAACTATACCACTGAGAAAACATTAGTGGAGTTTGTAAAGGTTTCTATGGTATTGAAAATAATTATAGATAGTTTGAGTTGGTATTTGGGGAGAAAGGGAAGTTTATTTTAGCACTTTTTATCCTAATGATTTTGTATGGTTATGAAGTCTAGGGATGTATTTTTTGGGAGGCTTAGAGGAGAATCAAGAAGATACCAAAACCTATGATATATGATGATGATGATGATGATGGTGATTAATGTCAACTGAGACCAACTTTGGTCTATTGGACCTTAAGAAGGAAAATACTTGGTTTACTTTAAAATCTTGTTCCTATACTCAAAAATATTTCCAAGAAGCTTTCAAAGCTCACTATAGTTTTGACAAGTTAGAAGGTTATAAAGGTTTGTATTGTAGCAAATAATATGAAACTAAGATATAATGTGGGTAAAAGCAAGGCACTCTAAGAGAAAGTGATTTTCATCCTCAATGCTCATAGTCTCACATAGATGGCAGACTCTTTCCTCCCATGGAGTTTTAGGAATAAGCCAACGCCATGTTTCGCTATGGAGTTCATGAGAGTTTGTTATAATATTGGCTATATTAATTTTCTTCCGTGAGCTAGTTACTACCGAGAGATACTTCTGATCCTCCAAGTTACGATTAATGACCTCCTTATAGTATCTTAATTTTCTCTTAACTGCTAAATTTTCCTCACACTAGAATTTCTCTTTAAACTTAGAAGTAATAATATTTTTGACACTGTCAAAGTTTTGCAAAATGTCATTTTCATTAATGCCCCAATGGTTTAACCAAGCCATGGTATCTTTACACCAACACTGCTTGAGGCGTAGTTGGTTTTGACTTGAGTTTAAATCAATTTTAGGAAGTCTCTCATTTCCATGTTGTTTATCTTATGATTGTACATCGGGTACCTAGTCATAGAAATGCTCTCGATGGGGGAAATACCCACTTCTATGTGGAGAATAGGATAAGGCATATTGCATTTTAATTTTGAGGTTATAAGTTATAAATCGCTTCTATATTTTCTCAATATTCCTCCAAGATTCTCTAGAAATGTTGCACCCCCATACTTCACAACCATACAATATTACAGGGATGACAATATTTTCAAATAGGAACTTCTTTTATCCCACATAACAATATTGACTGATTTACAGTTATTTTCAAGACCAAAATAATCTTTCCACCCTCCATTAATCCTTTTCTCAATGGTATAGTTCCAATTGATCTTGTGATGAATATAAATTCCGAGATACTTGTAAGAAGTGACTTCCTCTAGATTTCTATTATCATAAATAAAATTTGTATAGGTGTATTTCTTAGATTTTATAATCGTGACTTTTTGTCTTTTCGGTGTTAACACTCATATCCATGTTAGAGAAAAAATATTTAAGAATTCTTAATTTCTTATCGATATCAGAAGGGCACCTTGCCATAAGAACAATATCCTCAGCATAAAGTAGGAGGATGATAACTATCACATATAAGATTGTACCGGCACAACCTGCTTCTTCTAAACACTTTTCTAGATTATCAATGTAAATGCCAAAAAGGGTAGGAACCTTGTTTAACTCCAACATTCCAATTTATATCTATTGTCCACCCCTCATTATTGTTAAAATTGGCAATGACCTTTTCGTATAACCTTATCATGACAACTCTCAACTCAAAAGGAACCTTAAGCTCCTCTTGCATATTCCACAGGTTATTTCTAGGCACTGTATCAAAATATTTTCTAAAATCTGCTAAGCAACAAAATAGGTCAGAATTATTATTACAACATTCCTCTGCAATGATCCTAAGTGTAAGGAGGTGGTCTGTGGTTGAATGATTCCTTCTAAAACCTGCTCGGCCTTTATCTCGCTTACCTTCCATTTCTATGCATCCATTGATCTTATTTTCTAAGATAATACCATATAACTTATCTAAGACATGGATAATCCTAATAGTCTGATAGCTAGATGGGTAATTTTTATCACCACTTTTGAAAATAAGAATAATGAGGCTTTGAGTCCAAGGTGTAGGAAACACTTGCTTGACCGCTAGATTAAAGAGTTTGTGGATGTGCGGGATGAGGACATGCCCTCCAATTTTTAATATTTCCGCTTGGTAGCCTTCAATGTCTTTGGATTTCCCATTTTCTAAGCGCTTAACCCCGAAATCTATGTCTTCTAACGAGAAAATTTCTTTCATTGTAAGAATGGTTTGAATGTTATTTCTAGTATCTGGGGATTCATAAAGTGTTTTAAGATAGGAATTTAAATCTTTTAAAGCAATTTTATTGTCTTCTTTTGTTTTGCGAGTAAGAATTTGCCTCCTGAATTTCTTAGGAGCCACCTTGGAGAGGTGTCGGATATTTTCCTGCCTTTTACTTTTTTTTTTGTAAATAAAATATTGTGTTACTTCAGTATTAGAACATATACATATCACTAAAAAAAGTAGAGTTTCATCATCCACATCCTTCACCGGCTTTACAGACTGGTCCAAAAAAAAATAATGTTCACAGGAATGTTCCATGGTTTGCATATACATTCTATCCTTCATTTGTGCTAAGAAACTATTACTACCATACTTAAACATTAAAGGTTTTATAACGAATAGACAAACCAAAACCATCAGCAAGAGCCTCAAACTAGGAGATTGGACTGGTCACCCGTACTGGAACGTTCAACAATGTTTGACTGGGTCCCTTCGGTCTGCTAAGGTCCTCCCATTTTCTTCAGATCGACATTGTCATCCTTCTTTACCTTTCCTCTCAGGCCTGGTTTCTTTCTAGAGCCTCCTGTATTCCCACTTTGCAACCCTGAATGTTAAAACTGGATCCCCATCTGGGAAGCCATTATATCAATCTTGGGGTGCATTAGCTTGTTGTCCGCATTGTAATACTTCTAGTACCGCGTCGGTTCCTCGTCACCCTCCTTCTTGGCTACATTTCCCATGATGTGAGACATCAAATTCTTCATAACCCAATGTTGCATAACCATTATGTCATAAGCAGTTGCTATACCAGCCGTGGTTCTGGGTTCGACCACCCACTCCTCCACATCCCTTCAAATATCTTCGATAGGGGCATACTGGACCTCCTCCCATAGCCTTTTGTCCACCATCTCAATTTCATGGCGAACCTCCAAAGGGATGCGATCCTTGGAAAAGGAGGCTGCTTCCTGAGCATGCTACTAGGCATGTGTTACCTAACCCTTGAAACTTCTCTGATCTCCAATCCATCTATCCTTTCCACTTCGACTGGCACTATATGTATCCACCCCAGAATCCATATTCAAAGCACACTTGGGAGCCATATTACACCAACACCAAGGTTTCCACTTGCAGAATAACTGAACCCCAAAAGCAGAGAATCCGTGCCTCACTTTCTCACCCAGAATACCCTCTACCAGAGAAGAATGTGTATAATCCTCACGCTGAGAGAAAATGGTAATGGTGAACATAGCCTTTGAATAAAAAGATGGTGCCACCATGATTTCCATAAAAGGTCTACACATTCCCTTCTCCTTCTGCACCTTTCTCTCCTCCTCTACCGTACCAAACACTAAATTTGGCATCATTCCTAGGTAAGAGGCCAGATCTAGCCCTTGGTGCTGATCCAACTTTTCGCTTTGCTCGCACATGTTTTTGTACCCTGCACTACTTAAATTGGTCATGGCATGGGGCTGATCTTTTATTTTTTGCATGATTAAACAAGGCATGTTTCCTCCACCGCACAGATCTCCCTCCACCTCTTGTCATCTTCCTGTACCCTTCGACTCAGATCCGCCACCTATGGTCCTATCTCATAATCATGGACAGGTAGCTAGTTGCATATATGGGACCATTTCTCCCCTCAAAATTCCTCAATGGTACTGGATCTATGACCCCTACTTTCCTTCGCACCCATGTTGGCAAGAAGGTATGTTACCCTATTAGCATATCTCCTGATGTGGGTGAAAGAGACTGAATTATGGGTCGTGACAATGACACGAAGAGTGTCCATTCTACTAGTGAGCCTCCAATAAGATGAGATTTTCTCTATGGACCTGCCATTGGATAGTTTCTTGACCATTTGAATCAAAACTTGGGAGTCTTCCTCCACAATTAATGAAAACCACCTTTCCTTGATTGCTAGTTTAATTCCCTGAAGAATATTTTCCATGTTTGTCGAATTGTTGGTGTCATGACCAGTGTAGCCAAAGTATAGTTTTAAAATCTCCCCCATATTATTTATGCAAACCCCTCCAAGTCCTACAGCTCTTGCATTGCCTTTGTTAGCTCCGTTAAAATTAACTTTAGAAACATGCATAGGCAGAGGAGACCACAAGTTTGGGCTAGAATACCTACATATTTTGTTATTTTGTGTAAGGCCATCTAAGTTGCTTCTTTCTAGGCCCCAAGCAGCCATGATGCATGCTTCTCCCTCTGTCATCTCCTTATCTTGCTCACCCCATTGCATACTTTTTAAAGTTTTGAGGATGTTCATAACAAGTTTCTTCCACACCTCCTCCTCATTGTGTTTTTTTTCCTAGAAGATGTGGTTATTTCATTCCTTCCAAACACTCCACATCACCAATCCTAGAAGCATATGCCATAGGGATCTTAAAATGGGGTTTTTAAAGGATTTTGGGTTCCATTCTCTTAGAGACTATCCAGGTTGATTTTACTTCGGCCATTCCTTCGAAAAATCATGGCACCTCTATCCCATATAGAATCCGAATAGGGGAAGCTATCTAATAGGTGGCCCATACTTTCCTCGTTGTTTAGGAAAAGAACACAAAGGGATGGGCCCTGGATCCCCCGTCGTCTAAGATTTTATTCTATAAGGATCCTCTGTTTAACAACCATCCAACAACATACAAGCTCCTTTGGCCAAGGATTAGTATCCCATATATTTTTCCAGATACCATCCTCCTCTCCTCCATTGCGGGTATGAATTTCGTAGGCCTCTTTGATACTGAACGTTACTTTCTATTTATATCCCCACCGTAATATGTCCAGGACCAGATTGATGTGAATGAATCTATCCTGAAGATCTTCATGAAAGGAATGGAGATCTTCTTTTGATATGAGACCCTCCCCCCTATCCTGGATCGACCATCACCTTTGATCTCCCAAGGCTAGGGCTTCCCAATAATGACACACTTTGATATTTCCTTCCTTCCTCCCTCTGGTCCTAATTGTCATCCATCTTGGGTCTTCTCCCAGCCTTGGGAGTTGGTTCAATGCGTCATCCCAAAAATTGGCATTCTCCCCATTACAAATTTCCTAGAAACTGTGCTCCTACACAATATTTCAGCCTGTTTGGGCTTTCATCCATATGTGCGACCCCTTGTGCTCCTCATTATACCTGATCAAATGAGCCTTTGATTTGTCCCCATCATATTTCACATGCCAAAGTTTCTCCCAAGGTTCCATTGAGTAGTTACACCATTGCCACCATATTTTTTCTCCTTGGATTTTTCTCATGACTTCGGGGTCCGTGAGACCAGTCCCCCTCTTAGCTTGTGGAAATTTTTTTATCCCACTTAACTAAGGAAAATTTAGATTTCGATTCTCTTCCTCTCCATAGAAAGTTTCTCTGGATACTCCTGATTTCCTTAATTACAGATTTCAGAGCAGCGAGTACCGAGAAGAGGTAGACTGACAAAGCTTGAAGCACAGCTTTGACGAATCAACCTGCTGGGTAGATTCATAGGTTGAAGGAGCCAACTTGACAGTATATTCCTCATTCTATCTAACAGATCCTTCCAAGACACATTCTCTATGGGACCAACTCCTAATCCCCCCCAGATATTTAGAGGGGAAGGATCCCTTGGAAAAACCCAAAATCCTCACAATGTTCCTCTGGACCACAGGAGCCATGTTTAGGAAGAAGACCTAAGATTTATTTGTATTAACTGCAAGCCTTGAATCCTTTGAAAAAAAATTTAGACTTCGCTTAAAATCTCGTGCCTCTTGGAATGAAGGGTGCCCCATAAGCATCGCGTCATCCACGAATTGTTGGTGCATTTGTTTATCCACTCCCTCACGGAGGTTAAGTGCACAGATCTCACTACTGGTTGATTGGGATTGGATGAGTTTTCTCATCCATTCCACCATTAGAATGAATAGAAAATGGGATAGGAGATCACCTTTTATGATTCCTCAGGAGGGATTAAAAATTCTAGTTAGAGACCCATTCAACATAATCGAGAAGAAAGGGGTAGTAACCAAATTCACTACCCACGACACCTAATATTCCCCAAAGCCAAAGGCTTCCAACATATTTTCCATGTATTTCCAACTAATTTTATCATATGCCTTAGCAATATCCAACATTATTATCATAGCCAGTCTCTTCGACAATTTAAGAGAGTGGATAGTTTCGTGAACCAAGAGGATTCCATCTAGTATTTTTCGCCCTTCCACAAAGCCTGAATCGTTCCAAGCTAATCATATTGGGAAGGAGTGGCTTTAATCTATTAGCCATCACCTTAGTTATGATTTTGTAAATGACATTACATAGAGAAATGGGTATGAATTTACCTGGTATGTCATCTCCTTCTCCTTTCGGTATCAGGGTTAGGAAAGTGGCTTTGAATGCCTTTAGGATACCTCTACTACTCCTCGATTATTCCATTATTTCCATAATTTCCTCTTTAATCATATCCCATAAGAAGTGGAAGAAATTGGTGGTGAATCCATTTGGACCTGTAGCTTTCCCCTGGGCCATCTGGTTTATTGTTTTCTCCAGTGTCCACCTCTTGCATAGATACAAGCTTAAGTAACTGTTCATTATGTTCTCTAGTAATCACCTTAGGGATAAGTCTGGTGATCCTCTCTATGTCCTGCCTTCTATCTCCTCTATATTCTGTCATTATTTCCTCGAAGTTATGTACCAATTCTTCCTCTATATCACCTATGGACTCTACTTGGTTTCCATCTGCCTTCTTGAGCTTGTGGATTTTCGATCTATGTCTGTTATGGATGATCGAGTCATGGAATAACTTTGTGTTCTTCTCTCCCTCCTGCAACCATTTGTTCCTAGATTTTTGTCTCCAAAAAATTTCCTCTTGTTTTTCCTTGGCCTCTAACTTATTAAGCAGGTCTTTCTCCCTCCCCTTCATGTAATCATCCCATCCTTCCTCCATTCCTATCTGGTTGAGATGCTCAATCTCCCCGACCAACCCTCCTATTATCTTCAAAAATGTTCTCAAAGTATTCCCTATTCCACGTGCAAATTTTGGTTTTGAGTGATTTTAACTTTTGCTAGAATCGGAACATCCCCATTCCTACAGGATGAACCAGTTCCTACCACCACCGTTCCACCTTATTCTTAAAGTCCACATTTTCAAGCCAGGATTTTTCAAACCGAAAAGGTTTGCTCAGCAATGCATTTGACCAATCCAAGTTGACACTAATGGGCCAATGGTCTGATCCAGCTACCGGGAGGACACTAGAAATTATTTCCCCTGTTCCCTTGACAATGTTCTCAGTTACCAGGAATATATCAATTATGGAAGCCACAAGATACTCTCCCCCACGCTTGTTGTTCCATGCGTACCATCCATCTCCTGTTTCAAGGTTAATGAGGGGAATGCAGACTAGAATGTCTATGCACTCTTCTTGGTATCTGTCAAGGACTCATCTTCCTCCCTTTTTTTCCTTTAGTGAGGTGATTAGGTTAAAATATCCTCCAATGATCTAGGCGCTTTATCTACTTCAGAAAGTTCAAAAAACTTGCTTCTATGGGTAGGCGCTTGGACCATAGACATTCACTAGGGTTCCCTTATCTCTCGAGTCCAAGGATTTAAAGTTAGCCATAAGGGAAAACTTATTATCTCTCCATTCTATTATTTCAATGGATTTTGGTTGCCATAATATGACCAGACCTCCTGCCATTCTGGCTGTGTTTGTGCCAGAAATTGTTTCCAGGCCACAAAGAAACAAACCAACACAATCTCAAATATTCAATCAGACAAAACTAGGGTTTAAGGTTTTTTCAAAGGTTTTCTTTGTTATAAAGTTTGGTGACTGAAGGAAATACATTCATAAGCTAAGCATGAACTAAATCATAAATAAATAAGAACATAGATGCATAATATAATCACCATGTACCAACATAATATAACCTTGAAGTTCATTCATAACTGACAAGCATTACAAGCAAAGAAACCATAAACCAGTAATGAATTTATCAATCATGTAACTAAACCAGCTAAAAATGAAGCCCAAACACAGGCTGAAGGGTAATATGGATCATATATTTCATAATTCTGTTCATCAAATACACATGAGAGTTAAGTACTTAGCTCATAAACAAGTCAATAGACCTCCTTAAGCCAACCAAAAATCGAACCCCTTGTTCCCTTTCTGATCTTCCTAAATACTGTTTAAAAAAAAATTCAGTTAGGGTTTAAACCCTAATTGTTTTTGGCCTACTCATCGATGGGATAATGTCAAAATTATATTTTACAAAATAAAGTATTTCTTCAAAAAAAACATAACAAGTAACTTCCTAACTAACAATACTCAAAGGTCTTTAGCAGCTTCTGCCAATAAGGCTATTCCATCTAAGCCGTGGGCCTTCTTCTTAGCTCTCTGCTGCTCAGCTTCCATATCTGTTAACCTTCTTGTAAGCTCCTCATTTTGCTGGTGTAGGCTTTTGATAGTCAGCTTCAATTCTGCACACTGTAAATCTGTGCTTCTTTTCCTTTTTAGGGCCTCCTTGGAGACTACAGTAAGCTCTTGGTAATGATCATTTACTTCCTCTAAGTCCTCCCTGAGTCTTCTATTAGCTAGGATTAAACCATCATTAGTTTCATGCATGTACTCCATTTGATGCTTATACTGTTTGATGGTTCTTTGCAAATTCTCCTTTTCTGAGTCAAAAACCTTGCCTAATGTTGTATTCTGTAGCTCAGTAGGCAGCCATGGGATATTAAGCTTTCTGAAGATGTCATCATCCTCAGGCAGCAACTCTGTAGACACACCATGAACATTTGGATTTTCTTGATTGTCTACTTCATCAGGTGCATTTTCATCCATTACCAACTTATTTTCAGAATAAGAAGCTTCCATTTCTTCTTTCTGTCGTTCCTTCAACATTTCACCTCTTAATTCCAAAAACACAGCTGATAGTTTAGTTTCGGTGAGGCTGGACTCTTCTACTGTTTTCAATGGTTTCTTTCCTTTGCAATCACCTTTGCTAGATTCTATCTTTTCATCTGAAGAAGAAGTGTCAAGCACAGTTACTGCTTTTGTGTTTAACTTAGGGTTTAGCAGCTTTTTCATGTTCAGCCTCAATTTGTTTTTGGGCCTAGTTTTAGGTCTCCATCCTGGGGCAAGCTCTCCCAACATCTTCAAAGTTTTTCCTTGATGCATAACTGTGGAAAACTCCATAGCTTTAACCTTGATCTTCTTTTTCTTTGGCATGACTGTCTTATCTTCTTGACTGGAGAACTCCCTGTGTGTGCCAACCCTAGTTTCAGCATTGACAGTCACTTCATCTCCTTCCAACAAGTATCCTTCATCTTTAGATAAAGTGATAATTGGGCTTCGCTGCTGGACCTTAGCATCCTCTTCCTTTATTGCAACCTTCTCTGTGACAACAATTTTTTCATCTATAAGTGCCTCTGCTGGTACTTTAATTTACACAAGCTGAGTTTCTTTTTCAATAACCAGCAAACCTTTTCCCTTACTGTCAATTGAAGGTTGCTGAGATTCAACATCTTTCTTTGAAGGTTCTATCACTTCCTCAATTTTGACACATTTTTTATCTTCAGACTTGAATTTTTGCCCTAATTTTCTAATTAGGGTTTGTCCCTTGTCCACATGCTTTTTGGTAGGTTGTTCTTCCTGCTTAATATGGAACCCAGACCAAAAGAGAAAGAAGTCCCATGTCTTTCCTTCTCTTTTAAGAACAATGCTGATAATAAGCTTGATCAATCCATGACGGAAGATGGACTGTGCAGTGTGGTCATGATGCTCCTTGACCCTGCTTGACATTTTCTGCAAACTCTTCAACAAGAAGAAGGGGAGAATCATCCTTGATTCACCAGCCAGGTGTTGTAAGAACCTGAAATGATACTTGAATACAAAAGCATACCTCCCTTCACAGGTAATGTATATTTGTAGGACTTTGATGGGCTCCACTCATTCAGCTTTGGATGAGCACTCCTTTGCTCCAGTCTGGAATAATGCTAGGTAAAAGATATCTTTGGGCATTGAAGGTAAAATGCAACTTTTTGAACCACAACTCTCCTTCATTTCTGACTCGTATTGCTTCATCCACCAACTCCACAGTCAATTTGAACTTCAGAGTCTTGAATGATACCATATCTTGGCTATAACATTGAGCAAATTTATGAGAGACCTCGGTGTTATAGCCATCAATCTTCTTAAAGAAATCCAACCATCCAATATTCTCAAAAAGCTCTGCACAACCTGGAAACTTGTCAATCCAATTCAGCTCAGTAGGCTCAGCCCTGTTGGTCTTCCCACTTTTCTTCATTTGCTTTCCAATCGCTGAATTCTGTGTAATTTTAAGACCCTGTTAATGATCTAACAGGCCTTTTCCCTCAAGTTTTTTAGAGTTTTGACAGTCAGCTTTCTTTGATTCTTCTTGGCTGTTTTCTCTTAATTTTTTAACAGTCTCTTTCTATTATGAATGCAGGAAATGTTTCACACCAGGCTTGGGTAATTTAGGCCAACAGAGTACCAAAGGTCTTTAACCAAGCTGCTGTTGAACTTAACTAACATCCAATATGCTCAACTAAATGCCAGACCACCTTTGGAATGCATAGAGACATCTATGTGTTGTGATTCTGCACAAATAGCACCCTTGGCTCCTTCTAATGCCACTAATGAGCTATCTCTTTGCAATAAGGATTCTGCATTAGTGCTCTCAACTGCTCGCTTCTTATATTCAGATTGTGATTGTTTAACTAAGAGATGAGATGATATGAGAGCAATCTTATGTGTGCTAACTTTCTGCTTCAACTAACATTTAGCACAAAACCAATCAACCTCTGGAACATACTCAAACAAGGTCTGCATGCAATTGACATGCTCAGCTAACTCATTGGATTGATTACAGGTAACAAGTAAATCTGTAAAACCCTGGTCGCCACAAACAGTACAAACCTTCACCCTACCATATTTGCTCGTCTTGTCAAGGAAATTGTTCAATGTAATTGTTGTTTTTCAACTTATCACTTGCCAAAACATCTAAAACCTTTTAGACTGATATCTGATCGTTGAGAGCTTGTTAACAACGTGAATTAAAGTTTTCCTTAATGAATTTTAACATAACAAGCCTTAATGGAAAAACCCCCAATTTAGCAGCCACGATCAAGTTTACGTGGAATACCTCACTCCCGGCCTACTGCAGACATTTAAAATTAATCCTTGGACATTTGACTATCGAATTTAACTGTCCAAGTGTCTTCAATTCTTCAGTTTTCTTCCAACTGGCGCGCTGAGAAAACCCTAAATTCCCTCTGTAACTGCAAATTCTGGATTTTTAGCAGTTGTCTTCGTTCCACTTCGCCTCCAGCTTCGTAATGAATATGTGGAGAACCTCTTTCCCATCAATCTCGGCTCGTTCCTCTACCTATCATGATACGCCGAGCCCTAACTTCTGACAACCACAATCTCCTTCATGTCATAAACCACACCTGTTTGCATGATTATTTATGATGAAACACGTATCCAAAACTGTTTACACATGTGATTAGTCATCCAGGAGCGAAATCATGAGAAAATTTGGCGAAAAAACGACAAAATTAGTGCCCGCGATATTCTTGTAGCGCCGCAGTGTAAAATTTTAGCCGTTGCGCTACAAGAATGTTTCAAAATCAAATTTGGTGCTTTTTTAGTCATTAATTCCATTTGAAATAAGGTTTATATGGTAAACCTTGCTCTTAGAGTTTATTTATGAAACCTTTAATCAATATAAATCCTATAGAACCCTTCATAACCTAAGGAAACAAAAAATAATAAAAATCTAAAGGCAAAAATCAAAATTTCACTTTAAACCAAAATTTCATGAAAGTAAGTTAATGAGCAAAATTAAAACAAAAATCACAAGCAAAATATAAAATTGAAGAAAACAAGTTCATGACTTAATATCTGGCTCCAGCTGCGGGATGAAGTCCTCCCTGTGAGGCTTCAAGAACCTGTAGACCAGTGCCTTCTTTTCTGCTACCTACTAGTCTACAAAATTTCCATTGGGTTATGGAGTCCTTATTATGCTTCACTGACACCTGTATATACAATGAAAAGTGAAAATCTCCTCAAAGACTGTAAAAATGCTTGAGGAATCGTCCATTGACTGAACTTGACATTTCCTCACCTTCTAAAAACTACAGGACAAAAGTGTTATTTTCCAGAATCTTAGACACTAGGAAAGGGCCAAACCAGAGGTTGTCAAATTTACCATGCTTCCCTTTTTTCTCTTTCCTGGCATCCCATCTTAAAACCATATCACCAACTGAGAAAGTGTTTTCTTTGATTTTCTTGTCAAATCTGCTTTTGATCTTCAATCTGTATAACTGTGCACTTTCTTCCACTTTTTCCCTGTTCTGCTGCAACTCTATCATCTCATAAATCCTTCTCTGCATATCATTTGGTTCTTCCTAGAAATGATGAAGAAACTTCATCACTGGGATTCCCAATTGAACAGGAAAAAATGCATCTATGCCATACACCAATTGGAAAGGGGAAGTTCCAATTGCTTGTTTTACTATTATCCTATCAGCCCACAATGCATATTTCAGCATAGAATCCCATGATCTCTTATTATGCTTAAGCAAATTTTTGATACTCTGAATGATGTTTTTATTTGAGGATTCAGCTAAACCATTACCCTGAGGATAGTAAGGAGTTGAATGCTTCAGCAAGATACCATTCTTTTCACAAAAGGCTTCCGTTGCCTTAGACTTGAAAGCCTTTGCATTATCTGTTACTATCTTCTAAGGACACCCAAACCTACTAAGGATATTTTCTTCGATGAATTCCATAATTACTTTGTCTGTAGCACTCCTAGTAGGGATGGATTCCACCCATTTGGTAAAGAAGTCTGTTGCAGTTAGAATCCACCTGTGTTGTCCTGAGGAAGATGGATTTATCTCCCCTATAAAATCCACACCCCATTGCTGGAAAGGAGCACTTACTGCAATAGGTTTTAGGGGCAATGACAACAATTTTTGTTTGCCAGCAAACTTCTGACAAGGGATACATACTCTTACCTGCTGATATACATCTGCAAACAAAGAGGGCCAATAGTACCCAGCTCTTAAAATCTTGTATGCTGTTGTCTTCCAGTACTTGTGACCTCCACAAGCACCCTCATGAGATTCAGAAATTACTCCTTCAATTTCAGATTTATCCAAGCATCTGAGTAGAATACCACCTGGGTCCTTCCAGAATAACTGCTCTTCTGCTAGACAATACTTAGTAGCTTTAAGCTTTAAAGATCTAGCAGCTTTTCGTTCTAAATGCTCAGGAAATTGCAAAAACAACAGAAAATACACAATGTCTACATACCATGTGGATGCTAAGTAATAGTCCATGATTTTCTCTTTTTCCAAGATTGCTTGATCTTCTTCCTGAGCTAACTCTTCAGCCATCACATGCAATCCCAGAGCCTGACAATTTGAGTCAGCCAGTAGCTTGGCTAAACCTTGTCCCTTGACTAGTTTGGTAGGTCTGATATCTACACCATACTCCATGATTTTAGTAATCCACCTGCCTCTTTTGCCTTCACTATCAAGTTGTGTTAAAACATCTTTCACAACAACATTAGGCACAAATGAAATAACATTAGAATGCAGAACATAGATTCTGAAAAACTTTAAAGCTTTTACCAAAGCATAGGCTTGTTTTTCTAAGATACTGTATTTTAGTTCAGAATCCCTGAGAGTTTTGCTGAAGAATGCAATAGGCTGCTCCAGTCCTTCCTTATTCTTCTGGAACAGAACAACTGCTATTGTATCCTCTGATGCAAATGAGAATGTAAGAAATTCTCTGGTAAAATCTGGGCTTACTAATACAGGAGCTTCAGTAAGAGCTATTTTGATCTTCTCAAATGCATTCTTTGCCTCAGTGGTCCACCTAACTTCCTTATCCTTTTTTAGCATGGTTGTGATCTGTTTGATAGTCTGAGCAAAGTTTGGTATAAACCAACACAGAAAGTTGATTTTACCAATGAAGGATTGGACATCCTTTTTACTCCTCGGTAAACTTATTTTCAATATAGCTTTTACCCTTTCAGGGTCAATCCTTATACCATCAGCAGACACTAAATGACCAAGCAATTTACCTTCCTGTACATCAAAGTGTGACTTCTTTGGATTCAAGGACAAGCCAAATTTTCTACATTTCAGGAACGTCTGCTTCAAATGCTTCAAATGTTCATCATCTGATTGTGAGAAAACGGTAATATCATCTAAGTAGATTATGACAAACTTGTCCTTTTCTCCGACAAAAGCAATATCCATAGCCCTCTGGAAAGTGGCTCCAACATTCATTAGTCCAAAAGGCATCTTGTCATACATGAAAGTTCCCCAAGGAGTAGTGAAAGCTATATTTTCCTTATCATCAAGATGCATAGAGATCTGATTGTACCCTGAGAAACCATCAACCATAGAGATCCTCTGTTCCCCAACTACTTTCTGCAATATTTTCTCAATTTTAGGCAGCATATAATTATCTTTTAGTGAAGATCTATTCAAATTTCTGAAGTCCACACACAACCTGATTTCTCCATTCTTTTTCCTAATAGGAACTAGATTAGCCACCCATGAAGAGTACCTGAGAGGCGCTATGATCTTGGCATCCAATAACTTCTTTACTTCTTTTTCAATAACAGGAAACAAGGCTGGATTAATCCTCCTTAATTTCTGACGAAAAGGTTTGACATTCGGTTTTAAAGGGACTTTATGCTGTATAATTGCAGTGTCATAGGTTCTCAATTCCTCATAAGACCATGCAAAAACATCCACATGTTCTTTTAACAGTTTAATGTACCTGCTTCTTTGTTTAGCTGTAAGTGCTTTAGAAATTTTTACCATTCTAGGCTGTTCTGCAGAACCAATGTTACAATCCACCACATTTTCTTCTGAGGACTGTCCAACAGGTTTTAAGAGTGTATCATCTTTTGAAAAAATCCTTTCCAAAGGTATCAAACCCTTTGGAATGAAATTATTTTTTAATTCAATGATTTTGTGTCCAACAATTTCATTTTCAGCAATCTCTTCCACCTGTCCATCCTCTTCATCCTCCTCCTGATCAATCAGGGAATTAGAAAACTCATGAGTAAACTCCAGAAAGCTTTTAATCTCAATGTCATCTTCGAACACTCTCCATTTCTTTACATTATCAGGTACAGATGGTCTGTACCTAATTTCAATGGGATATCTCAACTGAGTGGTATTGGGGATTCTAAAGTGTGTAGTAGCCAAGGCAAATGAATCTGTAGTCTGATTATAATCTCTTGGAATATAGGTGATGTTAAAAGCTACAAAATAATTTTCAATCATGTCCCATACCTCATTTCGATAGAATTTCAGTAAACCCTGCTTCACTTGATAGTTGTTATTCACCTGTTGAACAACTAATTCGGAGTCGCCAAATGTAGAAATCTGCCGAATGCCCAAATCTTTAGCAGCTTTCAAATGTAACAGCAAAGCTTCATATTCAGCAGTGTTATTCGTAGTAATAAACTCTAATTTATACATCAGCTTTACTGTTTCACCTCCAAGGGATATAAGGAGAACCCCCGCTCCAGCGCCCTCTTTGCAAGAGGATCCATCAAAGTATAATTGCCACATCTCATCCTCTTGTTCCTTGCTGCATTTTACTGGCTGTTGCTTTTCAACCTGTAACAAACCAGTAGTATTGTCATCCCCACTGAAATGTAACATGCAAGTACCCAGGTCTTTATCAACAACATACAGTGGGTGGTTGGTAGGGTTCTTGTCATCTGTCACAATATAGGCAAACTGAAGCTCTATGTACAGCTTTCTATTTTCACCTCCAAACACAGGAATAGTAGCGTACGATAAATCCATTTGTAAGGTCCCACCAAATTTATTTGCCCAAGACCTAGAGAGAAGTAACCCAAATTTAGGTGTAATATCAGCTACCACTACATCCATGATCACACTTTTCATGGGTAACTGAGCCAAACTGACAACCATGTCCTTTATTACCCCTAAACACTTCACTGCTCGGGAATCAAATGCATACAGATCATGATATGGTTTGGTGATACTCAGACCTAAAGCCTCCATAACAGCCTTTGGCATTAAATTGTGTGAGGATCCTGAATCTAACAAACAATTATGTATCATTTGTTCATGGACTGTCAGGGTGATGTAGAATGGAGGTGAAGCACCTGCTTCATTTTCAGTCTTTTCAGCCAAGGCTGATCCAATGAAAATCCTAGGATTTTCTTCTTGTAAATTTACTGTATGAGAAATAGGTTGATTACTTGCTAAATTAATTATCTTGAGAACTGATTCTTTATATGAAGGGTTTTTCATTAATTTAGTTAAAGGTACATGAATATTTAACTTGCCTAATTCATTTTCCAGGCTGAAATTCTAAACAGTTTTATTTACCTCTTCAACCTCTGTGTTCTTCTTTTGTTTTTCCGCAACTTGTCTTTTTTTTGTCAGAGGATCAGATGACTGCTTAGCAGGAACAACTGCCTTCTTCTTTGGGATTTGTACCACCTGTTTTGGACCAGACCTTAGATTCACAGTCTTCTTAAGTTCATTTCGACATACCTCAGCAGTTACGACAGTCATTTTCAGACCTAAATCATCCTCTGTTTCGAACATGTCAGCTTCATAACATTCTACATTTAGAAACTCTTCTTCAATGACAAAACCCCCAGACAATCCTTCTCTGAAATGATTCATATCTTGGTCAGTATCTTCAAAGATCAGCTCATCATCAACCTCTTCTTCATCAACAACGTTGTTCTAAAGAGGTGGTGGCACTCTTTGGTCCTCATTTTCTCTCCTTTCCCACTGGATTTCATTGTTTTTTCGTTCTCTAGGCATGAAACGGGGAGCAAATTGTCTTCTGAACTGGTTCTGATTGTTAGGATTTTGTTCACCCTTTGGAACAGGCTTGCTGGAATTTTTCTCAAGCTCTAATTTATTTAATTTTGCAGTCAAAATTTTCACCAACTTAGCCATTTCATCAATTTTCCCTTCAGCAGAATGAGAAGCAGAGCTTCCTGGAGCTGCTTCCTTCTTTCCTTTTCTGTCATAAAGCTGCTGAGCTGTTTCCTTCTTCAGTCTATTGGAAGCCAATATGTTATATTCTACCTCCAAAGCTGCATCCTGCATATTCAGTAAAGGAATAGGCCTCCTTTCTCTTAGTAATAAAGAGAATTCATGGTCGAAAGCATTTGCATATGTAAGTTTTGCAGATGTTTCTGTGGGTTTTATTTCTGCAGAAATTCTACTGTACATTTTGTTAAACCTCTTTGAAAAGTCTGCAATAGTTTCATCCTTTTTCCTCCTAAGGGTTCCAAACTCAGTTATGTAGTATGTATGGTCCTTGGTGTCACCCCATTGTCTCATGAAGAGATCACGAAGTTCTTCAATGATAGTGATTGAATTAGCAGGAAACTCCCTGAGCCATTTCCTAACATCTCCATCAAGTCTCTGCACAAACATTCTCATCCACACATCCTTGGCTTCAATGTTTTGGTTATCAGCATAACTAAGGAAAGCTTCCTAGTGTTCTTCAGCTGTAGTTTCCCCTTGTCCATTAAACCTAGGCAAATATTTCTGATAGTCACCTCCAGGCAGTGCATTTAAAGGGTGAGGCAAAACCAATGGTGCATATCTGGCTGCAACCATCCGGTCCATCATGTCTATAGGCTGATTTTGGGCTGCCATTTTTGGACTGACTAACTTTGATGATGAAGAGGTTTGACTGGAACCTAGCTGAAAGGGGTTTTTACCTACTTTTAACTGAAAAAGAGGTATCTTACCAGGAGAGGCTGTTTTAGCTTTTCTGAAAGATTATGGATCAGTGAAAACTTTGAAACTACTGTCAGGGAATATAGGCTTTAACCAAGGTGAGGTTTCTTCTTCTTTTCTCAACACAGCTGAATGTGATGAACCATCCAACTGGTCAGGGTCACATAGGGAGGGTAATGACTGAGACCTTCTAATCTTCCTTGCTATCTTCAATATCTGTTCAGGATCTGTAACGCCCAACTGCAATGGTGAAGTAGGTCTGTTTCTAGTTCTGACTCCCCTAGTAGCCACTGTGATAAACTGGTGAAAAGCAGCCTTAAAGATGTGCTGGTTTAAGTTCACCCCTTTAAACCAGTGAAATGATAAGTATCCCAGGGAAAAATCTGTTTTCAACTTTGTTCCCTGGCAACGGCGCCAAAGATGTTTGTGCCATAAATTGTTTCCAGGCCACAAAGAAACAAGCCAACACAATCTCAAATATTCAATCAAACAAAACTAGGGTTTAAGGTTTTTTGAAAGGTTTTCTTGGTTATAAAGTTTGGTGACTGAAGGGAATACATTCATAAGCCAAGCATGAACTAAATCATAAATAAATAAGAACAAAGATGCATAATATAATCACCATGTACCAACAGAATATAACCTTGAAGTTCATTCACAACTGACAAGCATTACAAGCAAAGAAACCATAAACCAGTAATGAATTTATCAATCATGTAACTAAACAAGCTAAAAATGAAGCCAAAACACAGACTGAAGGGTAATATGGATCATATATTTCATAATTCTGTTCTTCAAATACACACGAGAGTTAAGTACTTAGCTCATAAACAAGTCAATAGACCTCCTTAAGCCAACCAAAAATTGAACCCCTTGTTCCCTTTCTGATCTTCCTAAATACTGTTTTTCAAAAAAAATTAAGTTAGGGTTTAAACCCTAACTGTTTTTCGCCTACTCATCGATGGGATAATGTCAAAATTATAGTTTACAAAATAAAGTATTTCTTCAAAAAAAACATAAGAAGTAACTGCCTAACTAACAATACTCAAAGGTCTTTGGCAGCTTCTGCCAATAAGGCTATTCCATCTAAGGCTTGGGCCTTCTTCTTAGCTCTCTGCTGCTCAGCTTCCATATCTGTTAACCTTCCTGTAAGCTCCTCATTCTGCTGCTGTAGGCTTTTGTTAGTTAGCTTCAATTCTGCACACTGTAAATCTGTGTTTCTTTTCCTTTTTAGGGCCTCCTTGGAGACTGCAGTAAGCTCTTGGTAATGGTCATTTACTTCCTCTAAGTCCCCCCTGAGTCTTCTATTAGCTAGGATTAAACCATCATTAGTTTCCTGCATGTACTCCATTTGATGCTTATATTGTTTGATGGTTCTTTGCAAATTCTCCTTTTCTGAGTCAAAAACCTTGCCTGCTATTGTATTCTGTAGCTCAGTAGGCAGCCATGGGATATTCAGCTTCATCAGGTGCATTTTCATCCATTACCAACTTATTTTCTGAATAAGAAGCTTCCATTTCTTCTTTCTGTCTTTCCTTCAACATTTCACCTCTTAATTCCAAAAACACAGCTGATAGTTTAGTTTCGGTGAGGCTGGACTCTTCTACTGTCTTCAATGGTTTCTTTCCTTTGCAATCACCTTTCCTAGATTCTATATTTTCATCTGAAGAAGAAGTGTCAAGCACAGTTACTGCTTTTGTGTTTAACTTAGGGTTTAGCAGCTTTTTCATGTTCAGCCTCAATTTGTTTTTGGGCCTAGTTTTAGGTCTCCATCCCGGGGCAAGCTCTCTCAGCATCTTCAAAGTTTTTCCTTGATGCATAACTGTGGCAAACTCCATAGCTTTAACCTTGATCTTCTTTTTCTTTGGCATGACTATCTTATCTTCTTGACTGGAGAACTCTGTGTGTGTGCCAACCCTAGTTTCAGCACTGAAAGTCACTTCATCTCCTTCCAACAGGTATCCTTCATCTTCAGATAAAATGGTAATTGGGCTTCGCTACTGGACCTTAGCATCCTCTTCCTTTACTGCAACCTTCTCTGTGACAACAATTTTTTCATCTATAAGTGCCTCTGCTGGTACTTTAATTTGCACAGGCTGAGTTTCTTTTTCAATAACCAGCAAACCTTTTCCCTTACTGTCAATTGAAGGCTGTTGAGATTCAACATCTTTCTTTGAAGGTTCTGTCACTTCCTCAATTTTGACACATTTTTTATCTTCAGACTTGACTTTTTGCCCTAATTTTCTAATTAGGGTTTGTCCCTTGTCCACATGCTTTTTGGTAGGCTGTTCTTCCTTCTTAATTTGGAACCCAGACCAAAAGAGAAAGAAGTCCCATGTCTTTCCTTCTCTTTTCAGAACAGTGCTGATAAGAAGCTTGATCAATCCATGATGGAAGATGGAATGTGCAGTGTGGTCATGATGCTCCTTGACCCTGCTTGACATTTTCTGCAAACTCTTCAACAAGAAGAAGGGGAGACTCATCCTTGATTCACCAGCCAGGTGCTGTAAGAACCTGAAATGATACTTGAATACAAAAGCATACCTCCCTTCACAGGTAACGTAGCTTTGTACAACTTTGATGGGCTCCACCCATTCAGCTCTGAAATTCTGGATGAGCACTCCTTTGCTCCAGTTTGGAATAATGCCAGGTAAAATATACCTTTGGGCATTGAAGGTAAAAGGCACCTTTTTGAACCACAACTCTCCTTCATTTCTGACTCATATTGCTTCAGCCACCAACTCCACAGTCAATTTGAACTTCAGAGTCTCGAATGATACCATATCTTGGCTATAACATTGAGCAAATTTATGAGAGACCTCGGTGTTATAGCCATCAATCTTCTTAAAGAAATCCAACCATCTATCATTCTCAAAAAGCTCTGTACAACCTGGAAACTTGTCAATC
This sequence comes from Pseudotsuga menziesii, assembly GCA_001517045.1. Taxonomy (NCBI): domain Eukaryota; kingdom Viridiplantae; phylum Streptophyta; class Pinopsida; order Pinales; family Pinaceae; genus Pseudotsuga; species Pseudotsuga menziesii. The sequence continues at coordinate 4,196 of LPNX010504395.1, read as the reverse complement.
CAATTCAGCTTAGTAGGCTCAGCCCTGTTGGTCTTCCCACTTTTCTTCATTTGCTTTCCAATGGCTGAATTCTGTGTAATTTTAAGACCATGTTAATGATCTAACAACCCTTTTCCCTCAAGTTTTTTAGAGTTTTGACAGTCAGCTTTCTTTGATTCTTCTTGGCTGTTTTCTCTTAATTTTTTAACAGTCTGTTTCTATTGTCAATGTAGGAAATGTTTCACACCAGGCTTGGGTAATTTAGGTCAATAGAGTACCAAAGGTCTTTAACCAAACTGCTGCTTAACTTAACTAACATCCAATATGCTCAACTAAATGCCAGACCACCTCTGGAATGCATAGAGACATCTATGTGTTGTGGTTCTGCACAAATAGAACCCTTGGCTCCTTCTAATGCCACTAATGAGCTATCTCTTTGCAATAAGGATTCTGTATTAGTTCTCTCAACTGCTCGCTTCTTAGATTCAGATTGTGATAGTTTAACTAAGAGATGAGATGATATGAGAGCAATCTTATGTGTGCTAACTTTCTGCTTCAACTGAAATTCAACACAAAACCAATCAACCTCTGGAACATACTCAAACAAGGTCTGCATGCAATTGACATGCTTAGCTAACTCATTGCATTGATTACAGGTAACAAGTAAATCTGTGAAACCCTGGTCACCAAAAATAGTACAAACCTTCACCCTACCATATTTGCTGGTCTTGTCAAGGAAATTGTTCAATGTAACAGTTGTTTTTCAACTTATCACTTGCCAAAACATCTAAAACCTTTTAGACTGATATCTGATCATTGAGAGCTTGTTAACAACGTGAATTAAAGTTTTCCTTAATCAATTTTAACATAACAAGCCTTAATGGAAAAACCCCCAATTTAGCAGCCACGATCAAGTTTACGCGAAATACCTCACTCCCGACCTGCTGCAGACATTTAAAATTAATCCTTGGACTATCTGACTATCGAATTTAACTGTCCAAGTGTCTTCAAGTCTTCAGTTTGCTTCCAACCAGCGCGTTGAGAAAACCCTAAATTCCCTCTGTAACTACAAATTCTAGATTTTTAGCAGTTGTCTTCGTTCCACTTCGCCTCCAGCTTCGTAATGCATATGTGGAGAACCTCTTTCCCATCAATCTCAGCTCGTTCCTCTACCTGCCATGATACGTCGAGCCCTAACTTATGACAACCGCGATCTCCTTCATGTCATAAACCACACCTGTTTGCATGATTATTTATGATGCAACACGTATCCAAAAATGTTTACACATGTGATTAGTCATCCAGGAGCGAAATCATGAGAAAATTTGGCGAAAAAACGACAAAATTAGTGCCCGCAATATTCTTGTAGCGCCGCAGTGTAAAATTTTAGCCGTTGCGCTACAAGAATGTTTCAAAATCAAATTTGGTGCTTTTTTAGTCATTAATTCCATTTTAAATAAGGTTTATATGGTAAACCTTGCTCTTAGAGTTTATTTATGAAACCTTTAATCAATATAAATCCTATAGAACCCTTCAGAACCTAAGGAAACAAAAAATAATAAAAATCTAAAGGCAAAAATCAAAATTTCACTTTAAACTAAAATTTCATGAAAGTAAGTTAATGAACAAAATTAAAACAAAAATCACAAGAAAAATATAAAATTGAAGAAAACAAGTTCATGACTTAATAGGCTGCATCAAAAAGGACATCCGACTTTTCCTGTTTGACCTTCCTAGTTAAGGTTTTAATTTTCCTTGGGTGGTTGCACCCCCTAATGTTCCAGAAGACTATTTTCATTGGATAACTTTATTTACTTTAGAGAATGCCACCATTATCGTCGAAGATTGGCGTGATTCTATGAGTTTGACACATACCTCGACAATCCTCTACTTATTCATCTTTCTTCCTCTTTTTAGATATTCTTTCGAGGATTTTTTTTGTTTCCTTTCTGAGAATTCGGTGCTATCCCCAATTGCCGGTGCACTTTATCCTTAATGATCGCTTCGTGTAGCAGTTGCAGCTGCCTTCGAGAAACATACCCCTTACCTTTCTTGTCTCATTCCTTTTCGATCTCATCCATATCAAGCTCCCCTAGCTCGATTTCTTCCACGTCGTCTTCATCCATCTCCTCCACCTGCACCTCCTGTTCTTCCTCGCTTCCTGTCTCCATCGCCACTTCCTCAACCCACTTCCCTATTTTCTCTGTCGTATCTCTCTCCTCCTATAGGTCCTCATCCTTCTCCTCCAAGATCTGAAACAGATTATCGCTGGTAGTTACCTTCCCCTAGTTTTCCTTTACTGTTTGCGGATGCTTCCCCGTCTTGGTATTTCGCTTACTCCTTAGTTGCGTGAATCCTTCTGTGTCATTTTCCCCCTCCTGAGGGCATTTAGAGTTGGAGGATGCTTGGATCAGATGCGATCAATTCCTCCCAAAATGACCATACTCATGGCATTGTCTACACCAAAATAGGAGTTGTTCATAGCCAATTGTTTGGACCCATTCCCCATCCTCCCAGTTCAGACTGTTAGCCTCTGGTAGATATTTTGATAGATCCATGTATACATAGATACAAGAAAAATCCATGTACCTTTGTTGTTTGGTTTTCTCCACAACCTTAAGAAATTCCCCTATCATATTTCCAGTGTCTTGCAAAATTTCTAGATCCCAATATTCGCAAGGAAGGGAAAATAACCTGATCCATACCGGCGCAACCGCCATGTCTTCTGTTTCCAGGTTGAATCTCTCCTTCCATGGTCTTAGATACAACCCCGCTGAAAAGAAAAAATAGGGTCCTCCCTCCAAAACCCTATCTCGATCTTCCTCGTTAAAAAATATGATAGTAAAGAATCCTTTCGAGCCCAAATATAGATCATAATGGCCTTTAGGGTTCCAGGTGCTCTTGATCCATCAGACCAGATCTCTCTCTTGAGGCTAGACCCCTGCAAAATTTCCAATAAGAGCCTTCTCCTTCCATAGCTCAACCTTCTCCCTAATCTTATCGGATTTGGTCTGAATGGATAGGATGGATTGGGATTTGGGGAGACATCCTCCCGTTCCTAATCTCGTGCCCTTCTTGACTCCTGCTTCTCTTCCCTCGGTGCTAGTGGGTCCTCCGTC